>JBBCBC010000005.1:9453273-10035787 GCA_037126765.1 Stenogyne calaminthoides | reverse complement strand
TTCCGATGCAAAAAAACATAGTTGGTATAGTAATTGAGATTTGAGTTAAAACATGAAGGAAATGGGTGAGCCACAACAAGAAGTGTTTTAAGCCATATCTATTACTTTATGGATCAGTCTAAAGTTGAGAGAAGAAGAATGAAATAAAGAACCGAACTAAAAGAGAAGAACGAGACAAAAAAGTCATACATGTATTTACTTAAATGAGTTGGTCATTTGGGTTTAAAAGACTTTTCCAAATGCCTAAGTTTGATTTGCATAAGTAAATAAACATTTGAAAAAAAAAAAATTAGCTCATTTATTTATATAAAAAAAATTATTTGAATAGAATCAAATTAAACTGAATTTAAGTATGTTAGATAGTAGTAGGTTCTATCTATTAGCTCATATATTCTCACTTGTAGTTTGAACCCATTAATCATGATTAGGGGTTCAGATAGATTATGCTATCCGACAAGAGCCTATGATCTAACCTACTAAAAATTTAGTCCTGATTTATTAAACAAATTACATGAACTTGTTTGGTTTGACTTATAAGTTTTTTAAAACAGTTTATAAACAATCTAAAAACTTAAAAACTCCTTAATTTTATTTGGTAAAATAAGATGTTTAACATTTTATAAATTTTTTTTTAATTAGCTCTTTATATTTTATAAATTAAAAAAATAAGTTGAATATCCTAATTTATTATACTTAAATTGTAGTATAAGTTATACTACATTGCATCACCCAAACTGACCTTAACGTAGCTCGACCCGGAACGAACCCAACACTACCCGACCCAACCTGAACTGAACCCGGTTCGACAATCTCAATATACAAATATGAAAAACAATTATTTTATTAAATTAATTAGAATTAAAAAATATTTTTCTTTTAAATTAAAAAAAAACTCATAATCTTTTATTAGTCAAACTCTTTAACAACTTATAAGTTACTTTTAAAAATTACATCTTATAAGCTCTAAAATAATTTATAAGATGTTCAAATAAGTTTAGCCAAAGGTCCCGCTTTTTTTCAAAGCATATTTAATTAAGACTAAGTCTTGTATGCATCCATAGCACCGCAGACTCACAAGCATTTTAGAACCATACAACTTGTCAAGACCGAATCATAATTATTAATATAAAAAATCATTCAGATGATTCAAAGGCAAACAAATTGTGATCTTTTTAGAATATCAAGTTGCATGGTTCTAAAATGCACTATGGGTGCACGATGTACCTATATGCCATGAGACCTAATCCCTTTAATTAAATAGGCTTGATTTGAGTAGACTTTTATGAAATATCAGATCAAATAAGTATGTGCAATACCACATAAATAAGACAAAAATTAAAAAATTCATGGGTTGGGCTAGGGCGGGCGCGAAAGTGGGGACCGGTCCGACGACCAATATATATTTATTGAGTGATATATTTATCAAATATGTGTTGTAGTAAAGTGGTTGCGCTCATTAAGTATGCATTTGGTCGCAAGTTCAATTCTTATTGAGTACATAATTTTTAAATTTTTTTGTCATGTTTTTGTGTGTTATATCTATGTGTAAATGTTACTACATCATATATTGAAATAACTCCATATCGTATGTAACACGAGAAAAAACATAACGTAACACATAAACGTTATTGTAACATATTGTTGTTCATATGGAACATATGAGTATTCACTAAGATACGACATGTATACAATATTACATATTACTAAAAAACAAGTGTTACTACATGAACAAAAAGTGTTACCCTATGAAGAAAAAACGTGTTATCACATGAACACAATCAAGATAATTCAAAAAAAAATTACAAGTCCAAAATTACATATTTAAAGAACAACTTGATGTGTTACTACATAAACAAAATAAAGGTTACCCTACGAACAAAAAGAGTGTTACTACATGAACAAAACCAAGATAATCGCAAAAAAAACTTCAATTAAAATTACAAATTTAAAGAGGAAAAGTTAAGAACAAGAGAAAAGAAGAAAAACCCAGAGACGCTTCGCTACCGTGAAAATCAATTAACATCTGGTCGCATTTGTGGGGAACACACTAAGAAGAAGAAGAAGAAGAACAAGGAATCGACATCTATTGCCGCCGATAAAGAAGAAGAACGCTTACTACTCTAACCCCGATCTAAAAAAGTCCGACTCCATTTAAAAAAAAAAAATTCAATTTACTTGTATTGCATAAAGTTTTTGCTGCTTGACTCAGGGTTCTACAAAAGTGTTAAAAAGCCTAACAGCCAATTTATGTAAGCCTCATTATTTATTATGGATATTATAATTATTACATAAATATAATTTAATAATATTTTTTAATATTAGACTGAAATTTTAAAAGGTTTTAAAAAACAAAATCAAAATTAATAGGGTTTTGAACCATCATACATAACGCTGAAATAACTCAGCCTGCGTTTATAGAGTTGCATCAACATTCAACAGTCCCCCACCAGTGAAGAATCCGATCTGAGGTATTATTTCCTTCTCTACTCCGGCAATATTGATTTCATGCGTATACTTCTTCTTTTGTGGTAGTCTGTTTTATGTAATTGCTTCTGCTTCAAGAATGAGAATTTCATGTGTGTGTATTCTGTGGAATGGCCATCTTAATATAGGGTTTAGGCACCTCCTTTTGTTTCGCTGATGGTTTATGTTCAATTTGGCAGCCAAGAAATTGTTATTGAAAATAAATTTGATACACCATAGAAATAATTTATTGTTTGTTTACTCTGTTATTCATTTTGTTTTATTTTTAAATCCGATTTAGCATATACAATAAAGTTTCAATATGTTGTGAAAGGTCAGATTCAACCTAAATTGTGTTTGAATTGTATCTAAAAACTATGCATGCTAACTGAATTCTGTTATTATCCATATTACTAATGGATTAATTATCAGTATTGTATAAGTATCAACATTGTAGACATGAAATATCAACATAGCTTTTATGACTGTTCTTCTTGTTTGATCTAATGAAGTTTTTTGTAAGTGTGCACACTTTACCTTTT
Organism: Stenogyne calaminthoides; assembly: GCA_037126765.1. NCBI lineage: Eukaryota > Viridiplantae > Streptophyta > Magnoliopsida > Lamiales > Lamiaceae > Stenogyne > Stenogyne calaminthoides. The sequence continues at coordinate 10,032,782 of JBBCBC010000005.1, read as the reverse complement.
TAAGTTAGATGTCTCTAATAATAATTTTTTTTTTTTTTTAAAGTTGTTTGAGCAACGGGCAGATACCTTAATGATGGAACAAAGGTTGGCTAATACGTGGTGGATGGCAGTGAATGATAAGAAATTTGTTGAAACATCCCTGCTTTCTGACATCAGAATCGATGGATTAAGCCCTTTTCGACCACCGAAAATGTCACGATCCAGTTTGGCAAGTATGAAATTATTTACACCAATTTCCTGATTATCTGTTTTCCCACGCTCTTTTAGATGAGAGACTTTTACTTTTTTTTCTGTACAACTTTTTGCAGTAGACTTATGCGATATGATTTAGTTACTTTAGCTAGGCAAAAATTTGTTTTATTGTTGTTTCTCTTGAACGCCGCTGCTTTCCTTTTTTCTCCCAATGTAGTTTCAACACATTTTGAGTTTGGCTAGTGAGATCTTGTGCTTAATTTTGTTTTAAGTTTTTCTGTTGTTTTTCTTGTTGCAGTAAGACACTTTAAAGAGAAATTTAAAATTACTTTCTGTTTGAACTGCCACTGCAATTTTGTAACATCGATGTCTTAAAGTAAAGATGGCCAGAAGTTACAAAAAAGAATCTGCCATTTCTCAGCCTCTGGGCTGAACACTGATATGATGTAGACCTCCACCAGGAGCTTTTACCGTGTTTCTTCTTACCTTCCATCATCTCTGCCTGGTTTTTTAGTTGAATAACCAGATGGTCTGTGTCTATTTTGATAATTCTTTGAGAACATGGGTAAAATAAGCAGCAACTATTTTGTAAATGTTTAATATGAAATTACTGGACTCATCCATGTGGTCTCAATTATTATTATAGAATCGGTTAATTAAATATATTGGATCCCTGACCTTTTGCCTAAATACCGTCATTTTTGGGTCATTTTTATTTCTTCATTCTATACTCTCTAATTTATTTACATGTTTATGAACAGTGAAGATGGCTCATCAGAAGTTCAGTTGGGTCAGACTCGTGTTTTGGGGTTTGTAACTTCTGAGCTGGTGCAACCTTATCGAGACCGCCTCTAATGAAGGAACTCTTGCAATTTTTACTGAGTTCTCTCCCATGGCTGATCTATCGCTTGAGATTGGTCGCCCTGGTGAATTTGCTGTGGAGTTAACAATGATAGTTGATCGTGGGATTAAGGTAATGCATAAAGCAGTCCTGTTTATTCATGTTAAATGGACTTTTTCCAACTAGTTCATGGTTTTCTTGTTAGAACTATAGTATGATCCTTTCCTGCTTTGTTGAAATTAAGGAGTAAATTGTGATTGAACTCAATTTGTTCTTGCCTTATAATCTTCCCCCTTCTATCCGAGCCTACCCAAACCTTTCTATTAATTTTCCACTTTTCTAATTAATCTGTCTTTTAAAAAATTCTACTCACAAATATAATTAAGTCAAGAATCAATTGAAGATTAAGAATTTATTGTATCAAATCTTTTTCCTATTTGATTTAGTCAATATCCATAATTGGAAATACATTATATTTAAAAAAACACATATTATTTATAATTTAGAAATATGCTTTAAAATGAAATATTTTTACACATATACAATATTAAGAAATAAAAAAAACATCTATATAATTTAATTGAATTAATCAAATTAAATACATATTTGAAGTATTTAACATAAAATTAATAAATATTTTATGTAATATGCAGGATTCAAGAGCTAGTCTCCATTATATTCTTCAATATGATTGCAAATAGCTTGAGATGCTCACCTGATCTTTTACTGAATAATTATAAGTGTTTTACAGGGAAAGAGGGCTGTGGACACAGAATCACTCTGTGTTGTTGCTGGGAAATGGGTGTGGTCAATCCGTGATAGATCTCCATGTTGTAGACAATGGCGGGTAAGCTGTGCTTATATGCTGTTAATTAAGTCCCAAATGCATGATTTATATTTTTATTTGCTGGCTATTATGCATAATCTTATTTGTATTCCTCCTTTGCTTAAGGACAGAAATCTTGTTGATGCTGCCAATATTGCGGCATTGGCTGCTCTCTTAACATTCAGAAGACTGGAGTGTTCATTGGAAGAAGATGGTCAGAAAGTCATAATACATCCACCAGAGGTTCGTTTTTTTCCTCTATAAATGATATGCTTAAACTGAGATAATTGATTTCAATTTTCACTTCATCCATTATGGGTTCTCTCTCCTGTCCCTGTTTCTCCCCACTCTCTCCCTCTATACATTTATATATTGAGCTTCATTTTTATTTTGGTGCTATGGCAGGTGAGAGAACCACTACCATTGATTGTACACCATCTCCCTATAGCAGTGACCTTTTGCATTTATTGGTACTGAAAGCACAGTGGTAAGCACAGAAAGGAGCCTTTTTCCATTAACTTTTCATGTTTGGTATGTCATCTTTTAGTTGCATCTTCATTACTTTATCTTGCAAACATATGGTGATAGGTAATTGACCCATCACACTTTGGAAGAAACTGTCATGGAGGAAAATTGACTGCTACTCTAAACACAAACGGGACATCTGTGCTATCCAGAAAGCCGGAGGAGAAGGTGTCATGCAAAGTGTTATTTTGTAATGCTTATGAATTGCATCTGTAAAGGCTGCTGATATTACTGGAAAATTAAGAAAGCGGTTAGTACCATACTCATTCATGAGTCTGCTTTTGAAAGACTGGGCTTTATATATATCACACACATTAATGCTTCTTATTTCATGTGAAGGTTTGGATTGGTTCTTCTAAAACTTAACTGAATAAACTTTAAATTTATTTACATTTTCTCCAGGTTGAATTGTATAACACAAGAAGAGCTTTAAAAAAGATCAAAAGACACCCTGATTCGGTTGATGTCAATAATACATCAAAGGACTCACAGAAATCTAAATTGAAGGCCATCTAGTTGGTAAGTCATTGTTCTACTATTTTCAGACTTCTATCTTTTAATTCTTTTAGTGATTATTTGAAGAGTCCTTTACCACTATAACTAATTGCATATGTGCAGTCAATTATATATGTGTGTGTGTGCATGTTGGCAAATATAATACTGATTTATATGCTGTGCTTCATGTTAGGAATACTCCTTTCTGAAAACGAATGCTGTTTCTGCTGAGTGATTTGTGTATTACTGATATGAACGTAGGTCTATAATTCGTGAGGAAACTATTTGTGTTACATAATGTTGGTTATTTGATTTGTCTAACTTAGCTTGTACCATCAGTTGACGAATCATATTTTTGTGCTGACCATTCGTTGGGCCCAACTAAGTATTGCAGTCAACCCGATAAGAAAGAGCACACATGATGTATAAGTTAGTTGTCAATTTTTAGCTTCTAGTAAGGAATATGCAGCTTTAACAAATTATTGCATCACTATATGCTTAGAATGCTGTTACTCAACTAGATGCTCTTGATTATTGGTGTGTGATGAATTGAATGCATATCTTCTGTTAGGAATTAAACAAGCAATTATGGAGAAAATAATAGAACTAGGAATTTAGAGACAAAACAATTTGGTTACCCAGTTCGTCAGGAATGATTACGTCTGGGGGCACTACCAAGCCAGGAGATTCACTATTTTCGTGTGTTTTTCGTACAAGAGGCAAATACAATGAGTCAAAGGTATTTAAATGAAGACATGGGCCGAAGCCCTAATTCTGCGAACTGGCTGCGGAACCCGCTCGACCACGGGCCTTGGTCGAGCAGTTCCGCTCGATCACGTTGCCTGCTCGTCTCTGGAAATTGAGGTGCTCGATCGAGCAGATGTGCTCGACCACAATGCTTGGTCGAGCGCCTCCCGTCCTCTGACTTCCCCGTTCACTCAGGCTCCAACAATCTCAACATCTTCATGAGGTACTGTACTGATGTTTTGTGTTTTTCTCTTTATAGCAGCCACACTTTTGCGTTTTGTATGAGTTCATTCTATGATAGATTTTAAATACATTACCTACATTTTGAACAATTTTTCTTGTGATGGAATTTGAATCCACTCAACATGCAATTATTTGAAATCCTTCAATCCAATTATGCTTTCTCACATTACTTTCTTTTGACAGTCCATTATGCTAGGGGCATCGCTCGTTGAAACTGCCCCGAAGCTATAAAATTTTGACAGTTGATGTTGTAAGCTTTGCGCTTGGGAAAGTCTAGATTGTTTTAGGAGCACGACATGATGTCACAAGAATTACGGGTGAAGATTTGAAGTTGTTCACGATTACATGCAGGTTTCTCTAGCAATCTGGCTTAGGCTTAAGTAATTTGTAAAGGAAGAGAGGTGCCATATATATTATACATCAGAGTCTCAATTAAGAGTCAGATTTCTTCCCTGTGACATTTACAATCTCGTTTTGACATCTGATGGTTCGGAGGGGCATAATCGTAATTGTGATTCGGTTCCCTCCTTCAAGTAGCGAATTATGTACTCTATTCATGTAATACTAGTTGATTGAATAGGTTAATGTCTTTCTATTTCTTCTGTACCTCAGAGTTCATTTTGCCTGCAAATTCGAGCAGTAGCAGTTTGCAATGCGGATATCGGAAATGATTCCTAGATGTGTATTTTCACCGATGCTCTTAGTTGAAATGCTCTTGACTTGAATAGAGGCTGATTAATGCAGAATCAAGTATATCGAATTTCTTTTGTCAAGCTTTCACAAGGCACTTTAGGACGATATCAAAGAGTCGCCAACTGGGAAACAGCGACTTTGTTTTTATCATCATCATCCAAGAAACAATAAATCAGCATCATAATTCTATCCTTCCAGCATGGACGAATGCCATGATTTATTTCGAAATTGAAAAGGTTAAAGAGACCGAAAAATTCATGCAAAAATGCCCAAGAACAAAAAATACGCTTTAGAGAATAATAAAATGAGATTAAGTGGGATGCATTTTGTTTGACTAACACTCATGGAAACCAAATTTACACATAAACTCTATCACTATTTTGTGTAAAAACTATCACTGTTATGCACAAAAACTTTCACTGTTTAAAAATATAAAACATTTTCTAAACAGTGATTGTTTTTGTTCATAACAGTGATAATTTTTATACATAACAGTGAGAGTTTTTTGTATGTAACAGTGATACTTAAATAACCGAGTTCATAGCATGAACCAGGTCTATACAAGTTTTTGTCATTTTGTTTTTAGTCCCAATGATTAGTAAAAGAGACACATTTACATGAGACGGTCTCACGATGAGATGGGGCATAAGTTGGGCATTAGTGCTTTAACATTTTGGAAGGGGTGGGTGTGATTTGTTCTAAGTTATACTCTGTCTTATGCATGAGACCGTCTCATATGAGTTTTTGTCTTAGTTATAATTAATCCAAATGAAGCAACAAATATCTCATATCATGTGCGATCATATACATATGATGTTACAACTCAATGAACAAAGATAATTCTGAAAACCTTATTTAAATAGACTCATACCTAAAACCTAATTTAAGCCCTAAACAATAATGCCCATTTATTCGAAACTTAAATTAATAGTTTCTATCTTTCAAGTCTTAAAATGTGTAAGTCTCGAATTGATAGTTTTTATCTTTCAAGTCCTGGATTAATAGTTTTCTATCTTCCAGGCCTTGAACCGATAGAAAAAAATTTCAGGCCTTGAATTGATATATTTTCCCATCTTTCAGACCCTGAATTGATAAAACTCCTAAATTAAGAGATCCAACTTAAATAATATGCATAAACGGAATAAAACAGCATAGTCAGACACCAGTTATCATGAAAGAAAACACATGCCCTCATTCTTCAGATATGATTTATCAAAGACAAAACTTAAAATGTTCTCCAGTCCCTTGTCAGCAGTACAGTCAATATGACTCGAGAAAAAGAAAAAAAAAGTCACACTTGCACCATTTTGAAGATGTGTAAACTATAATTGGAATAATACCACACTCAGTAACTGAAATCTCAGCCAAGTTCGGTCATCAAGACAGAATTTTAAGCATAATTAAGCTAATCTCACCCTACAAAGTTGGTTTGCTGGGTTTTGAAAGCTCCTGCCTTCTTGCTTCAAGTTCCTTAAGATTATTGCGAACCGTTTGAACTTTTGATGTTAAATGGTCATTGTGAGTTTCAACATCTTTCATGAGAAAAAGTAGCTGTTCTCTGTATGCTGCACTTAGACGTTTCTTTACCCGTAGTTCAGCAGTTAGTTCTTGAATCCTTCTGTCCTTCTCATCCTATAATAATTGCAAAATCTAAAAGATAAGTGACGCTTGAATAGAAAACAATCAATGAGAGCACTTCTGTGACTAAACTTAAGCAAATGACAACGGGTAAAAAAGGCTCAAACTTGCAGATATTTACAATAAAGAAGTCTTTGATATAGCAATTCAACATTCTTCACTTTACTCAAACATGCCGAATTTCCCTATTTGTTACAAAGGGTTGAATACTTTATTATTTATTTTTTCAAACTTGCTACTGTTTGATAATGAGAAATACAGAAGGAAACAGATCTCTGATTGAAACTCGTAACCCATCAAATTATATATATATACACTCACAAAAATGCCAATGAGAATTCACAAAATGCATATTACTTAAACCAAGTGTTTCTTACAGATGTAGATTTACAACTTACAAGATGTTTAAAATCATTAAAAAAATACTAAACCCTTTATGAGTTGCACTTACATAGCATTGTTTTTTTAAAGCCAAAAAATCGTAAAGTGAAGCTAATGGAGTAAGATCATCATATCTACAAAGTTCTAACTATTATGCTAAATTAAATAACGCACAGTTACACAAGTCATACAAGCTTCACTCCCATCCATCGTCCTATTTGGTCAGATTTAACTCTTAAAACCTTCCTTTTTGTTTTTTGGTTATTGTTATATCTAGATAAAAACTTGTGAAATTATTGTGTTACAAATGCAAATATTGGGCAAACTTGCAACAACTCTTCTAACCTCATGAATATTCAATGTGAATAAACATAGACCTCCAAAAGTTCTCCTTTGAAACAAGTTGAGGAACACCAAACAACCAAAATTAGCCAAGCTCTTAAACTTCACTAAAGAAATAAAATTTGATTACAAAATGAGCATACGTATTCATCATAAAAAGACAGTCACTGCATTTGTTCTTGTTAACCTTCAATAGATTTTTCTGTCAAAATAATTGACATAAAGCATTTGAAATTGTATCGTACACTTCATATCAAAACCTGTAGCTGGTTCTTTACGTTAAAATTATTAGGATACACTTGCCATTCATAATAAGTTCTTTGAAAGCTTTTACTATTAAAAGAAAAGATAAAAGTAACAGAAAAATATAATTTCTATGAACGCTGTCATGCTCTAATAACAACCCAAACACAGATTAACCCACAACCATCAGGAGTGTAATAGTTCGAGGACAGCAACAAGCACCAATGGAGTAAATAGATTTGAGTTAACAAATGCAACAAGTACAATTTATTGATAGGGACCATGATACTAACTGGGAGCAAAACAGAATGTGGGGAAACAGGAAACAAGGAATGCTAAAAGAGAAGACTAAAAAAATTTGATAGAATTTGCAAAATTATTACTCACAAAAGCAGGGCGTCTCTTAGGCAAGGAAACTACCAAAGGATGATTGTGGTCTCTCACTTAACTTCTGAACAACCCACCTCCCTTCATTTTTCTCTTTACCAAGAGCATTGCAGTACAACCATCCCGCCGCTTTTTCTCCCCCCCGTCATTCAGGATATTACCTGACTTTTGGATGTTAAGAATATTTCTACAACCCAGTCCACGGATATAATCGACCCATCACACTCTGATTTACTTAGACGATATAATCCTAGTCGAGAAACCTAACCGACCAGCATGTTCGATTTGTAGTATGCTCTAGCAGCAGCTTCTGAGTCAAACACCATTCCAACATAAGGTTCTGAATTTCTGTCAGCTTCACTTGATGTAAAGTCGCCGGATACTGATGCTTCCATCGCCACAGTACCATCATCTGCTGCATCTTCTACGCCCACTAAAAAGAAAATGTTACAAAACATCAGTCCAGCCATGACGTTTTCATCACTTGTGCAGATAGAGTAACACTTACGCACTGGGTTGCACCGCATAAACTGGTGCACAACTAATACTGTACAATGCAAACAACTAATACTGAGCAACTAATGCTTTTAGTGAAAAAAAAACTAATAGGAGTATCATTTAAAAATGCAATGCAACTGGTGTATAGAGGTACTTCCCACAAGAGATATTGTACCGTACCCACCACACATCAGCTATTCATTCTGAGTCTAGAAAACATGATTACAACTACTCTTAAGTATCAACAAACATTTAACATTTAGAAAAAGAACTCTAAGATCAAGCTCAAGTGTTCCTAATGCATGAAATATTAGAAGACAGAAAAGAGTAATAGACTACTGAAACATACTCAAACACATATGCCCTCCGTTTTTTTTTTAGGTGTCCCAACATCCCATTTTTTTCTGTTCTCAAAGAAATGCCTTTATAAAATATCAATTCAAGAGATCAATAAACTTCTAATTTTACCCTTCATTTTTAATTGGTATTAATTACTCAAAGAAGACGGAAGGGTCCAGGTGTTTGTGAATATAATATAGAGGTAAGTTGGTCAATTTAGTTATTTGCTCAAGTAGTGTGCTTCTCTCACTAGGGGCACTTAAAAAAGGGCAGAGTTTAAAGATCAAACCGAAATTAGCAAATTGCATGTTTCCTTGGTCCAGAACTCAATATATTGTTTTTTATCAGTAAAACTCATTTCTTAATCTTGAGAAAGTACTGCATTTAACTTGCATTTCATTATATATAAATCAAACATATTAACATGCACACGAAGGAGAAAGAGACAATCATCCACACTAATAGAAGAAAACGATTAATCCTACTGCTAATCTATCTCATTGTTCACACAATACTTTCACGAGAGAGCTGTTACAACATAATCCAATAATAAATAAAGCATGCCAATAAGAAATACGAATTTTACAAGAAAAACAATAACACTCTTCTAGACATTTGTATGCCAAAAAATAGGAAAAGGTACAAACTGAATCATGAAATGCTTATACCAGTGTTCATATTAAGAACATGTGGTAATACACACAATTTCCCAAACTACACTCTGTACCTAAAGAAGACATCAGCAAATGAAAGCTCTTTCGATTTCTCAGAATTTTCACAAAACCATAAAAAAGCACCGAATTATGAACCAAAAACACTGAAAAAAACTCAGAAAACTGCAGTCCAAGGAATGATAAATAAGCCCGTATTAATATAAATTGGCTTGAAAAACGAGTTTCAACATCATTCAAAGCATACATAACAACATAATAAGGAGAAATTGGAAGAAAGTAGAGGGGAGGGTTTTGTACTAGTGCTTGGGTTAAGGCCACAGCAATTTCTTTGAATTTTCTCTGTGAATTTCCGAAATTTCTGCGCGAGATTCCGAATTTATTTCTTCTCTTCACTGATCAATCAAGCAATTTGATTGGACCAAATTCAAAAGAAGCCCTTCAAATATGAATATGATTTTGACTCCTATTCTTTTATATTATTTGAAATGGGTCCTTGTACTTTTATTTGTTGGCATTACCGCAACAGTATTTTGAATATTTGAAATATTTTAACATTGTTTATTTTTGTGATATTTAAATTTTAAAATTTTAAAAACATGACACTCTTAAAACTAGGGCTTAATCTTAATACAAACGATGAGTTTTATCAATTCAGGGTATGAAAGATGGTAAATCTATCAATTTAAGACTTGAAAGATTTTTCCTATCGGTTCAAGCCCTGGAAGATAGAAAACTATCAATTCAGGGCCTGAAAGATATAAATTTTCAATTCAAGGCATACACATTTTAAAACCATGTTTGTTACTAAACTCTAAACCATGAACCGTTAACCCTGAACCCTAAACACTGAACCTTAAATCCTGAACCATGAACCCTAAACCCTAAAGATTAAAAAATAAGGACATGAAATATAAGTGTCAAACATGACCTTAAAATGTGTGAGCCTCAAATTGATAGTTTCTATTTTTCAAGCCCTGGATTGATAGTTTTCTACTTTTCAGGTCTTGAATCGATAGGAAAAATCTTTTAGACCTTAAATTGATGGATTTATCATCTTTCATGCCCTGAATTGACATTTTTCCTATAAATTAAAGTGACTCAATTTTATGCAAATGATAATATGCACACTATATTTATAAATTGAAGTTGCTATATTTATAAACTGAAGTATAGAAATCATATAAGAGAAAATTCGTGTCTCAGATGGTGTAATGTTAAACTGTTTGTGAAATTATACCAAATTAAATTTTCTTTAAGTTGGCCTCTAATTCACCTAATCTATTTGTATTTTTCTTTCTACATAATTATTATATTTTTATAACTTTTTTTTGGAAAATTGGGGTATGTGCTCCTTTTCATTGCTTGAAATAAGATAATTGATTGGATTAAGAGTTTGGACTTTTGAACGTGATTATAGAGATGGATGCTAAATTAGTGTTTGATGCGATGAATGGAGTCGCGCAATCCAATTCGATTTTCGGCTTGATTGTAAGAATTTGTTGTTATCTTATTCCCACTGTAAGGTGATTTGAATAAATCGTGATGTTAAGATTGTGACACATTATTTAGCGAGGATAGTTAGGAACTTCTCTAGTCCTCATTATTGGGTCGAGCTTCCAACATAAGTGGATAGCCTTCTCAATATATTTTGCTCTTGTTAGTTTTTTAGGAACGGTTTATGTTTTCCAAAAAAAAAAAATTAATAATAAGATAATTGATCCCATTCAAATTTTTATTAGAAAAATAATCAATTTTTCTTACGCAAAATATTGTGTAAATTAGTTGAACAAATATTAGATCATGTAAATTAATTCAAAAATAGGACAAAACTCATATGAGACGGTCTCATGCATGAGACGAGATACAACTTAGCACAAACTACACCCACCTCTTTTAAAGTGTTAAAGCGTCAATGCTCAACTTATGTCACGTCTCACTGTGAGACCGTCTCATGCAAGTGTACCTCATTGAACATATATTAGATCAAGGACTGCTCTATTTTGTATCTTGTCAAAAAATAAACAAAAAAATAAAATCAACCTCTAAAAATTTAAGCCAAATTCGATGTTGAATTTTTCATAAAATTATTCATCAACTCACTCAATCACACTGCACCTACCGAATGAAACATGGACAAGGAAATACTACAACATTTATTGAAATGAAAATTTATACAAGGATTATACATTCTAACGACATTCCTACAAATTATTAAACATTGCTGTACATCTACATCGAGCACCCTTCGATCGAGTGCTTCATTCCTCTTAAAAAGCCAAAATCTTCTTCAAACATCTAGAAGTGACAACTTTAGCATCAAATGAGGGGAGGATTCACCATCTTTCTACTTTATTAACCAACCAGAATCCGCAGATGGTGATAATCGATTGCCAAACGAGTACCTACAGATTATCAAGAGCCTTCGCCCAAAAAGCAGTTGCTTCCACCTGAGCTTCCTATCGCATTTGGGACATCACTTAACGAGGAACTTCACATTACGAAAGTGCCAGCAAAATCTAAAATCTCGAGACATTCTTGTAAATCCGAATCACTTACCAACATCATCCATTCCTCTTCATCATCTAGATACTTCAACTGGAATTGACCCACTTGGAGTTCGAATCTTTTTGCTATTTCTTCATACAGTTGAACACACCCACCACAAGTCTCGAATTTGAACCGGACTGTGTCCTCTTTATATGTGGCCTTGACTACTATTTTTGAACCACTATCACCAAAGCTCGTCTCACTTTTACGATTCTGCCCCTTTCCTTCACTTCTCGAGCTCGATGAACAGCCATTCATCATTGACCCGGAACCAGACCCATTGGATGAGCCTGTCATGACCGAAGAAGTGGGTTGGTTATGTTCGATATTGTCATCTCTTAATGTGGTGTCTATCTCATCACCAGCTGCTGAATTTTGAGAGATAAATTGAGATTTATTAGTGAATAGTGATACCCATCCGTGTGATATTTCTTGGGAAAGAAAAGAACTTGGTGGAGCACTTGGAGTAATTGTCAAAGGCACGTTGTTTATTCGGATAGGTTGTGAATTTTGCAGATGAAAAGGACCAGGGTTATACTCCTCTATCACTTTGCTTCGGTCTAATAGACACTCTTCTTCCATTTTCACAGTGGTGGTTTCGATATCCATACTAGATTCTCCGATCACCTGATTTTTATTGGACAGAAGAGCGGTTTTTCTAGAGTCGAATTCTTGGATGACTGGCCCAACAGCCAGGAGTGTCCCCATGGATCGATCAAACTTCAATCCTCCTTCCACCCCCTCAACAGAGTTTAGCACACTTTGTATTTTCTTCAAAGAACGGTTTACTTTATTTATTTTGCGAGAAGGCCATCTTGAGATGCCATGTTGTCTGCATATCCTTTTGAGAGTAGTCGGGCACACTAAAAACAAGAAATAACAAGTTTCAGTATTTAAGTTTCAGTTTTATGACGTGTTGCTAAAAGATAGATCATTACCCCCTTTTTTTGCATTGGAAATACACACACAATAATGAATGTGGCCCACACTTATGTAATGTGCGAACATGACTCACCACCAATACTTTTTGCAGCATCTTTAAGGCTTCCAGAGAAATATTGCTGAATAACACTTAAACTGACATGCTTTTCAGCTGTACTTCGCTTCTTCTCTGTCTGTTTCCTCGGGCCAGTTACATTCTACAACAATTATAAGAGGCTATAAGAACTATAGTTGTAAGCCACTAAAGAAATGAGAAAAGTAAAAATCAGTCACTGGAGACAAAACGACATACCCAAAGATAGAAAAAGGCTTAGCATTATCTAATTCTTCAGTATAATGCTAAAGTATTTTGTTTAACTATCTAAAAGTTACATCATTTGGATCTGAAAATTTATTACAATCACATTTGACTTCATATTTCTCAAAATTCTGTTTTCTAGTTGTATTTTCCAAACAATTAAACGAAAACGAACACTTTCAGACAGTAAGAAGTAAAACTCAGACGAAATATCAAATACGGAAGTACCTTCTCTTTAGTACCAGCAGCTTCCATTCTACTGGTTGTTGATTCAGATACATTTAGAGGTGTGGCATCAACGGTGCTTAAATTTCCACTATTAAACGACTGTTCAGAACTCCTCCTCGGTAATGATACTGGTGTTACATCATCTAAATTAGCTCCGGAACCTCCTGTCGCCATTCAATTCAGTATCTGAAACTGTCCTCAAGCTCTTACAGATCCTCTGCATGGTACTGGATAGGTTATTAAGCAACAGTTGCTGTTCTGTACTTCCTTTCATATTCACAGGAAGGAAGAACTCTAATATATAATCATTGTCGCCAGTATAAGTACTTCTTAACCTAATAGCAACAGCAGCATTCAGGCCAAATTTACGAGCGTGATGAACAAGTGGGTACTCGCCGATATGGTATTCCTTCACATCGGGATAGAAGAAAGGGTGATTCGATTGAAGAGCTTTCCCAACAATACCTTGTCCTTTCTCAAGATGATGCTCTAGACACGCACGCACAAAGCCCTTTGTATCTTTGTCGTTCACATAACAGGCAGTATCCTCGATGCAGAGAACACGTTTCTCGTTCGCATTTCGATTGAACCCTTTAGGATGTGTTTTTATGGTTCCTTCACTGGGCCCCACAGTGTAACTGCAAGGAATCCATGTCATCGCGAGAGGTAGTCGATGTGCATGGCAAACCGCGCGTAAAACATCTGTAATCTCAGCTAAAGCAGCCCTTTGATTATCGGTGAGACTCTGCAAGTTAAGTTTTGGTTTCAAAATAGGTGGCTATCAAGACCATGGAATGAAACAAAATACTTCTATGTACCAGTTGCAACGTGCAACTCAAGTGCATTTTTAAATGGTATTACTTGTTTTACTAAAAGGTATTAGTTGGTCGGTATTAGGTTGTTTTCCTGAACAGTATTAGTTGTGCACCAGTTGCACCGTGCAACTGGTGCACCCAAGTGTTACTCTGGAATGAATAATCTAATAATTGATAATATGATCGAATCAAAATTTGATGAAAACCTGAGAATAGAGTCTCGGGGGTGCAGTGCTCCTTAAATTCACAGCCTGAAAAAATGGTTCACAATTAAAGAAAACTATGATAAGGACATGTGCAACATATGATTGTAACAGGGCATAATAAGAATCAAACCATGAACAATATATTATGCAAGTTCCAACCTATCTGCTGTTAAGTAATAAAGAAGCAGAGATCAGTTCTACACACAAGATCACCTGTTGGCTTTGATGGAAGTTTGTGGTCATATACTAAGAGTTCAGCATATCCAGAATAGATGTAGAATTTTTTGTAAAGAAAATATAATACTCCCTCCGTTCCAATTTAACAGTAGCTTTTGAGTGTTTCACATGGTTTAAGAAAGTCAATTAATACCCATAATTCATTGTGTCACATAGATTCATGTAATATCAATTATTGGGACATATCACAAAAATTAAGGAAAGGTCAAAATTGGAAAAAATATTTAATTTCTCTAGGAAAACCAAAAGGAAGATATTTTTAACAATTTTTCTCTCTAAAACGACAGTTCAATTGGAACGGGGAGAGTATAAAATATGAATTTAGAACAATTGCTAGGCACCTACACATTATGAACATTTCATTTTATTACATTCACTAAAATATGCTCAAGTGGTCAATTCTGGATTCCCATTAAGTTTACATGACATTTTGGGTGTAACTTTTCGTATTTTTGCCTAGAAAGTAAAGGCTGCAAGGTTATCATTCCCTACTTAGAAAGACCATGAAAAGCTGGCATCTAACCCCTACTTTGAGAGTTCAATGGTATAAGTGAAATGCAAATTACCAATTCTGAGCATAGTGAGTTAGAATAAGACTGACTACATACTACATCCATTTCACAATAAGTGTCTTTTTAGAGGAACATAAAATTTCAGCATTTTTACCCTCAATTAATTAAAGGAAAGAATAATTTATGCTATATGAAAGATATGGCAGATAATTGAAGAATTAAAAATATGAGATGAAGAATAAAAATATCCTTAATTTAAAAATACTAAGAAATCTTTTAGTTGAGGAAAAATAATTAAAATGACAGATAATCATGAACAAATTTTGGACACATATTGTGAAATGGAGGTAGTATTTAGTACACTAACCTGCAGTGCACGGCAAACATGTTCCATCTCTGAATCGAAGTTCGCTTTTTCCTTCGTGGTAACAAGTTCTAAAACAGCACAGCATGGCTTGTCAGTTTACCCATCCTCGATCACAGGTATAGCAATAGACCCTCGAACTTCATGATCGACAGCATGTTGTACCCTTAGATACTCAGCTTTATTGTAATACATCACATTTGAGGTCCACTCTGGAATCTTGAAGCAAATACACGACCAGGAAGCCCGGAGATAGAGCCTGGCTTTGATTCCGCAGAAAAAGTAAAACATCTAGAAACTTCACGATATCCAGAAAGTGTTTGGTCAAGTAAATACGGTTGTTCGCAAGTACTTAAGATGTACTGATCCCCGCTCTTCATTGGGACCCATACTTGGGCTAAAATACCCCCTCCAGACCATTCTTTGAATAAATTCAAAGCTCTGAGCATTCTCTCAGAGAGTGATAGCGGAGGAGACCTCGGGATCACGTTGTTGGCATCACCTATTAGACTATGTTTTGAGATCCTATCGTTTTGATACAAATCAGAACTCGTCGAAAAAGGGAATGGGCTGTCCACCATGGAAATCCCCGAATTATTCTCTTGTGTGAAATTCAGTGCATCAGCAGTTGAGAAATTCGGAGATGAGGCAAAAGACGAAAACGTCTGATCGACCAAATTACTGGGGCTGTTGCACCATCCAGCGTATGTATCGAAATTCATCAGTTCTGCAACATTAACAAAGGAGTCTTCAAAATTTGAGCCCTGCACATGATTATTTGCCGACCCAGAAGCCATACCCTCCATTCGACCCCTTGGTAAGAGTGAATGGTCATTACCTTTTCCTGAACTAGAAAATGGGTACTCCATCTAACTAGACTACCAAAACGGCACTATTGATATAGAAAAAATGTCAGAGAATGTCTGTAACACTTGAACTGCAGTCTTCTAGCTTGAACTTTTCTACAGATGCTACACCGTGTAAATGTTCCCACCTTGGTATCATATTCGCCAAGGCTGTTCTTCAGACCTGATATTTCAAACCAGTCACCCCTATCAACTCGACAGTCACTTGCGACCTGCAGCCAACAGAGTTTGGGATTACATTTATTTACCACTAAGCATGTACACATACAAGAATTAAAACAGATTTGAAGCAAACTTCAGAACTTTGGAGATTATGAGGAGGAGTGGAGAAGCTGCAAAGAAAATCAATATAGAGAAAATATGTAAATAAACAGAGACTGGATCTACTGTAATATTAGGAAAAATTACCCATCAGAATACAACAATCGAATTACAATATAAAGATCGATCAGAGATTAATGTTCATATTGCAAGCTACACAATATGATACATGTCACGTAACCCTCCTAATGTGTGCTGCTCTCTAAAAAGGAATGTATATGATAAAGCAACTCAACTTTTTTTGAACCCTGAAGGTAGCCCAAGCACCAAACTACTTGCAAACACCTTGGCTTACATCTTACTGCCACGAGGACATCATTAGCACCTACCCAACAATTGCTCCCACTAAGAGTCAAACCATGACCTTAGCCATGATACCATTATAGGACAAAATGCAAGGTTGTTCTAGAAGTCACTAGGAACTAGTATATCCTAACATGCGTATACGTATGCATATACAGATGCATCCTCTATGCACACAAGCATAATTAAAAGAAAAGGATAAACTAGAAGAAAAGGAAAAATAAATAAAAATAAATACTGTAACTGTATAAGGATGAGATGAACTGTAACTGATGGGACATATTCATGTACAGTTTCTCATTCGGGTGTTTTGCCAAATGAATGAAGAATGCCAATCACCGTGTTCCTTGACTACAAATTAAAATCATTAAGTTTTAGCTAGTTGCATAAATTGATTTATCACTAACCAACACGATTCAAATGTTAAATTTCGATAAAAAAATGATGATTCAAGAAAAAATCAAATCTCATGTGGAACCTGCTTTCAAGCCTTAAGAAATGTCTACATAATCATTAGGCATGTATAATTCGAAGACATACACAAACAAGAAGGCTACTTAAAACTACAATAAAAAGAAATGTCTTCGTAAATATCCCAGGTTTATCAATGACCTCCTGTTTTTGGGCTTCCTATCTCACTATCTTTATTGTTGCACTGACTTGCATGCTTCTGATCATATGGCCTTACTTCATTTCCCTTTCAACGATATATTTTTCCATTTTATGGTCGGAGAAGTTTAGAGCTGCATCATCACTCAAGAAAAATAGAATCCACTTGTCAAAAGCTGGACTATCAAGTAGCAAATGACTATCTAAATATTTGAGCACCTTCCTAATTGCTGATATATAATCATAATTTTATGATTCTTACAACTTCCCTATTATTAGATTAATATAATCAAAATCCTACACATAGATTATCTTTATCAAGCCACAGATATTAAACTTGCATTAAAGAAATTAGCACACACACAGAAGTAAATCTTTTTACAAATACAGTGATGAGTTTAATAGTATTATGTTCTTTTATATAAAAACCAAGATAAAAGTGCAAGCTATTCACAACTTGAAGACCCCCCAAAAAAAATCATCTAGCCACCAATGTTTTCAGATACACTCTCAAATATATACATATCACTAAAATCGAGCTTCTAAAATCTGATATCTAATACCGACCAATGTCGTTCACCATTTCTAAAATGTGAAAACTGAATTTTTGTTGCTATCTCTCATTATCATAGAAATATGCTTCTTATTTAATTTGTCAATAACAAAATTGTAAATAGTTTTTTTTTAAAAAGACCTTTAAAAGATTTAAACCGAATAAAGTAGCTTCAAATCAGATTATGAGAAATAAATACCCTTGATTAGCACAAGCTCCAAACTGTCCAAAACAAAATTCTCTACATCAGATTGTTAGAACCGTCAAATAAATAGTCTAACGTGATTCAATTGATTATGATGCAACTCATATTTTGGCTACCTTTTGAGAGACTAAAATGCAGAGAAATGAAACAATTCTCAAATCTCCAAACCAAATTATCTTTCTCCACACTTGGTCTCTTCAGTCCAAATCGAACTCTCAGTTGTTAAACACGAAAAGGCTGCAAATCAGCTTAACCGCAAGGCAAATAGGCGACACTGCAGCTAATCAAAGTAAAGAGCAGAGATGAGAGGAGGAATTTCAGTTTTCAATTGAAACAAAAACTGTTTCAACTACTTACTGAAGCAAAATTAGATCAATTTCATCAACATATTGACCAAACAACTTCAGTTTCACAATTATTCAGCTATAAAATTCCCCCAAAATGGCGAATCCCAGATTGGGGAAGTATACAGATGTCAAATTCACACTAATGCAAGGAAAACGTATAAACTCCAATCTAATGACGCAATATTCGGTAAAGAAACATCGGAGAAACAAGAGAAGAAGAGTACCTATGGAGCTTCAGCGATGAAGTGGAGAGAGAACGGGTATGTGATTTCGTTTTTTTGGTTTTTCTTAACTTTTTTTTTAAAAGAGTTTTTTTTAACTTTGTATGTGATTTTTAGATAGATATATAAACCCACCACCCCCTTTGCCCCCAACCCAGAGTTCCCCCACCTCCCAATTACTAGGAAAATTTGCTCTCAAATTTTTATTTTACGGAAATGTCACTTTCCATAGCTTTTTTGAGATTTAACATTTGGATAAAAAGTTGTATTGTGTAGCTTACATCTGATACTTTTTAGTAAAACTAAGTGATACTATTTAACACTTAAATTGTACCGTATAATTAGTGCATGAAAGTATTTTGTCTTTTTTAATTGTCACATAATAAATATTTTGAATTCAAATATGTACTGCTAAATGATATATTCTTATTAACTATTCATAATCTTTTTTGACACTTATCTGCGATTGTTGTTGTGACTCATCTGCGATCGCCACCTGGCACCTACAACCTTTGACTATTATCGCAATCCTTATGCGGCTTTAATGACAAACCATTCCATAACTATCCTACGATCACGCAACACTATCACAACCTTTCTTGATCGTGTGACCTCACAATAAAAAAAATTAAGTATATAGGGACTTAGATACAAATAATTTTGAGTGATATATTTATAAAAAAAAAATGAAAGGCTTTTCCTCAAAACAAAAAATGGAAAATGGCATATCCCACTTTCCCAATTAATAAAAATATAAATTCAGTTGGCGTTTGGTTAAAAAAAAATTGATGAATATTATAACGGAATGAACAATTGACTAGAATGAGAGAAAATCAATTCACTTTTATTATACTTTGTATCAGATAATGCATAATGAATGACAAGAATTTATATGAAATAATCCCATATATGAGATGTATTTCATTTTATATATTATGATTCATGAATATATGAAGTCACATTTTGAAGGTAAGTATAACCAAAATAATAAATCGAAGTTTTATTTTGTTTTGTTTATGACATTGTCACATAAAAGAGTAATACTTGAATACATACACCGGTCAACATGTGCACAATTTATAATATTATTCAATAGAAATAATTAATAACATTTAATAAAAACAATACATTTTAATAAACATAAGTAATTATACCAATTAAAAATGTACTGATCGAGTAGCACGGTGCAATTAACCCAGCTATAGAAATATTTGTCCCTCGTACAAAAATCCCTCTCAATTAATATTAATAGAAAAAAATGACAGAAAAAATTATAACAGATGTAATACATAAATTTATCATCAATTTCCAACAAAAATTATTTTTAACTATGACAAATATATTAATAACAAATTATATAAATAGTACGTAACTATGCAACAATAATCAAACGTGGATAACTCAAGTAGTTAGAGCTCCACTACCTGAGACTTGAGGTCTTGGATTTGAGACACGGAGGGGGAGAATTTATTCCCTTTTGTAGTGGTTTTCCTTGTGGTGGTTGCGATTTCGGTTGTGGTGGTTGCGGTTCCGAGTTACGATTTCGGGTGGTCCCCCTCTTGTGGTGATTGCGGTTCTGGTCTATAGTGATTCCCCTTTTGGTGGTTGTGTTCTGGTTGCAGTTTCGAGTTTCGGTTTAGGGTGGTACCCCTCTTGTGGTGGTTGTGGTTCTAATTTATAGCGAGACGAAACGGTGTTGACACATATCCAGTAGTAGAAAAAACTATTGTAATGATATTGCCATAGAAAGAACTATTATAATTAATTATTTTAGGAAACTATTATAATTAATTATCTTAGTCAACTATTGTAATTGATTGTTTTAAAAAAAATGTATGCAACAATACATCAACATTCAACAAAACTATTTTCTCAAATCACTGAAATATGTAAGCTTCACTTTTTCGTAAATATATTTTTCCTGAAATTAAATGACCATACATAACATTTGTATTAAATAAAGATGCATTACAATTTCCCTAAAAAATGTTTTATTGATCAATATTGAACTTATTAATCCATAAAATAGTGTGAATTAATTACTTACTACAAAACATGTGTAACAAAACTTTAACCCAAAAAAAAATCATGATTACCTAAAAGTTAAAGTCAATAGATTATTATACATTATAATGGAAGAAGTACATCTGAAGAATTTATTATAGAATTTAAAATTTTAATCCGAAGAATATAAGAATTAATTATAAAAATGGCAATATTTAGATAGGTGAAGGAGGCAAGACGTGTCAAATCTTAAGACACGACTTCATAATTGGAATCTAGCGCATAAGATTCCACGGAATTTTCATTAAACTTAAATTGAATTTTAATATTGATAACTTTAAATAATTTTTTAATATCAGTTGCTCTTTTATGAATTGACAACCTTCCTCACAGCTGTCACCTACACCACCTACAGTCCTCAATATTTTATTCTTTGATTTATCATTTCTTAGTATGGTATTTAATTCATTACGTCACTTTTTCAAGTTATGATTTGACCTCCTAATAATGAGTCTAATTCGATATTACAAGTACTTCATTATATATTTATCTCAGTATTGACAGATCATGAGAACATGTGTTATTACATGTATAAATAGTCTAGTAATTCTAGCTAACAGACAAAATTAATTGCACCATGTAAATATTTTGTCTTTTAAAAAATTATTACTATATATTAAAAACTTCATAAAGTCATATTGTCGGGATCGAAAAAAAATACTACTCTAAAAGGGTATTTTTAAATAGAGTTCTACATAAAAAAATATTTTTTTTTCTGAAAAAAACAATACATTCAATATAAGATATACTATACTACATGTATGTAAATTTATTAACAAATTCATATATTTAATTAATATGAATTTGACTAAAATAAATACATACACTCTCAAATTATATAAAATACATGTATCAACTAATATGCATGTATCTAGGAACTAAACAATAGTTATTGCTGACATGTTCATAAATGTTTGTACAATACATGTATGTTTTTTTCATAAAATAGTACACTTTTTCTATTTCAAGCAAATTGCATCCAAAGTTGATAAACGAACTCAAATCACTGAAATTGAGATGTGTCTCAATTAACCATAGGTAAATATTTTAGGTCATTTTAATTGTAATGATATTTAAATTTTTATATATAATGTAATTTATTTTTTGTATGGAGACATAAATCATTAAGACTGTATCGGAAAAAAACAAACATGACCTTATTACAATGTTAGATTATTTCTAAATATAACTAATTCCAAGTTGGGACCGTGATTTTTTATTACTATAAAGAGTTTATTCTTATATAGAGTATTTTTATAGGTAGAGATGTTAAACGGGTTACGGGCTATAGGGCCGACCCGTTTAATCCTGAAAAATACAAGGTTGGAGTTGGCAATTCGGTGACTTGTTTAAGAGTGGACCAATAAGGCCTAATGGGTTAGGACCAGCCAGCCAGCCCGGTCCAATTTTTTTTTTTTTTTATACTCTCTCCGTCCCACATTTAGGTTTCCCTTTGCTTTTGTCACACGGATTAATGAATATAATATGGCTTAATTGCGAATAAAATCATCATCTTTTCATAAATTGCAATTTAAACATAACTTTTGAATTTTGACAAATAAATCATCACTTTTACTCTTTTTTACAATTTTAACTTCGGGCAGTTTGCTCCCTTGCCCGAAAGATGATATGTACATATATATACACAATCATCATCCTAGTGAGTATCCACATCAATAAATAATTATAAGCATAATAAATAATAGTTTGAAATCAAATTAAGTATTATAAATACTATAAATAAATTTAAATATAATAAAATATTAAAATCAACACAAATAAAAATCAAAATCTATTTTTTTTCTAATAAAATCAAAACTAAGAAACCAACACAAACAAACAATATTCAAAATCAAAATTATAATTAAAACTCTCATTATTAAAAATTAACACAAATAATATTTCTTAGGGAATATTATTTGCTCCCGAGTAACACAATATCAAATAAAAAGGAAAAGAAAAAATAAACCCAAAAAATTAAACCTAATGAACATTTACCCCCAACCCATGTTTCTGGGGCGACGGTGGGATGGTGGGGTGGGGCAGCGACAGAGGCAACATGAGGTTGAAGATAAAAGGATTTTGGTGTAATTGAATTTTGCAAATTTTTTACAGCACCAATTTTTTTTTTCTCGAAGATGAATATTAAATTTTTTATTTTGCATTTTAATTATTTTATTTGTACATTTTTTTTCATTCTTTTAATTTATATTTTATTTTAATTCATTTTAAAAAAAATTATTCTAAATTTTTTATTATTATATTTTTTTTAAGTTTTATAACTTTTAATACTTTAAAAAATATAACTTATATTTTTATATTTAAATGTATTTAAAATTTATTTATAGTATATATAATATTAATTTTTATTTATTTATTTATTATGTTAATAAGTATTTATTGACGTGGATGCTTACCGGACTGATGATGGTGCATTTTTTGTACACATCAACTTTCGGGCAAGGGGACAAACTGTCCGAAGTTGAAATTGCAAAAAAGAGTAAAAATGATGATTTGTTTGCCAAAATTCAAAAGTTTAGATTAAATTGCAATTTGTGAAAAGTTGGTGATTTTATTCGCAATTAAGTCATATAATATTAAATGGTTGAGATGTAATATGAAAAGTAAAAATGTAGAGAGAGATAGAGAGAAAGGGTAGAGAGATGGAGAGAAAAGATGGGGACACATTTACCATTAAAGGAAATGGGAACCTTAGGGTGATAAAAAATGAAAAAATTGAAATTTTTATGTAGGACGGAGGGAGTATATATTTATGTTGGTTTAATAAATTAATAAGGTAAATATTAAATATATAAATAAAATAATAATAATAATAAATGTATATAAATAATAAATTGTCTATCAAAGTTTTATTACTTCATAACAAATTGTAGTATTTACGTCATGTACATTTTAATAGCTAATATTTTTAATTAACTAAATTAATATATCAATCATTTATAACCCAAATATATAGAACATAAAAAATGAAAAATAAAACGGTGTAGTCCACCCGTTTAGCTTGAGGCTTGCTAAGGTTAGGGTTAGATTACGATTCTTAAAGGTCAGTTTAAAAGTGAACCGCTAAGGTCCTAACCCGTTTAAGTCCGTGGCCTTGTAAGGCTGACCCATTTAACATTTCTATTTATAGGGGGTTTTACTGTATTTATGTTATTTAAAAATATATTACTATTTATTATTTTACTAGAACATATATACTCCTATTGCTTATTTTACTAAAAGTTATAATTGTGCACCAATATATCATACAATTAGTGCAAAAAAAGTTATAATTGTGCACCAATAATATACGAAACAATTAGTGCACATCATGAGTGTCGTTCATTCAACTAAACAAACACACATATGTTGCTTGACTAGACAATATATAAATGAATTGAGAAGTAGGTTACATAATGAATTCACGAAATTTAGGGTTAAGAGCTGAAACGTACTGTGCCTACATAAATTTTATTTGATTAATTGATTCTTTATCGAATTTTGTATTTGATTTGATTAATAAAATTAGAATGTTGAGTTCAAAAAGGAGGGGAAAAAAATAGAATGTGAAAATCTTTAAGTTCTCACTACTCATTCATTACTTTAATTTCTTTTCACTAAACTATATATTTTTAATTATTTGCTCGGTCAAAATTCGTTTGTAATCTAGTACAATCACATATCAATTAACTTGACTAAGAGAGAACGTAAAGAAAAAAAAATCGAATTACATCAAGATATTTTACCAATTAAAAAATTAAATAAATGTTTGTACGTATGAGAGAACGTAAGATGGATTATAAAACATACACAGAGTTTGGATTTGTTAATTTCTTTATAATAAATTATGGGTGGGTTTTGTATGAGATGAGTTAGACATATCATAATTTGATAATGTTTCATATAAAAAGAGATATAATTTGTGCTAGTGTGAGAACTGTCTCACGCAATGTTTTACCATAAATTATGTAATTACTTTTGACCTTTTCATAAAATATTATTCGATGAGAAGTATCTTAAATTTTATGACGTGGATTGTAATCAACTATTAGGACAATCGTTGTTTGATTAATACAAGGTTTAACTTTGTGTGGAGTGAGAGGTGATTAGCCTTATTAACAAGGACAAAACATAGCAATCTATGTCCAAAAAGCGAAGTGGAAAATGATGGGAGTTTTCACAATTTCACTTTCAACTATTACAAAGTTTAATTGTGGAAGGAACCACCAATATTGACCTTTGTGGAATTTGCCCAAATTTCAATGATCAACTTCTATGCAAACACGCATGTTTCATTAATACAATCATTATTAATAGGGACAAATTCATAATTTCGTTCAAAATGGCGGAAGGAAGTAAGGGTCCCAAATAGGGCAAAATAATAAAATTTTACAATTTTAAATTATAAATATAAAAATTTCTACATATATAGTACAAAATTTTTAAATCCCAAGGAGGATGACGTCACCCGGCGTCCCCCAAAGCCATCCTTGATTATTGAATTATCTTGCATTTTTCAGAAAATAATTAACTAATTATTTTTGTTAATTCTTTACGTAAAATGCTTGTTTTCAATAAACAATACTCCCTCCAATTCTTTTTCAATATTGTTTTAAACTTTTAATTTTTTTTATAATAAATGTCATTCTAAGCACTTTCTTTTACCCATTATCTCATATGTACTCATGACATATTATTTAAATTTTTATTTTTTCCTATTTATGTGTTATGTGAATAATTTTTCATTCAATGCTAATTATTTTTAAGAATATTTAATTATTATTAATTAATTTTAGAATAAAAAATATACTTAATATATCTAAAAATAATTTGAATAACATCTAAAAAGAATAAGAGAGGTAAAATTTTTGACCTTATACGAATGTTTAGAACATAAATTTTTAATGGGAATACAATATATTATACATAATAATTTCATCCCAACTTACACCATTTTATTTTGATCTTTGCTCTATGTTCGATTTACGAACATTTTTATCTGTAAATCTCGATCGAACTTGTGGAGACATCAAATTCTCAGTCACAAGTGTTTGCAATCATTGGAGACATTTTGCAATTTTCATGACTTGATATATTAGCTTAATTTTTCCAATTCACACGTGACTCCACCTAGCTCTCTATTTCCTGCATTAATACAAGATTAACACACAAATTAGCTTTTCAAATAAAATTATATCATAAACGTCTTAAACTATATATTAACACACAAATCCTTTAAAATCATTTTCTACACACACATACACTACAAAAAAGACACGTTTTAGAGATGGAAAATTTGAGATGGAAATTGTTCCATCGCGAATTTGCAGTCAAAGCGTTTCAAAATTGACCAAATTTTTGAGGTTTTTATTTCCGTCTCAAAAACGGTTTTCAAAATTGACCAAATTTAAAAAGTCGTTTTTTTATTGAGACGGAAACCGTCTCAAACTTACCGGTCAATTTTGAGATGGAAGTTTTTCCGTCTCAAATTTGAACGCCGATTTTTTGATTAAAAAAAAAATTTAAATTTAAATTCAAAATTAATTTGAAATTTTGAGGTAAGATAATTAGAAATACAAATTTTAATATAACATAATTTAATTAAAATTTATAAATAGTAAAAAATAATTATAATTTTAATATGTAAAGGTTATATAAATAAAAAAATTATTTTAAATTGAAAGATAATTTGAAATTTTCGTAATTAGAAATACAAATTTTAAAATAATATAACATAATTTAATTAGAATTTATAAATAATAATAAAATAATTATAATTTTCAAATTTAAATAAAAAAAAAATTTAATTTAAATTAAATATAATTTAAATTTTTGAGGTAAAATAATTAGAAATACAAATTTAAAATAATATAACATAATTTAATTAAAATTTATAAATAGTAAAAAATAATTATAATTTTAATATGTATTTAAGGTTATATAAATAAAAAATTAATTTAAATTGAAAGATAATTTGAAATTTTGAGGTAACGTAAATTACAAATTTTAAAATAATATAACATGATTTAATTAGAATTTATAAATAATAAAAAAATAATTATAATTTTTAAAGGTTAAATAAATAAAAAATTAATTTAAATTGGAATATAGTTTAAATTTTTGAGGTAAAATAATTAGAAATACAAATTTCAAAATAATATAACATAATTTAATTAGAATTTATAAATATAAAAAATTAATTATAATTTTAGACTATAATATTTAAAGGTTATATAAATAAAAAAAAATAGTTTAAATTGGAAGATAATTTGAAATTTTGAGGTAACTTAATTAGAAATACAAATTTTAAAATAATATAACATAATTTAATTAGAATTTATAAATAATAAAAAATAATAATTATAATTTTAAAAGGTTTAAAATTAATCAATTAAATTACATATATGGAAAAAATTGATTCAATTTTTTATTTTTTAAAAATGATTTAATTTGTGTACATATACAATTAATGTTGTAAAATAAATGAATAAAGTCAAGTTTCCAAGTGGTAGGCTTTTTGCTTTGGCCGCCTCAACCGATGAGGTTCGATTCCTCTCGGGAGCGAAATTCGTTATATATTATGTGAGCCTTCACAAGGCTTATGTATAAAGGGTTCGATGTTAATGCTAAATGGTTTTGTTGCTCGTGGTGGTGTGGACGCCCCGCTTAGGCGCTCTAGTAGTGGGTTGCAAGCCATTTTTTTTTCCAGGTTAGTTTTGAGACGGAAAATTCCGTCTCAAATTTGACTTTTTTTTTTTCTTCAGAAATTTAGATTTTGAGACGGAATTTCCGTCTCAAATCCGTCTCAAATTTGACCAGAATTGGACTGGACCCGGGTCAATTTTCGACGGTTTAAAACCAATCTCAAATTTGAGATCTCGATTTGAGACGAAAAAAAACCGCTCTAAATTTGAGACACCTGATTTAGAGACGGAAAAAAAACCATCGCAAAACCGTCTCAATAAGGATTTTGAGACGGTTTTTCCGTCTCTAAAACCGTCTCTAAAACGCGTTTTTTTTTGTAGTGGTATATACACATGTTTTGATAATAAATGTTTAAATGTAAATATTCGCCTTAAAAAATCATTTTGGCTCCTCAAATTATATATTTACAGGAAATAACCATTGAGATCAATTTATGGGCCGGCTACAATCTTTTAAAAAATCGCCATAATATGGGTATAATTTGTGACCGTGGCTTATACATTTAAAAATTAAAAGTTATTATTAAATATATATATATATATATATATATATATATATATATATATATTTAATTTCATATCTATTTATAAGCCCGACTTTTAAATGAGATGGAATCTTTTTATGATATCAGAGTTAAAAGGTTAACAAATTAATTCATGCCTATTATTTCAGTTATTTCAATTTGCATGTTATTGTTTTTGTATTACATTTGCTTAAATATTTTGTTTTATTACTTTATTCTAATTCCTTAACATTTATTTTATATATTTCCACCGTTCCGAAATTGTTGGCACATTTGTCAATAAGGTCCGTCCCAAATTCATTAGCACATTTTAAGAAAAAGAAAATAAGACAACTATATCACTTTAAACTCTATCCTCAAAACATCTAAACAAAATTACACACAATGCCATTATTTTTCCACACTAAAGTTAACTTTATTCTCTTTTATTTACATGTCATTACTTACCATTTAACCCTCACAAAAAAAAAACTTATACTAATAATCAATTCTCACATTAAACTACAAATAAATTACCTAACACTTCCCCCTCACTCATGAGCGAAATTCTATCTTACTCCATCATTGAGACGGGACTCATTGAATAAACAATTAATATGAGTTGAATTTTTTTACTTCATTATTGGGAGGAGACTCATCGAATGAAATTAATATGAGTGAAGTTGTTTTTAATGAGAATCGAACTTAGAATATGTGCGTGAACCTGAGGCTCTGATACTATTAAATTTTTTTATCTCATTTAAAAATTTAAATTTATAAAAAAGTTTTAAATTAATTAATTTATTTAATTTTTCAAACGAATCAATTATCAATTTCGCGTGATATGAGATGGAGACGTTGTGTACATAAAAATTGTACCGGATTGCAAGATAGAACATATTCATTGAACTTAGTAAACGGAAAGTATGAGTCGATGATGATGCAATTTGATTTGGTATTAAAAATGGTGTGGTTTTCAGAGCTAAACTTATTTTGATTTTCCCAAGGCCATTTACCGGCTTTCGAAATTCGAAATATGTCGCATTTTCCCTTTTTAGCATCTTCTTCAATCTTCCAAGGTTTTTTTTAAAGTGGTTTTCAGTCATCCCATTTTCCAAATTTAGCAATAATTCCGGTTGAAACTTGTTGTAAGTTAAGGCACAAAATACGAGGTTGAGAGGCGTTGTCTGTCAAATATGTTTGTTTTAAGATGGAGAATTTAATTTCAAATCAATACTTTTTAATTATGATAATATATTATTTTATTAATGTTAGTTAATGTGATAATGATTGTATGAAAGAAAAGTGTAAAAAATTAGGAGATATAAAATTGTTGTAAGAAAAATAAAAATGAGTTAATGTAAGAAAAATATTTATAGTTTTTGGGTATGGATGTATAATAGTGGATATGTATTTGGATGGAATTTTATATCAAATCAATACCTTTTAATCATGATGATGTATTATTCCCGGGAAAACAAACACCACCATAATTTGCTTACATGATTGGGATGAATACAAAATTAATCAAGAAAATTTTGTAGAGATATAATGAATTGTTGGATGAAAAGTATTGAAAAAAATGAGTTTGAAATTTAAAAGAAAAATCCCACATTCCATCTACAACTACAAATACTTATAAAATATATTATTACTCTTCTTATTACATCACACTTTATACATTTTTATTACTCTTCTCAATATAATTAATATAATAATACAATATAAATCATTATTAAACATTGATTTGACATAAATTAAATCTAATTCTACTCAAATCTCAAAACAAACACATATATTTTCCCCATCCGGACACTTAAATCTCAAAAAACAAAAAAGTGTTTTGAAAAACATTTTTTTTTTGTTGAACTTGAGTCGGACCCACTTTTGAAAAAAGTGTTTCTTGTGATTCAAAGCATGCTCTTGGTTTGCAATCACACTCTTATGATAAAATCACTTTTATTTTTAAAAAGTTGGGTTAAACCTATTTTTTAAACAAGTATTTCTGCACCTATTTTAGTGTGTGTTTACTACCTCTAAAAAATTATGGCCGAAAGAGTGTTTCTGCACTATTTTAGTACTATATGGAGATAATATCACTTCTAATCCTGTAAGTTTTGACGGTTTAATTTTTAATCCTATAACTTTTTATTTTTTCAATTTTAATCTTGATTGTATCAATTTTAGTCATTTTTTGTTAAAATTTTTAAAAATATGGAATTATTCTTAATCATTACATCACACTTTATACACTTTAAAATTAAGATTTTTAATTTTTCAATATAATATAATAATATAATATCAATCAAAAAATTAAATTATTAATTTGACATAAAGTTAAATCTATGAGATTTTAAAATTTCAAAAACAAAAATATATTTGAAATTGACAAGGATTTAAATGAAAAAATTTTAAAAATTTTGGATAAAAATGGAATCTTTCCAAACTTAAAAGACTAAAAAAATATTATCTCGTACTATATGTTTAGTAAAAAGTTTTGAAACTGTTTTTTACACTATTTATTTTTTTCAAAACTTGTTTCAATCACCCACTAGGGGATTTTGATGGTGGAATAAAAGCCTAAGAATGAAATCATCATTCATGGATTTATTCATAATCCTATGATTGATATGATTTTTTATTTGGAATCATGATTCCATAAAGAATGATAATTCCCAAAAATAAAGGAATTGTTATTCCTTCCAACCCCTTGGTTTTTATTCCATTTTTAAAATTTTTTTAAAATAATTATAATAATAATATTTAATAATTTATAAATAACTATGTTTAATTTAAATATAATAATTTTAATATGTGTTTACTAAGAAAAATAAATTTTATTATACTAAATTTAAAAAATATTTAATAATATAATATTTGAACAATAATAATATTTTTCAAAAAATAAATGAAAATTAAAAAAATTGTATTTTTTATTTTCAATAATAATATTATTTTTATAAAATATAATAAGAATATAATAATTCTCAAAATTGTAAATAATCATATTATTATTTAACATTAATAAAAATATTTAACAACAAAATATATAAATATAATTTTTATTTAACATATACTCCATTTTTATATCATATATAATAAAAATAATAAGATCAACAATAATATTATTATATTCCTTACCAATACCAATAATGAGAATGATTATTCATATGTTATTCCATTCATAAACTCATTTCATTCAGTCATAATTCCATTCAATCATATCAATCATGCTCTAGAGGATATAATAGTTTTTTTTATAGAAAGTTGATTTAAATCTACTTTTCAAAAAAGTGTTTATGTACTATTTTAGTGTGCGTTTATAATTTCTAAAAAAATTGAGACGGGAAGAGAGGAGCGACGCAAGGCAAAAAGAAGAGATCATAGGGAGGAATTGCGACCATCGAAATTTCTTTAGTGATGGTAGTGGTTGCGAGAGTGGGAGAGAAGCAGGAGAAATAGGAAGAAATTAAAGGGGATGTAAGAGAAGTCGATTTAATGGGTTTAGTGTATAATTGATAATTTGAGGTAAATATATATGCACTAATGTTTTAAATAGTTGTGATGAGTGTATGAATCACAAAAGTGTATTTAGAGTGTATTTTCAAACTTCAAAAACAACTTTCAAAATGTAATTTTTGAATAAAAGAGATTCTGCAAATTATTTTTAGAGTTTAAAAACGCACCTAGACCTAGTAAGTCATAAAAATGTGTGTGCAAAGCACGATTAATCTACGCTTGATAATCAAACATCACTACCAAAAATTCACTATCTTATATTAATCAAACATCACTATAAGAAAATGAAGAATTGCTTACAAAAATTTTCAAATGACTACAACTTATATATGTGTAATTTTCGTAGACAAATTTACTTACACAAATAATTTTATAGGTAATTTACATTTTTGTAGTCAATTATATTTGTAGTTTAAAAATAACTTATATAATTAAAAAAAATTGTAGACAAGCCTTATTATCAAACATATACTATATAACTTAAAGAGTGGGTCTCATATATGTGTCTTCAGATGCAACGTGCACTTATAATGCATTTTAAAATCATGCAACTTGTTATGCTGAAAGATGCAACTTATTTATATTGAACCATATAATTATTAATATGAAAAAAAAAAAATTACACAATTTAATATAAATAAATTATATCTTTCAATGCAATAAGTTACAAGTTTCCAAAACACAATATGAATGCATGATGAAACCTGAATGCATTCAAAATTTAAGTCTAACTTAAAATATTTGATTTACTAGATCACTTAGCCCATCATCAACTCAATGCCGTGAGTTGTAGTTGGAAATAGAGTTAAAAAGATGATTGCGAATCTCAACATAATCCTCAAAGGTATGTTCTTTCATAAGGTTGCAATAAATTAAAAAGTCTTTATTTATTTAATTAATTACTCATTTGTATTTTTGGGAAGGCTAAATTAAGTCATATTGTGCTTCCCCATTAACAACGTCTAAAGGATCATCATGTGAGGTGAATCTCTAGTAATATTATTTTAATCGGATAGATTCCAACTTAGAATGTAAATCGTAGACGATTAAGATGGTTAAGATACTTAAGACTTTCAAAAATATATTTATATTGTTGGATTATGTAACGATAAGGCTGTCAGTTTTAAAAAATAATTATTATAGTCATGAATATAAAGAAGATTTTCAGTGCAATTGTACCCACATATGGGCAACCAAAATGTACCTGATTGCAAGTTCACTTCAAAAAAATATATTTGCTTGCAATTACACCGAAATAAAATTTTCAAATAAATAATTAAATAAAAAGTTTCCGAACCTCAATCTCGAGTGAAAAAGAGACCAGGTCCTAAAGTGATTATTTGATTATCAGATAAATGATAATTATTTATGGTGGCACCGACTTAAAATTATATGTGAATCACGAAAATTTACAATGAACTCGACAATATTAAAATTTAAAGATAAAAAAATTTTGTATATAAAATAATATTTTTTTAAAGATAATCCGGAAATCATAATTCATGAAATCAAACGATTTTGATTAATATTCTTGTAAATCAGATCTATACATGAACTCTATCATTGTTATGTATAATAATTACAATATTATGCATTAAAATTTTCAAATATTTTAAAATATAAAAATATTTTTTAAACAATAAGATTTTTTGTGTGTAAGAGTATAATTTTTACATAACAGTGATACTAAAAAAAACGAGTTCAAGTTGCACAAATTTTTATCAACAATTTTTGATACGTTATTATTTTCTAGTTAAATTTTATAGGAGAACTGCTTCACTCACGCGGATGATTAAAATTCATAAAATAAGTAAAAAACTAAATCTTTTGTGTACCCGAATTCACGATGAATTATATCACTATTATGTATAGATATTATTATTGTTATATTATGTATTATTATTGTTTAAAAATAAAAAATATTTTTATATTAACGTTTATATATAACTGTGATGTCATAAAAGTGATATTTGAAAAAACAAAGTTCACCGCAAATTCGATTTCACATAAATTTTTGTCATAACCAAGAGAAAAAAGACAAAAAACTTGTATAGACCTGATTCATGCTATGAACCCGGGTCAAACATAACCCATATATATATATTACAAATGGGTCATATACATAGAAAAGTGGGGCCCAGTTTGAACACAAGGTTGAGCTTAAACAAATACGTCTGCTTGTTGTCCCGTGACACCACAACAGACCCATCCACACTGCGCCTTCTATTTCTCCGGTTCGACTAAGAATTCTCTACTGTTTTCTACCATCTTATTCTTCTCAATTTAAATTAGAAAATAGTACTCTTCAACCAAAAGGAAAAAACAAAAACCAGTATCTTGTTTATTAATATAAAACAAATGAACTAAAGAGAACATAACAAATGAAGTATCACCAATACACATAAAAAAACAATTATAGGAAAAATTATCATTTTATTTATTTCGGAAAAACTATCATCATCACTATATGATATACTAAGATCACCATTCTATTACACATAAACTATCACCGCTATATATAAAAACTATCACATTCTTTCGGAAAAACTATCATCATTCTTTCGGAAAAACTATCATCATTCTTTAAAAAAAAACTATCATCATTTGTTATAAAAAAAACTATCATCGATATCTGATACCAAGGTCGCCAAGCGCTACATTGACCAGTGCTTTGTCTTCAAGTTGCTTAATCTCTTTGAATCCGAGGATCCCAGAGAGAAAGAAGGAGTATTTGAAGACTATTCTGCATAGGATATACAGCAAGTTCATGGTCCACACTCCACAGGCCCTACATTCGCAAGACCATAAACAATATCTTCTACATGTTCTTATACGAAACTCCGCAGAGACACAATGAGATTGGGGAGCTTTTGGATACATTAGAGAGTATAATCAAGATCAATGGTGCGCAGCAGTGTGATGTGATGACGCGACGCAACAGCGTGAATCTGAGAATGAAATGAGAGTTATCGCTTGGCGTGTGAATGGGGCGAAAATTGAGGTGAATGGATTGGGGCGAAAATTCAGGTCAACCCATCCCTCAATGAATCATATTAAATTAGAGTTTATTTTGTGAACTAGAGTGTTACTCGAGAAAAAAGAAAAAAAAAGGTAGAACCAATTACAAATGGTTAAATAGTTAAAAATATACATTAATTTATAGAAAACCCTTTATTTATGATGATGCCCATCGACCATCGTGTAGATTTCTCATTTAACTATCTTTTGTTTGGGGAAGATTTTAACTTTAAATCCACCTAAGACAAATTCAAGTGCTAATAAAACTAGTGTAATAAAATTGATTATTGGACCAAACATCAGGGATACTCATAACCTCCTCTCTTTTTCTGTTTTTCCTAATAATTTTTCAAGTAGTTTGATAATAATAATTAAAGAAAAAGTGTTTTTTTTTATCTCATAACTTATCTATTGTTAATTTTTCGTTATAAAAAATTTAACTGTCCAATTTTGATTACTTAACTAAATTAATTGTCAAAAATTTGGTCCCAATTTTCGTCAAAAGATCGCGAACAACGTCTTTTAAGTCATGTGTTAGTTACTTCCCGATAAAATTTGAGGGGGTTTTTGATACCGTCTCAGACGTGGACTCTGGCATTCTTTTTCTTTTAGTTTTTTTTTTCATTTTTTAATCAATTAAATTACTCGTGTTAATAGCTCAATAAATTAAATCAAAACTCAAATTTAAATTTCAACGGCATTGGACTTCCGTATGACCGAAAATGAACATTTTCACGATTTTTTTGTGAAAATTGGACAATCAATTTAATTATAAAATCAAAATTAAACATTTAAATTTTTTAGGATGAAAAATGGACAATAGATAAGTTATGGTAAAAAAAAAACTTTTTTCTCATAATAATTAAAACATTTAGCTAGATAGTTTTTTCTTGGAAAACCTTAGCGTAGATTGAGTTCGATTAAGAGGTATATGACTAATCCGAAAAAATAAAAAAAGAGTTCATGTCTCAATTCTCATGTAGTAATGTGAGATGCATTGGACTTAAAAGTTGTGTGTAGCTGTGTAGGTTGGTCGTGGGCTCTAGCCTCTATAGATATTTTACGCCCATTTATATTAACACAATATGGGCTTCTGAAATCAGTACTGAAGTTTATGTCAAATAAATAAATAAATTAGTAAGCAACACTATATAGTATATTTTAAACTGAAAAGTTGGAATATAAATTATGAGAAATAGTTGCATGTCCCTATTAACATTAACAAATTGATTAGATAGCCTTTGTTTCATAAAAATATTATTTATGTGCAAATATTTAGCATTTTGTTAAGGCGAGCAAAACAAAGGCGGTAAAAATTGAAGAAAATATATATATGACGAAAGTTATGTAGTGCGATCTCAAATACGAAATTGGAGTTCCATTTCAATATTAAAATTGTGCTTAAATCATAAATATATCAAAAATATAATTATGTTTTATACGAATTTATGTGATGTATATCAGTTCTTTTGTTTGTTGCAAGTAAGAAGAGAAAATATAATTTTAGTCACGTAATTTAGGACGATTTCATTTTTAATTTGGTAATTTTTTATTTTTTAATTTAATCCTAAATTTGTCAATTTCAATTATTTTTTTGTCGGAAATTTTAAAATCTAGTTGACATCTAGCCGGAATAAGTATGTGCATCTCACGTGACACCTCAAAATTATCTTTTTTTTATTAGTTGATAGTCCATTTGTGTAGGTCACTGAAAAATTAAAAAAATCTCAACTTTGAAGTGTCACATAAGAAGCAAATGCTTATTTCAGCGAGCTTTCAATGAGATTTAAATCGTCTAAAATTAGAGGACTAAAACATTTTCTCCCCAAAACCCAAAAGGGAAATAGAAAAGAACATAAATAAAGTTTTAAACAGAGGTTTATAACATCATCGATTT
The DNA here is from genome assembly GCA_037126765.1 of Stenogyne calaminthoides. Lineage (NCBI taxonomy): Eukaryota > Viridiplantae > Streptophyta > Magnoliopsida > Lamiales > Lamiaceae > Stenogyne > Stenogyne calaminthoides. Next base: position 9,996,439 of record JBBCBC010000005.1, on the reverse strand, counting down.
TTCTCCCCTACATTTTCGGTTTTCCCCTTCTTTTATCCAATTCTGAATTTTCTTTCCAACTCGCAGATTTCGGATGACAGTTTGCTCTGAAATCAAATCAAGCTTAAGCTTTTGAACGAATCGGGTATCAGAATTTCGCAGTCGCAGCTATGCTGTTTTAGGTTTGCTGCCTTTTTCTTTACGCCCTCTATCTGTTTGATGAATTGCTCCAACCATATGATTGTGCTTACTTGCGTGCTCTGTATTTCCATTTTCGATTTATGACGCACTGAGGACTTTCTTATATATATACTTCGTGAATTTGGGCCAGAAATGTTACGTCGAGTTTCAGTTTTGAAAGGAACTCAGAGATTCTTGAGAAATGATTATTTTCTACCATTTATGAACTATCATCAACTAGATGAATGCGTAAATGTTCGCGGTTGCTTTACGCTTTCATTCATCAATACTCATTTTCTCAGTAGTAGAGCTTCGAGTTCATCTGTTGAATATTTGCTTCCCACAAACTCATTGCTTTTAGGAAGAAATTATAAGCCTTTTTGCACTTTAGAATCGGAGAAAAATTCTGATATTAGTGGGAATGATGATAATGTGGATAAAGTTTATAGAACAGTGTTGGATTACTCGAATCCCGAGTATAAAATGGAGGATGCTCTCGATAAACTAGGCGTCAAATTGACTACGCCATTGGTGGTAGAGGTTTTGCAGAGGCTTCATTTTGAGGAGAAATTAGCGTTTCGATTCTTTACGTGGGTGGGACACCAAGAACATTATGATCACGAGGCTGAATCGTATAACAAGATGATTGACATTCTGTCTAGTACAAAGTACAAAGTGAAGCAGTTTCGTATCGTCTGTGATCTTCTGGATTACATGAAACGAAGCAACAAGAAAACCGTCCCCATTGAGGTGTTGATAACCGTTTTGAGGAAGTACACCGAGAAACACTTGACGCACCTTCAAAAATTCGCGAAAAAGAAGAAGATAAGAGTGAAGACACAGCCAGAGATAAACGCGTTTAATCTGCTGTTAGATGCTCTGTGCAAGTGTAGCCTTGTTGAGGAAGGAGAGATGATGCTTAAGAGGGTGAAAAGCAAGATCAAACCGAATGCTGACACTTATAACATTCTGTTTTTCGGGTGGTGCAGGGTGAGAAACCCACGTAGAGGTATGCAAGTTCTTGAAGAAATGATTGGGGTGGGCCACGCCCCCGATTATTTCACCTACAACACTGCCATTGATACGTTCTGCAAAGCAGGAATGGTAGGAGAAGCTTCAGAGCTTCTGGAGTTCATGAAAAAATACGGCTCAACTCTGTCTTCTCCAACTGCAAAAACTTACGCAATTATGATGGTAGCTTTAATCCAGAATGATAAAATGGAGGAATGCTTTAAAGTGTTATCAGATATGATAAACAGTGGGTGCCTCCCCGATGTATCCACGTACAAAGAAGTGATTGATGGCATGTGTTCGTCTGGACAGATTGAAGCGGCTTATAAGTTCTTGGAAGAGATGGGACGAACGAGCTACCCTCCTGATATTGTGACGTACAATTGTTTTCTCAAGGTCTTGTGTGACAATAAGAACAGCATAGAAGCGGTTACACTTTACAGGAAAATGATCGAGGGGGGTTGCACCCCCAGCGTGCAAACGTACAATATCCTTATTGAAATGTTTTTCAGGATGGGCGATTGTGATGGCGCGTTTGAGACTTGGGACGAGATGGATAAGAGGGGTTGTGCTCGTGATGCGGATACTTATTATGTTATGATAGATGGTCTGTTTGGATGTGGTAATGCTAAGGATGCAAGTGTTCTTCTGGATGAAGTTATAGATAAGAGGATGAATTTGCCGTATAAGAAATTCGACACCTTTCTGATGAAGCTTTCGGAAGTTGGTGATCTTCGATCAATCCATAGGCTGTCAGAGCACATGCGGAGGTTCTATAATCCTGCTATGGCGCGTCGTTTTGCAGTGAATCAGAAGCGGAGAAGTAAAGGCTTGAGAGATGAGTGAATTGGGTTATCAAAATGGTAGGGGCTGGAGATCGTCAGTACTGCCGTTAAGATAGATTTCATTGCTGCTTTCGTCAATTCCAAATTATAGGTCTATTTTCTTATTAAAAGCATTAATTGTTCTTCAGTTGATCAAAATATCCCTATTTTACAATAAGGGGAGTACTGTTTAAACTTTAACAAAATTTCAGTGAACATTTATTTTTTTTGTCAGATTTGTGTAAGAGTAAATGAGAAGAATGTTTGAAACTTTATATTTCCTATAAATTTTAATATGCCTTCTTAATCTATGTAAAAAATTGTTAAAGTCTATCTCAGTGGCATGAAGAGAGTATATAAACCATGTCCATGTATTTGAATTTCTTCCTCTGAATTTACTCCTGCCCCTATACGAAGCTGATGATTCTTGTTTCAAAGTTTATAAACTTCTCTGTAAGCGTGCCTGCATATAAAGATGGGATATATGCATCCAAATCAAAGATTACATTCTATATCATGATTTTAAAAACATGCAATTTATTACATTAAAAGATGCAATTTATAATAATCGCATATTCATAAATAGTGAATTTTAATAATTTTACAAGTAGGTAGGAATATTTGCTCAAATTGAGTTCAAGCAATAGTAGATCAGTGCAATTTTGTCATCGACATATGACAGAAAAGGTGAAAACGTTGGAAACAAACATTCAGTGAATGAATTAATTAAATGTTGATAAAATTGCAGTGAATTTAAAGCAACAAAAAACACCTAAAGAAATTATGCAAAATCAAAAAATTATGTCATATTGAGTTAACGAACCCATCATAGATGTTGGTGAATTTTGAGGCACCTGGATCAACACCGTCGAAAAGCTCCTGGACTCCAAACCCCTTCCAGAATGTCATAAAGTTCCACCCGATTCCAGCTTCCAAAATAAATCCCCAATCACATCGTGGACCAAATTGCGCAAACACATGGAACGCCAGTTCCTGCCTTTCAATTACACGACCGTTATATATCAAGAATTGCACAATTTACGACAGGGGTCGCATTCGGTCTCCGCTCGGGCACTTATTATTCGCTCCCATGGGAGACCGAACACGGGACCTTAGGCGCCTAAGCAAGGACCAATTCCGCTCGGACACTTATTTTCTTGCGTTTACGTAATAAAATTAATTCTATATGTCCTAAAAATCGTTTTTTTTTCTAAATTTTTTTAAAATTCTTTATTTCAGTTATCTTATTTAATGATTCAATTATATTTTAATATAATAATTTATATTTTTTATTTATAAATTTAAATTAAATTATATTGTATTAAAATTGTATTTTTTACTTATTTTTAATAAAATTAATTCTATATATCCTAAAAAATCATTTTTTTTCAATTTTTTTAAAATTCTTTATTTCAATTATCTTATTCATTTTTTTTTAAAATTCTTTATTTCAATTATCTCATTTAATGCTTCAATTACATTTTAATATAACAATTTATTTTTTTATTTACAAATTATGAATAAATGATTATAGTTTTTTTAAAATTGTATTTTTAATGGATAATTACCAAAAATAAATTATGTTAAGCAATGTCAAATATTTTTCGCTCCCAAGGGGGAGCGAACACGGGACCTATGGGCGCCTGAGCGGGGATCAATCTGGTCGGGCACTTATTTTTTTGCTTTTACTTAATGAAATTAATTCTATATGTCCTAAAAATCATTTTTTTTTTTTAAAAATTCTTTATTTCAATTATCTAATTTAATGATTTAACCACATTTTAATATAATAATATAAACAAGTACTACTTTTCTATTTAAACAAGTAATACTTTTCACTTAACAAGTAATACTTTTCTATTTAAATAAGTACTACTTTTATATTTAAACAACTACTACTTTCCTATTTAAACAAGTGCTACTTTTCTATTTAAACAAGTACTACTTTTCTATTTAAACAAGCAATACTTTGCATTTAACAAGTAATACTTTTCATTTAACAAGTAATACTTTTCATTTAAACAAGTACTACTTTTCTATTTAAACAAGTAATACTTTTCATTTAACAAGTAATACTTTTCATTTAAACAAGTACTACTTTCTATTTAAACAACTAATACTTTCTATTTAAACAAGTAATACTTTCTATTTAAACAAGTAATACTTTCTATTTAAATAAGTACTAATTTTCATTTAAACAAGTAATACTTTCTATTTAAACAAGTAATACTTTTAATTTAAACAAGTAATATTTTTCTATTTAAACAAGTACTACTTTTCAATTTAAACAAGTAATACTTTTCTATTTAAACAAGTAATACTTTTCATTTAACAAGTAAAACTTTTCATTTAACAAGTAAAACTTTTCATTTAAACAAGTACTACATTTTTATTTAAACAAGTATTACTTTTCATTAAAGCAAGTAATACTTTCTATTTAAACAAGTACTACTTTTCATTTAAACAAGTCCCACTATACACTTAAACAAGTACTACTTTTCATTTAAACAAGTCCCACTATACACTTAAGCAAGTACTACTTTTCTATTTAAACAAGTACTATTTTTCTATTTAAACAAGTAATACTTTTCATTAACAAGTAATACTTTTCATTTAAACAAGTACTACTTTCTATTTAAACAATTAATACTTTCTATTTAAACAAGTACAATTTTCATTTAAACAAGTAATACTTTCTATTTAAACAAGTAATACTTTTAATTTAAACAAATAATATTTTTCATTTAACCAAATACTATTTTTCTATTTAAACAAGTACTCCATCCGTCCCACACTCGATTGAACATTTCACTTTTTGGCTCGTATTTTATTGAGCGAGTTGTTTATAGTATATGAAATGATAAAGTGACTTTTAAGGCATGGTAGGATAGATGAGGGGTAACACTATCATACCCCACCTTAAAAATCTCTTTATAATTCAAATATTGATAAATAACTCGCTCTCTCGCTAAAACACGAGTCAAATAGTGAATGTTCAAATGAGTGTGAGACAGAAGGAGTACTACTTTTCTATTTAAACAAGTAATACTTTTCATTTAACAAGTAAAACTTTTCATTTAAACAAGTACTACTTTTCATTAAAGGAAGTAATACTTTCTATTTAACCAAGTACTACTTTTCATTTGAACAAGTACTACTTTTCATTTAAACAAGTACCACTATACACCTAAACAATTAATACTTTTCTATTTAAACAAGTAATACTTTTCATTTAACAAGTAATACTTTTCATTTAAACAAGTACTACGTTCTATTTAAACAAGTAATACTTTCTATTTAAACAAGTAATACTTTCTATTTAAACAAGTACTAATTTTCATTTAAACAAGTAATACTTTCTATTTAAACAAGTAATATTTTTAATTTAAACAAGTAATACTTTTCATTTAACCAAGTACTACTTTTCTATTTAAACAAGTAATACTTTTCTATTTAAACAAGTAATACGTTTTATTTAACAAGTAATATTTTTCATTTAAACAAGTACTATTTTTTTATTTAAACAAGTACTATTTTTAGTCAATATATATATTTAAATATACTATAAATTAAATTTTATTCCGTAAACTCCTCGAAATAGATTTGACTACGGTTAGGTGGAACTCTTCTCCAACTGACTATAGATTAAATATACGGTAAGATGCATTAACAACAATTAAAAACCTAGTATAATAATTAAACATAAAAAAAATACATAATTAATATTAAAAAAAAAACAGTCGCTAAATCCGTCGCAAAAACCGTCGCTAAAGGGGTTAGTCCAAAACGTCGCAAAACCGTCATTATTCTATTCTCGACGGTTTGCATAAACCGTCGCTACAACCCTCGCTATTTGCGACGGTTCTCTTGACCGTCGTTAAAATTATTGACTTTGACCATTTGACCGTTACCACCGTAAAAACCATCGCTATTTGCGACGGTTTTTGTAACCGTCGCTAAATTTAGTCGGTAAAACGTGCGTTTTTTGTAGTGCTAGGTGCACCGGAGGCACCTGTCGAGAAGGCTCACCACAGAAATCGGCGGGTCAACCCAACAATGAGGACCATCCATAAGTCTAGACGTCTTAGCAAGGATATGTGTCATTGTATTGACATTTCGATTAACTCATTTCACAACAAAAGAAAAATTTTCCGATCTAAAGTTTCTCTCGGCTTCAATGATGTCACCGAAAGAGGAATGGATCCTCTCACTCGACCCGTACGCATCAGCTACTCTCTTAGAGTCCGTTTCTACAATCACTCAGTTATATCCCCGGCTGGACACCCATTTCAGCGCTTCATGTACGCTCCAAGCTTCGCCAATCGTATTATTAAGAATATCAAAATTGTACATCATCAAGTGCCATTATAACCATAGTAATGCAAACAACCCATATAGTAATACATATTATAATATCCAAAATATATATATGTACAACTCATGGTACGCAGAGTACTACACGGAATGATAAAAAAATATATGAATGAGTATGATATCGTGTACTAAGTGTACTATGTTCACGCAACTCCCAAGATTAAAAAAAATATGCATTCTTATATATGATTATTGAACTAATTGATATCTTAAAAGAGACATGCATTTGTATGATTATTGAACTAATATTGAATTATTGATATCTTATACTAGTGTTACCCCCGCGAACTTCGCGGACTGAAATAAATATTTTATTTAAAATAATTAATAATATTTTTTGATCGTTTACTATATTTTATGGTCAAATAATTAATAATTCACAAAATATTAAAAATAAAAATGTAATTCAAATATGAAAAATATATTTTTATATGTTATGTTACTTGATGACTCTAAAAGAAAACAAATGAATCCAAAATTTTAGATTTCAAAACAACTAAAATATACTTTAAATTACAAGTGTCGAAATTTTTTTTTGTAAACAACATTTGTTGTATATTTGTAAGGTTTTCCATTCGAACCGAAACACATAATTTCAATCCTCTTTTACTTTTGATTCTAAAGACTGTAATATGCAGTATAAATTAAGAATGTTAAATCATGGAAGATATTAATTAAACCATGAAATGAACTAAAACAACAATACAACATGTACAAATAATCTTAATAAACATAAGACCAAATAAGCATTCGATATACACATTATATATATATATATATATATATATATATATCCATCTATATAAGTACATGGCTACTTAATTAATTTTTCTTTTGAAAACACTACTTAATTAAAATTAAAATCGTAAAGATCATAATTACCAATAGGAGATATTCCCAAGTAATATAAAAAAACTTGCCGTAGTATAGATATTGATTTGATCAACTAATATTACGGATTTTTTGAAGAATTCTATAGCTAGAATTATGGTCCGAACTTAAAAAAATGATATGTTTAGTTGACCATATCAATAACTATGGTATATATGGAATAATTGAAATTAAATCCTGATTAATTAATTCAAAATTTAAAATTGAATTAAATATCTAAAACAACATAGATTATTGTTTTTTTCCTTAATTATGTAACCATAATTAATGACCCAATTTTAAATCAGATGATATTTTTTATTTGAGGAAAGTCTTAATTAATTAGATAAGTAACAGAAGATGAATTAGATGAATAAAAAATTTACTTAGTATATTAATTAATTTAATTATTCCCAAAAATCAAGGGATTGAGTTTTGATTCAGAATCTGAGTGTATTGATAATAATTTATGGACATTAATTATAATTAAATGGACCTTGACTTGATAGTTTTGTTAAACATATTATAAATCAATTATCATATATTATACACATTATATTTAATTAATGCAGGAATATTGATAAACAAATACAAATTACATGATTAATCCATATAGTATTAGTACGCACCCTTTAAAAGTATCGGATATTGAAATTATCTAAATAGTATTAATAACATCAAAACTTACATAAATCAAACGAAAAAGTATCCAAAACTTTCATACAAAAGAAGAACGAACTATACATTGATAGGTTTGAATATAAAACATAAAGAAATTTATATTTCTAAAAGAACTTAAAAAGAGTGAAGATTGTCTTTGCAGATGCATTCTTCAACTTTCCAAACAGTCCACTTGCAATGGAACTCTCGATCATATTCCGGCAAATCTGTTGATTAAATAAACGAACAATATCAAGGAGAATGGTATAGGTTGAAAGAAACATCAAAAGAAGATTGAAAGAACTAATATTTCGCATGAAGAAATTATCATCTTTACCTTAATCCATAGAAGAGAACGGAAGTAGATGAATCTACGTAAGAGACGACATAAATTATAAAAAACTGCAAAACAAAAATCACAAAATTCTTCATACAAAAACCTAAAAAAAAACATTCTTTATGCATTAAATGATAATAAGAACCTGCAAAACAAAACCAAAAAAATAAACAAAAAATTGTTAGTGAACAACTGCGAAACAAGAAATACGATTAAAAATTAAATATATTTGACAAAATAGATAAATAACAATGATCTCATATTAAAGATGATGATAATCATGAATTTGAGAGAAATCGAGAAATTAGACAAATGGAAAAACAGAATGGAGAAATTGTGAAATGGGATGAAGAAAAAATGAATGAGAGATGTCACAATTTATAGAAAATAGAAGACAAAATCAACGACTGAGATCAAAACAACATTCTAAATGAATGAGATTAGAGGGATTTGAAATAGAAGAATGTGGCTTTGCCACATCATTTTATTACTTAACACATCATCTTATAGAGGTTTTGCATTATAGAGATTATATATATATATATATATGTAGGTCCCAAACGGGTTTCGTGAGGGCAGAAGTCTAGAGGGGAGGGGTGAATAGACTTCTGAAAACTTTTTCGTGCAGATCAGGTGTGATTGCAGTTTGCCTGATCAGAGTGCAAGTGAATAAGTTTGGACTGATATCCAACTTATTAATCGCCGAGGCGAATCGATTCGGTGTCTATCGGTTTAACGACAGCGGAAGCTAGTTTATACTCGTGTGAAAAACCGGGTTTATAACAAATCGATTTAAAAGTCGTTTTTAATTAGATGACTATGGAGTCAATCTGATCAGATCAATAGCTTGGTGCTAGCTGATCCTAACTCAGAATATGTATGCAGATTTAATCAAGTTATGTGCAATAGTGTAAAGCAGTTAATTAATCGTAAATGCACACAAGATTTATAGTGGTTGGACAACCAGGTCCCCACGCCCACTCTTTTCCCTATCACAAGAGGCACCAACTTAACCAACTGGACTTAGATTATTGTGTTAGTCCAACACATTACACCAACATATATTTATAGAGCTCTCACTCAACCGATCCCGTAAATCGTAACTAGAATCCCTGACCGAATCTTGCTAAACAAACTTAACCTAACTTTGGGTTTTGGGTAAATTTTGTTGTTTGTTCCAACTTTGAAATCTATCCTAGTATTTAAGTAGCCCTCAACAAACTAGAGGATAAGATTTATGTGCTAAGAACTATGGGATGAACACTTAGAAAATAATCTTCAAGGTTGTGTTCTTGAGCGGAAATTTTGCTATAGTATATGAGCTTCTTGATAATTTCCGTTCTTCACTCTGAAGAGTAATCCCATATTTATAGATCCCGAAATCAAAGAGTCGTTGGAGAGCAATTTGAATTTCCCGCTATATTTGGTAGATATGTAGGATTTGATGTGGCGTCTTGAGGGGACGGCATGGCGAAGCATGGATAGTTGTCTTTTTTTATAGTCGTTTGACCAAGCGGCACCAAATCCGTATTGTCGGCTCCGTTCATACGTGTCTTGTTCTTATTGGTTAACAGAAACACTTTTCAGTGTTTGTTATACCAACTAAAGTTGACATTCTTCTTGTTCAGATCAACAACGTATGACTTGATGAAAACATCGTGTTACCACGGTGATTATGAGATAGAGACCGTGCTAATTGTCTTAGCTTCAACTATATCGATAGAGTCTTATGGTGCTTAATTGTCTTAGCTCAAGTTTAGCGACTCGATACCGATGTAGGTCTTCTGTCTTTCCTCGATATTCCGTAGTCATCGATCTTTTGTTCTCGGTGGTCTTTCGAGTTTGACCTATATCATGATTTCGATATGTGACCTATCTTATCATTCGTTTTTTTATCGATAAGTATCGATCTTCTTATCTTTTCCTCGCTTTTCTAATTTGGTCCGACGGGTGTTGGGGAATGATTTTAATCACCGGTATTTTTGTTCTCGGTGGTCTTTAGATTAATCGACCTATATATATATTGAGTTCTCCTCAATATGTGACCTATCTTTATACATCGGTTGTTCTATACAATAAGTATCAATTCCGGGTCATCTTATAATCGGTATTTAAAAACATCATTCGAACCGTACTAAAAGTCCGTTGGTCCTGCTAATAATATACGTGTTTTGGAACTTTCATCAAAACTCTAAATTTTGATATTTCACAAGACTTTTTTTATGAAACCAAAACACTTGAGAAAAACCATTAAAATATTCCACAAAAGTTGATAAATATGCAAAAAATATTTCTTGAAAGAACAAATAATCTAAGAAAGACAATGAGATTTTGTCTTTTCAAAAGGATAAGAAAAAGAATAAACTTTTCACGAGATAATCTTGTATTCCAAGAGATTTATCAATTACGAGGTTACATCATAAAAGTTTGAGTTTAAATTATTTTGATCCTAAATGTCATATCTTCCGGCCTTTTTTTTAATTTTTTGGCTTATATCCCTCCCCGCATTTCTCGTTGATCATGAGGGACGTTGAATATCCGGTATAGCTTCCATTTGACATCATTGATGCCGAGGATAAGTTATGCGAGCTTTTGTTTGGGATGTCAAAATAGAACCTTTGAAATTGCTAGTCTCATCATCAAATGAGTCATGGCTCCGGTCTATTTCTTTTAAGAGTAGTCCATCATGTCATACTCTTGACGAGATATTCTCACATTGATTATTATTCGGCCTCATTTTCCACTTGTAAGATATTTTAAAAAAAAACTGGATGCTTGTTCTCCAACGGTTGAGAAATTCCAAGATCGGTGATTCTTCTTGTGGCACTAGGTCGAACAAATGCATCCGAAGCCATTCACTTCGATTTTATTCCATTCCTCGAACCTAAGTAATGAATCTTTCGTCAAAATCCCCACCAAGTTTTAGGAATGATTTCATCAACTCTTCTCCGCAACCGAAGTTTAAATTTCCAGATTTCCTCAAACTCTGCCTTTCTTCATCCCTCGATCTGTATTTCTTTTTCGGGTCTTACCTCATAAATGCCATTTTTTCTATCCTTCTTTTCTTCTTCACTAATCGAGCTGCTTCTTCAACAATCAATGCTCCCTTTCGTCCATATTAGATGGCTACACTTCCCAAATATTTCTAACCAAAATTTTCGTCGATTCATAGCCGATGGGGATTCGGCCGATATATCAACATTCTATCCAGAGTGTTTTCGTGTTTTCTCTTAGTTTGAGTGGTCGATACAAGTTTTGATGTCCCAAAGACCCACAACTAACAAGGAATCTTTCTTGCCTTTTTGACATTTTCTCCATCTTCCCGTAAACTTCACTTAACAAATAGATCCGGATAATTCTATTCCTTTTCTTGTGATCTTGATCCCAATATGTGTCCGTTTTTCCCTAGATTCAAATTTATTCTAATCGGTTCTTCTTCACATCGTTAAAGATGATCACAATGTTGTTACGATGAAGAATCGGTTGGTTTTCAACTTTTCAAATCCTTCAAAACCCATAAGACTTTATAACATGATCAAAACTTTTGTTTCCTTTTTGGTTTGATCAAAAAGAGTATTGAGGTGGGAAGTCGAGATCCAAAAGATATCGATCGATATGGCTTTGTTAAGATGCGCAATGATAAACCTTGAGTTTGAGTAGATAGATTTTGAATCTTTGAGATCTTTTCAATCTTCTCCATATGATTCAACGACAAAGTAGAGAGGGTAAGAATGAGTTTATCAAGTTTTTCTTCAATCATTTCAAGCTTTTCAAAGGACCATCGGAAGAGAAACTTGTTGTTGATCAACTCGACTAGCTTTGTTCGTCCAAGCGGGGTTTGTTATCTGTCTTTTTTAAATTCAGAAAAAAAAATCGGGTTGGTCACGATTTGAGAGATCGATCTTTGATTGCTTCAATTTGAGAAATAGTCAATTCAGATTGATCCGTTATTTCTTTGAGGCCAACTCATCTCTCGATAAACTATTGTGTTGCTAAGTTCATTAGCTAACACTCTTTCCTCAACTTCTTCTTCTTTCGATCGGATCGTAGAAGATCTTTAAAACAAGAATCGATCTCCGAAGTTGACCCGGTGGTATGATGTGTGTTGAGTTTGAATATTTTGTATCCCGATCATTTTTTCGATTGTTTGAGCCTCCATTTGGTCATGAGCTATCCAACACTTTTTCCACTATCATCGGCAAGAACTCTACATCCTTCATATGATCATCTTCCTTAGGACCATCTTCCTTAGAAGTTTACGAATGACCTCGATTCAACTTGTTCAATTATTTTGGGGTTTTGGGAACGATTTTTGTGGATCGAGCTTTGATCGCTTGATTAGGACAATTATAAAGCGATTATCGATTCAAAATTGGTGATCCTTGAAAGTGTTTTTTTGAATTTTATAACCTCCAAAGTGAATTTTCTAATCCGGATTTCTTCATGTCGAAATCATAATCTGCGAATGCATCAACACCTCCCCATCTGCTCAATAATGATCATGAAATTTGAGAAGTTCTTCAAGCGGAGATCTTTCCGGTGAGGATCTCCATTACTTCTTCTTCGAATAACGGGATGGGCTTCCAACCCGGGTACAACTCATCAATTTTGCGTTCAATTCTCATTCGACCATTCTCCTTTTGTGATGGTCTTGGATGATCTGGATTCGAATCGGAATCAACTTGATGATCGACGAGTTGTGTTCAGATTGATGAGATGTGGAGGTTCCGTGGTGTCAAAAGTTTTAAACAATAGCATGGATGTTCCCGATTGGTGAATCTGCAGAGGTTTTACTCCACCATATAGCATTAGTAGGGTTGTTTTGGGTTAAGTATTGCAACGACATCGATTCTTGTGTAGCATTCAATTTGCGCATTTAATGGTTCTGAGTTTAAACCTTGATCTCCCTCATATTTTAAAATCTCAAAAATTTGAAGAACGCGACCTTTATCTCAAAAAGAAGGAGAGATATCACCATTTAAACACGAATCTCAAGTTGGCTAAAAAGTTTTGAGTGGTGAATTACCTTTCTTTCAATATAAGATTGGGGTGATGGAGATCTTTCATCCCTTGACCTCTCCTCCCTCATCGATTGCCTCATGACGAGCTCTCAACTTAAAAGGAAGCCTAAATAAACAACTAAATGTCGATTTTTAATTATTTGATCTTATCATAATTTTAAAGTCGAAATTTGCAACCATTTGGCAACCCTAGAGACGATCTGGCGCAAATAAATCAAGCAAAAGCGAAAAAATAAACATATTGCACAAATTATCCGTTAATCTCATGGTTTGATTTTCTTCATCGAGGGCTATTTCTCCCTTACGTTTTTCTTCGTAAAAAAAAAAAAAGTCATGGTGGTCAAGTTTATTTTCTTTGGCCTCGCCTCTTCTCCCGAGCCTTTACCAATTTTCTATTCTCTTTAGAGGAACATCGATTCTTCGATCACATTTCATCATTTTTAAAATGTCAAGAAAAATTTTGTTCTTCCCTTTCTTAACCTTAGGGGCTTGAATTACAAACCTTTAATAAGATATCATCATCTGTCGCCCATAGATGACGATTGTAGTTGAGAGAAAGACCTTGTAGGACTAAAAATCCAATTTATATGCGTACAAAATAAAACCCACAAAATCATCGATCCCATTCAAAAGATTGGACATCTTGTCCTTCGAATGAGCCGCAACCTTGTTGAGATTCTTTAATTCTCTTCTGAATTAAGAGATAGACTTGTCTTTGTTCACTAACTCCAAATTTGTCATGTTCTTGGATCGTAATAACCTTCTAGGACGGACTAACGTAAAAACCATGCCAATTAATATTTTTTGGCTCCATCGATAATAGCAACCATGCCATACATTTTGGTGGAAATTTGTTAATCCCATGGGGATTCAAAGAAATACCCATAATTGTTTTTTTTTTAAAAATAATGTCAAACAATAAATGAGATATTCGGTATTTCCTTTTCATCATAGGCTGATAAAGCCCTACGGTCGGTGGCATTTTTCTTGTTTATCGCCCTCTGTATTCAAGAGTTCATTTTTGATCGGTTTGTCTTCATTCTCCTGTAGTGAGCAGGAGAGATTTTTCCTTTAGGCGGGTTGAGCGAAATCGAGTTATATTCAAGATTTGTAAGTCGATATCCTCTCCATTTCTTGAAGAAATCGGTTCGTCTCTTAGATTTTTCCGTGTCCATTAAAAATTCCTCAAGAATTCTAGTGCCTCATATTGCATTCTTTGGATTGCAATGGCAAAAGACAAAAGATTATTTTTCAAGATTGCACCTTCTCGATAATTTGTTCCACCTCCATTGATTCGGATCGTGTAACACCAAACCTTACAAATTTGTCTTCAACAATTTTGGTTGCCAAATCCAAAGATAGTTACACATAATTTTGCCCAATCCGTGAGTAGCCATCTACAACAAGATATATTCGATTAATAAGTTGTGCATAACTATAAAGATATCACATATTGATTATCGAGACCTAGTAATTTGATTATAATCGATGGATACATATTTTTGATACCAAGAGATAATAAGGCATAACACAAGGATAACATAAGTAGACGTAATCTATATGATCAATGGATTTTAGGAAAGTAATTCATCAAATAGCCAGAAATTACTAGATTCTGCTTTTCGATTTTGAAATAGGTTGAATCGTAAGAAACACGTTGAAGTGAAGAAAGGTAACTGTGAGTTTGCAGAGAATAAATCGCAAGAATTTTGAAAAAAGTATTCTGGTAGGGTTTTGATGAAGCTTATAAAAAGTAAGGAGGGAAAATCGAGACTAGGAGATCAAACGTTTTAAAAGGATAAACGATCCAGATTGAGCGGTTTTGATCGTGTGGTCAGGATATGCAAGCGCGATTGCCTTTTGGATTTTAAAAACACAATTAATGGCATTTAATACATATACCCTACGTCCGCATTAAATACTTTGCAGGGTATGCGTCACAAAAGTATGATATGTAAAAAGAAAGACAAATATTATTAGATAATTTGGATATGTTAGTACTCAAAGTAAACAAAGAAACAGAAATGAGTTTATCCGGTTGATCGATATCAGAATCGGTCAATACCACAATTTGTTGTTGAAGTCTGTTTGTACCACTTGTTGATCTTAGTTTTTCGCCTAATCCTTATAATTTCCCAACCGTCCCATTAATTCGATCCGTTCATTTCCGTTGATCTTCTTTCAAGATCTTTCGATATTCCTTTTTTCTGATCCTTCATGATCAGTTGAAGTTCCCCCTTCAACTGTTATCTTTGATTACTTATTGACTGATTTATATGATTTGTTGAGGTATCATACTCAACCCGATCTTCCTCATCCGTTCTTCGATCTCTTATTTAATCGATTTGATTGACCTATTCTCGATTCTATTCTAGATCAAGTCAATTCTTGGGATAAGTGTTACCTCCAAAACCTATTCTTGGAAAAAATCGGATAGTCGTCTCGATTCCCTAAGTCGGCACAATTTGACATTCGTAATAATAGTCTGGATTCTTTGTGATATCAATCGCCTTTAACCTCATCCAATCATCGATCTAATTTTTCTTGATCAGCGTCTCCTCGACCTTTTGCATTCGGCCATCGTCTTCCTTGTGGTGCTAATTTCTTTTAAGGGTCTTGAGAAATTAAATTTGCACCTATACCCTCGCTTTTTCTTCTATAAATAGATCCAATAAAACAAGATAGGGGTTTTAGGCAAACAACACAACATAAACCATTCATCTTCTTTATTTAGCTTAAACTCCATGTTTCCCGATGAACCCTTATTTTTCTTTGAAACTTCCAAAGAAAAACCTTTAACCCCTTTTCAAATGATTCAAGTATTTTCTCAAATCAACCTTGTGTGTCCTTAGGTTCTTATTATTTTTTCATTCGCCATCGAAGATTACACATACGATTATTATGCTAAGTATTTATTCTCTACCACCGAGGCGGGCGGATCTCGCTATCGTTAAAATGAGAAGGCACTTTCTCCTAACCGTTTGCACCTTTTGTGCCTATCGAGATAACGGAATTAGCATCAATTTGGACTCGAACCGATGTGAACAAAACTTACAAATTTGAAGTTTGGTATACGATCTTGATCGGACAACGGTGATCATCGATATATCAAACTCAATATTTAACATGTGACACTTGTGGCCATATGGTCTTTGGACCACATCTTTGGCACTTGTGTCCCATTTAATGGATTTTGGAGAGCCCATTGATTTTTAGGACTAGGGGCTCTTGGCTTAGAAATCCTTCAATGCTTGTGAGCTCTCTAGCTCTCATTCGAAGCTCTCCGAGGGTGGCTTAGGATTATTTCAAAGCCCTCTCACACTTCCTTTTTAGGGTTAAGTGGGGGAAAATGGGAGCATCATGCTCTAAAATCTTTAAAGCCTATCTCCCCCCTTCTAGGGTTAGGTTTAGGGTTTACGGTTTATGGTTTATTATGTAATGACCTCCGGGTCCTTTTGCAGTATCCTTTTCAGAATAACTTGTAATGTAAATCGACCTCCGGGTCTTTATCAATGAAAAGTTCTATTATTTCATTGTTGTGTTGTTTCTATTTTCTTATGTGATTTGTAGCCTTAATCTTATACAACTTGCTTGTTGAACATAGCTTAACCGACTTTACAAAGTATAAAACAACCAAACCGGAAAAGTTCCTTTTATCTGAAATGCCTTAATCGATGGTTTGTATGCATTCTTTCGATTTCAAAAGCCTTCTCTTATCGGTTCCGATTTGTGGTACAAATTTGATCGATCTTCGATCGGTTGAGATATATAACTCAACCGATTCCTCTTACCTGGTTAGTCTCTTAACTAATTTGGTTTCGAGACTAGTCCACCAAACATTTTCGTGCACTTTCTCCGAGATCCGAAGCCCTAGCTCATTGCATAATTCTCTCGAATCGATCTCGGCTAGTGGCTTGGATTTAAAATATCGTCTTTTTAAATATATGAGGGAAATTTATCAAGATGGATGGATTTTTCCATTCGATATTCTTCTTTTCAACATGATCTCTTATAAATGGTGTCCGACATCCACATGCTTGCATCTTGTATGTAGAACAGATTCGAATAAAAAAGTGATTGCAATAACGCTATTTTTTTCGTCCTTTAGGTTACGCGGGGAATATAGGTACTTTCGTAGCTATAATGTTATAATCCTCATGGTTTATTTAATGATGTTTCACTTGCCGACCTTTCTGGAATTAAGCTTGGGAAGTTTTTGGGAAAACAACTTATTATTTCGCATGCCCACATATTCTTATACAAGTAGTAGATGTCGCGAATCGATGTCCGCTTTTGAAAACCAAGAGATTTTGTAATTTTTACTACCTAAAACCGACATGTACTGAGGTTGACTTAAAAATCACCTTTCGCAACCTCCATAATCGGATAATCGTAATACCCACTAAGCTCTAGATTATCACCGATGGGTAAAATAAACCAAGGTTTCTTTGTACCCTTCAGATACTTAAGAATCCGCGCTTTTACTGCTTCTGTGTGGCTTTGCATTGGATTTGCCTCGAAACCGCACATACACCTC
Organism: Stenogyne calaminthoides; assembly: GCA_037126765.1. Classification (NCBI taxonomy): domain Eukaryota; kingdom Viridiplantae; phylum Streptophyta; class Magnoliopsida; order Lamiales; family Lamiaceae; genus Stenogyne; species Stenogyne calaminthoides. The sequence goes on along the minus strand of JBBCBC010000005.1, from coordinate 9,978,646 downwards.
TTTGCCGCTAAAAAGTGATATCCCGGTCTCATTTGGAAGTCGGTATAGTAGAGATCCAATGAGAGCCCTATATTCTTTCTCGATTAGTTTTTCGACCATTCTCATCTCGATCCATCTTGAATCCGGTCATCATAGGAATTTGTTCTTCCTTACAATTTTGAACTCGAACTTAGCCAATAAACTCCTAGTGTACTCGGTTTTCGGCGGATGAATATCCTTTCGTACTTTGCTTAACTTGTAAACCCAAAAAAGTAACATCATCGACCCATCATGGACATCTCGAACTTCCCTTGCATCGAACTCTTTTTTTTAATTTTTTTCACATAAACTCTTGTTGGGAGATCCGAAGATGATGTCATCCACATAAATCTGAACCATCAGAATGTGTTCTCCATCTTCTATTCTGAATAAGGATCTATCCACTATTCCTTTAGTGAAACCAATGTCTATTAAGAACTGAGAGAGTGTATCATACCAAGCTCGAGGAGCTTGTTTCGTGCCATAAAGAGCTTTTTCTTAAATCCGGTACACACGGGTCGCCTTTTTTTCAAAGCACGGAGGTTGTTCAACATAAACTTCCTCGGCCTAGTACCCGTTTAAGAATGCACTCTTAACATCCATCCGATACACAATAAACCCTTTGTAGGCGAAAGTATATGCGAAAACACCGAATGGCTTCAGGCATAAACTCTTGTCGGTGCAAAGATCTCATCATAATCAATTCCTTCTGATTGTGAATACCCCTTAACAACAAGTTTTGCCTTATTTCTGGTTATGACATTATTCTCATCTCTCTTATTCTTGAATACTCACTTTGTGCCAATCACATCTTGATGAGTTGGTCTGTCCACCAATTTCCAAACCTGATTCCTCTCAAACTGCTTCCAGATTCCTCTTGCATGGCTAGAATCCGGCCAGATCTTGTAGAGCTTCTTCTTCTTGATTGGTTCATTCAAAGATAGATAACAACAATACATGGCACTTTCACTGTCGATGTCTAGTTTTAACTCTATCGGATGGGTCTCCGATGATCAGATCAGTTGGATGACTGGTTACCCAGGTCCTTCTTTTCTGATTTGCATTAGTTTGGAGAACATCATCCTCTTCTGATAGTAGTTCATTACTAGTGATTGAGAGTGGTGTAGAATTATGATCCACTTGACATGGACAAGTCTCAGCTGATGTTGGACTCATCATGTGCTGATGTCTGTCCGTAGGAACTTCAGTGTTCCCCTAAACCGGATGGTTCGATTGATATCTTCTCAATTGTACCGAACTTCTTCATTGACAGGTTTATGTACCTTAGGGGATCGATTGACTGGTGAATCGGCAAGATCAAGTTCGGAATATACAACATTACGTGTTACGATCCTTTTTCCTTGATACTTAGTCGATCCATTTTTACGTGCATCAGTGCAGGTTGATGGTATCGCTTTGTTGTTACGAGGCAAGCTTTCTCTTGTTGAAGATGTCTCATCAAAGACCACATGAGGTGTTTCTTCCACAACTAGGGTTCGCGCTGTTGTAAACCCCGAACGCCCTCTTTGGATGAGGAATATCCTAAGAATATACCCTCATCTGACTTGACCTCAAAAGTCTTCAACTGACTCTTCCCATTGTTGTGTATGAAACACTTGCACCCAAAAATATGGAAGTTAGAAACACGAGGTTTTCTGCCCTTCCACAGTTCATAAGGTGTTTTGTAGTGAGCCTTAGTCGAGAGCATCATTTCGAGTGTGGCATGCAAGATTGATGGCTTACGCCTGTAAAGCGGCTTGGTGTTGCATGTTCTGCTAACATAGTGCGAGCAGCTTCTTTGAGTGTTCTGTTTCTCCGTTCTGCTACACCATTCTATTGTAGCGTTCTTGCAGCTGATGTCTCATGATGTATACCAAACTTAGTGTAAAAATCAGTAATAAAAGAATTCAGAAATTATGTACCTTTATCGATCGATTTTTCACTATAATTGACACCCTTCTCATTCTCGTAATTTCTTGAGTAGCTCGGGTATCTTTGTTGTTGTCTCATTCTTCTTATACAAGAATACAACCGGGTAAACTTGGAATAATCATCCACAATTATTTAGAGTATATTTCGGCGTCACGAGATCGTATTGTGTAATCGGGTCCAAATAAGTCCATATGGAGCGATTGCAATACTCATTTGGATCTTTGGTCGAGGATTCCCATGAATGAGGCTTTAACCTATTTTCCCTTCTGACATGCGACACATGTCTGATCCTTAGAGAATACCTCATTCCGAAAACCCTCAACCAAAGACATCCTTGCTATCTTGTTAAGAGTTTTAAAGTTCAGATGACTCATTCTCTTGTGCGAGCCAAACGCTACCTTTTGAACTCTTAACAATCAGCATGCATTTCTTGGACAACTGTTCCAATCTGCTCTGTATATATCATACCTTTACTTGGAACCAGTTAACAAGATCTGTTGAGTAGCTCGATTCTTGATAGTAATCGATCGATCGAGAACTCAAAATGAATCGATTATCTCGTAATTGTGAAACTGATAACAGGTTATGTTTTAAACCTTCGACATACGAGACTCCAGTAACTTGTACATCATCATTCTTTAAGGTTTCGAATCCTCTGGTAAAACCAAAGTTATCATCACCAAAGAGTACACGCGGGCCTTCTTATTCTGTGTAAGAGCTAAGGAGATGTGTGCTTCCAGTCATGTGCCTTGAGCATCCACTATCGATGTACCAGATAGTTGCTTGTACACCTCCTTTGTTGGCCAAACCCACGCGAACCTGCAATTAAATCAGGCTTTAGGTACCCCTTTAGGATTGGGTCCTGAGGGGTTAGAGTTGGTTTTAGGGATCCATACAAACAGAGCACTTCTATTGTAATCAGATAGATCAGAAGGCCTGATTTGTCTCCCATAAACATCTACATAATCATACATCTCTTCATATGCATTCTGATCAGTATGATTATTTGTGCGAGCCTTGAGTGAATCAGAAGACTTGGGATTTTTCTTTGTTGTTTGTCTTCTTTTAACCCAGTGGGGCTCAGGTGCAGCAACCCTAGGTTTCTGATTGTAAGGGTAGGTACGACTGCTACCATTAAAAGATTCATATCTTATTGGCATATCTGGTTTTAGCAGTTTACCCTTGACTTGCCTGTTAGGCAGCTTGACCTGATTAGGTTTCAAATCAGATTTCCCCTTTTGAGGTTGTCTTTTCTGATACCTAATCTGCTGATCAGGTTGAGGTTTCTTCAGAAGAACTGGGTTCTTCTGTTGATTCCTCAGCTGATGCTTGATCAGTTGGGGTCCATTTTTGTTCCCTTTCTGATTGGGCACTTGCCTTACTTGTTCAGCAGGTCTCTTTCCCTTATTAGATACAGATTTTGCTTTATGTGTATCTATATTAGAAACTCGTTTGATTACATATTTTTGAAGTGAATCAGACGGAGCTTTTGAGGATGTAGAAGGGTTTTCATACCCAATTCCATTCTTATTAGTTGTCGTTCAAAAATAGTTGTTCATATCCTGAACGGTTTTCGAAGATTTCTTGAAAACCTATATTTTGTTACGTAAACTATCCTCAGTTACTTTCAGACTCTCATGTAGTCGGAAGAGATCATCAAACTTGGCTTGTAAGATTTTAAAATCATCAGCTTGCTATTTATTGATAGCTAGATGTTCTTTAATCTGCTTCTTATGATCAGAAGAATTATCTTTCAGAACTTTCAGTTCTTCAGTTATCTTCGGCGGCTTGGTGATTTTAGTTAAATTTCTTTCTCGACAAACATTTTCCTTAACAAAGTTTGAGTATTTTTAATCCTTAGCTTATCATTTTCGGCTTCCACTATCGTATAAGTATCTACTGCGTTAGAGAGATCATCAAGCAATTGCTTTCGAGAATAGAGTGCCAAGTCAATCTCTCCAAAGTGTGCTAATCATATTTGGTGGAAACCGAAAAGAACGAGAAGGTTTAGAGGTTACCTCAGATTGGTCTTCCTCCTTAGCCATGAGATAGATGTCTTCATCAGATGAGAACATCAGATCATCGTAGTGATAGAAATCATCAGCGTTGCTTATCAGACAAAAGTCCTCTACTGATGAGTAGCCAGAATCCTCAGAAGGCAGATAAGAATCATCGATCTCAGATGTATCTGCAACCATGGATTTTCTGTCTCTGTATCTTTGTTCTCGTCTATTCCGCTTGTCTTCTCTTTCTTTTGGAGTCAGGTCCGGGCAATCTGCGCTGTAATGACCTGGTTTCTCACAGTTGAAACATGCTCCACGATCCACGGAACTCCTTCTGCCAGGTGAGTCATTTCGTCTGTAGAATCTGTCAGGTGACTTACCTGTCTAATTGTAATATGAGTTTCTTCTCTCAGATATGTTGTCTCTTCTTTCATCAGACTGATCATCTCTTTTCTTATCTTCTCTGCGATCTTCTCTACGATCATCAGATCTGGTCCTTTCTGGAGATCTGTCAGCTGGCCTCCTATCTCTTCCTCTGTTGTTTTAATAATCCCTGTAAAATCTACGATACTTACCAAGTTGGATGTTAGATTTTTCAAGTTTTCTGGTTAGTAAAGCAATCTGTTCAGTTTGGCTTATAATATTTCCAACAGGTTTAGTAGACTTTGAGTTGCTGCTGGCTGCTTTGAATGCAACTGATTTTGATGTGGCAGGTGTGGCTTCAGCAGGCGACTCGTCTTTTTCTTCTTGCCCTCTCTTGATCAGATCGAACTCATGGCTTTAAGACTCAGGAACAGGTTGCTTGGCTTCATCTTGACAATCCTTTATTACAGTGACTTTCATCTCCCACTTCTTAGTCACAGATCTCAAGATCTTGTAATTTATGTCTTTATCTGACATCTCTCATCCAAGTTCCCGAAGCTTGTTGACAGACATGGTGATTCTTCCATTAAGATCATTGATGGTTTCATTTGGTAGCATCTTAAGTTTTTCAAATTTCACCAGTTCGGCTTGCAGTCTGCTATCTTTAATCAGATCATTTCCTACACACATTTCAGCAAGCGTATCCCACATCTGTTTGGCTGTCTTGAGATACTTTATCTTTTCTCTGGTTATCTTGTCCATGGTCTTCATGATTATGTGCCTGGCTATCGTATCCAGAGTGTACAACGTTTTCTCTTCAGCATCCATCAGGGCGGGACTCTTTCTGACAAGACTTCCAACTGCAAAATCTGGATCACCTCCAACAGCTGGGTTGTCATGATAGATGATGATGGGTCCTCGTTCAAGAACTTCCATCATCCTGCTGCTTATTGATCCCAAATGGTTGCTCATGTATATAGTCCAGTCTGCATACTCATCAATGAAAAATTTAGGCAAATCATGATACATACCCGAAGTATTATCAATGCTGATCGTGAGTTTGAAAACAAATGAGATTAGAAAAAGGTTTTTCAAGATCAGTTCAAGTGACCACAAAGGTTCTTCCTCAAGAACCGATGATATTCAAAGCCAGTGGTCCGTAGAACCACTGCTCTGATACCACTTGTAGGTCCCGAACTGGTTTCGTGAGGGCATAAGTCTAGAGGGGATGGGTGAATAGACTTCTGAAAACTTTTTCGTGTAGATCAGGTGTGATTGCAGTTTGCCTGATCAGAGTCCAAGTGAATCAGTTTGGACTGATATCCAACTTACTGATCGCCTGAGGGCATATCAGTTCGGTGTCTATCAGTTTAACTGATTGTGCGGAAGCTAGTTTATACACGTGTGAAAAACTAGTTTATAACAAATCAGATTCCGAAGTTGTTTTCAATTAGATGACTATGGAGTCAATCTGATCAGATCAGTAGCTTGGTGTTAGCTGATCCTAACTCAGAATATGTATGCATATTTAATCAAGTTGTGTGAAATAGTGTAAAGCAGTTAATTAATCAGGTAAATGCACACAAAATTTATAGTGGTTCGGACAACCAGTCCTACGTCCACTCTTCCCTATCACAAGGAGCACCAACTTAACCAACTGAACTTAGATTATTATGTTAGTCCAACACATTATACCTACAGATGTTTATAGAGCTCTCACTCAACCGATCCCAGAAATCAGAACTAGAATCCCTAGTCTGAAATCTTGCTAAACAAACTTAACCTAACTTTGGGTTTTGGGTAAGATTTGTTGTTTGTTCCAACTTTGAAATCTATCCTAGTATTTAAGTAGCCTAACAGCTAAAGGATAAGATTTTTGTGCTAAGAACTATGGGATGAACACTTAGAAAATAATCTTCAAGGTTGTGTTCTTCGTGCGGAAATTTTGCTATAATATATGAGCTTCTTGATAATTTCCGTTCTTCACTCTGAAGAGTAATCTCAAATTTATAGATCCCGAAATCAAAGTGCCATTGGAGAGAAATTTGAATTTTCGGCTATATTTGGTAGATATGTAGGATTTGATGTGACGTGTTTCAGGGACGGCATGGCCTAAAGCATGGATAGTTGTATTTTATAGCCGTTTGACCAGCAAAGACCAAATCCGTATTATCGGCTCCGTTCATCGTGTCTTGTTCTTATTGGTTTACGTAAACACTTTTCAGTGTTTGTTCTACCAACTAAAGTTGACATTCTTCTTGTTCAGATCAACAACGTATGACTTGATGAAACATCGATTTACCACGGTGTGGTGACCGATCGGGCCATAACCGATCGGTCTATCCGATAGAGTCTTCGGTGCGGTTGTCTTAGCTCAACTAGCGACTCTACCGTGATGTAGGTCTTACAGTGCGATCTTATGGTAGTCATCGATCTTGGTCTTTCGAGTTTGAGCGTCATGATTTTCACTCGATCATCTCGAATTTATCGATCGTCGATCTTTGTCTTTCCCTTGCCTTCTAACTTCCTGGTCTTTTGTTCTTTTGGTCTTTAGTTCCTATATATATATATATTGGTCTCAATATGTGACCTATATATTTATATATATACATATATATATAACCCGGTCATCTTCAATATTTAAAAACATATCTTATACATGGTCCGGTTGTTTTGGAACTTTATAAAATAAGTATCAACAATTTCATCTTATGAAACCAAAACACTTGAGAAAACCAAACACAATTTAAATATAAAAAAAAGAACACATAATCGGAAGACAATGAAATTTTGTCTTAGGATTAGAAAAATAATAAACTTTTCATTGGTCAATTCTAGTTTAAAAGTTTGAGTTTTTGGATCCTAAACAATCATCAAATCTTCTGGCTTATATCCTCTGGCATTTTCGTTGATCCAACGTTGAATATATATATATATATATATATATATATATATATAATCAAAATAGAAGAAATTAATCAAATTACTTTTTATCCCTAAAATTATATTTGATTATACCTAAATTAGAAAATGGTGCTTGTTTGACATAATTTTATAGCACCCAAATTTTATAGAATGTGATTGACTTTCATTTTATATGGATTGTTATTAATTATGCCTTGTATGCATTTTGTCAAAATTTTACCATCTAAATAAGTCAACTAAGCCGAATTTTTAAATCTTAGATTCCACGTATTATTTTCTAATTTTTTTGAACCAATTGATACATTGAACACTGATGTTTATTTAATTAATAAAAATGAGTCAAACATGTATACCCAAAAAATTAGTGTTGATAAATTCACACCTAAAATTACTCAACAATATCAATAATGTCCATAATAAAAGAGAAAAAGTCAACATCCGAATTTAATTAAATTTCTAAAAATATTTCATATAATTATATTTATATACTTAAATTAAAAAATGATTGACATTATTATACGATTTTATTGATTTTTCATTTTATATAGATTTGTTATTAATTATTTCTTGATTTATGCATTATGTCAAACTTGAATACTAAAATAAATAAATAAATTTATATTGCTACTTAGCTTCAAACGTGATTATTGATGTGATTAACCCAAATATATTAATTTATATTCAAGATTTAGCTTCAATTTTTATCATATTTCATGTAATAGTAGTAATATTTTTAATACGTATCACTTTTCAAGGTGTATAAAAGAGAAAAAGTCATATATTGCAAATATATTGATAGACCACACTATTAATTTAATATTACTTAAATTAATGCTAAAAAATATACTACATTTTTTCAAGGATCGATTAAGGCATCAATTTGTCTTTAAGTTTTTTCTTTTGACCACAAATTGTAACATATTTTAACGGAGGCATCCTATTTTTTTAAATAAATATTAAAATAAAAACTGCACAAATTATTTTTAATTATCTTGTCAGCATACTAATCCTCTTTAAAAAAAAAATGTAAATACTGTATACAATCTCTCTCACAAATCCTAGAAATATAATATCCTTTTAAAATTTTAAATATATTAGTTTAGTTGACTAAAACTATACAAAAGATTAAGCAATTAAAATTAAAATAATCAATTTTACATAATCTCATAATATAGTAGTTTATATTTTTGGTAAATATATTATAAATTAGTTATCATTAATTATTATAATTAAATGGACTTTGACTTTATATTTTTGGTAAATATATTATAAATTAATTATAATTAATTACACATTATATTAAAGCAAGAATATTGGTATACAAATAAAAATTATACGATTATAGTATTAGTATTCACTATGCAAAAGTATCAGACATTGAAATAATCTGAACAGAGTAATGGATTTCGTTCGAAAAATATTACACCAAAAAAATTAATTCAGACTTGAAATATTTTATCAAATTAACACTAAAATATAGTGGTTGAAGAATCATCACCACTTACATTAAAAAAAAAGTACAGTAATTTATATCTTAAACGAAAATTTATGAACTTTTTACGATGATCTTTGTATTAGATTGATATACATATAATCTTTTTCTCATAAACTCATAATATTTAAATTGAAAATAATAATATTTACAATGATCTATTCATTTGAACAATGCACATACAAATTTACAATGATTTACTCATTTAATCAATTTTTTTACAAAGTTGTTATCGATTTCATTGCAGAAATCGAATAATCTTCATGTATTCATTCATGTGTAATCTCCTCCTTCTCCAAAAGCAATCTTCTCCACAATAATATATAAATCTGAAAATTTAAAAATGATTATTAAAACTTTGAAAAACAATAAGAACAAATAATAACATTCATGTTATTAATGCTATAGAAAAAAAAATCAACAAATAAGATCTAATGAATCTATAAATACCTTCTGAATATGCTTCAATTAGAATGATCTAGACATCTATACTTCTTCAAATCATTTGCAAATAATATTCTTCAAGTGCGCACAATACAAATGATCTGTTAAAAAAATGAATATAATTGATTTTTGAATGATCTACACAAATCAAGAAATATGAGAATGATATGCACAATATGAAACCCAAAACAAATAATCACAATGAATCAAAATAATTACCTGCAAAAAAAATAAAAAAAGAGAAAGAGAGAGAGAGAAGAATGAATAATGAATGAAAAATGAATAAAAGATATGACAATTTATAGAAAATAGTAACAAAAAAATAAATGGCTGAGATTAAGGGGGGTGTATTGGTTGTGGAGTCTGTAGATAATTTTTTTAGACTTTCAAAGTCTGGGGGTATTCAATTCGGATTTTCAAAAGTTTATAAAAACCTGAGGTATTCAATGCAGATTTTAAAAAGTCTTAAAAAAATTTAGGTATTCAACAGTCTATGGATTTTAATACTCTATGGATTTTCTTTGATTCTCTTCCAAATATATAAATAGATTCAACTCTCCAAAATCTCTTCTAACAACCAGAAATTTCTACGTACTCTCTCAAAGAACTCTGAAGACGAAAGGTCAGAAAAAAAAAACATTCGTTGTATCTTTAAATTTTCTCATTATTTTTATTTATTTTAATTTCTAAATATAATCTTATTTTAATCGTCTCTTCTTTTTATTTATTTCAAAAGAATTATTTCATTAGCGATGGTGTTTGATTCCTATTATTCAAATATTTTATTTTTTTTCATTTTTCATTATTTGTATTTTTTTTATTTTTCATATATAGAAATCTTATTTTAATTGATTCAAATTTTAAATTTTCTCATTATTTCCCATTCTTAATTTTTTAATTCAAAATTTCAAATTTAATATTATATTAACCACCATAAGTAATCCCGTCACTTTTCTTCTTTATTCTTTAATTTTTCTTCATTTTATTTTGAATTAAATTTTAATTAAAAATTTCAAATCTAACCATCAGTATTAACACTCGATTATTAAGAATCAAATATATATGCTTCAATTTGTTTTGGTATTAGAATTTCAACATTAAGATTCAAATATAATATCCATAACCAATTTTATATATAGTCAAATGAAATATTTAGATAGCGAAAGTCAATATATGGATTAATGAACTTTATTAAAGATTATTATGAAAAAATATTGATTGTTCTGAAAATTGAATCATATTTAAAAAAAAAATGAAGAGAAGAACATCCTTTACAATAGAAGAAAATCAGATCATATTCGATGAAATGATATTTAAATACATTACAATAGAAGAGATAAACACAAACATTCATTACAAAAGAAGATACATATATTTTAAACATTAAACGAAACTTGATAATATGTCATTGACGACTTCATTGTAGACATCACGCCACCTTCATGAATTATAAATCTGAAAAAAAAAAGGTCATTTGCATCAATTGTTCAAGCGTCGGAGTCTATGGAAATCCATGTAAATCAATAAAAAAAAGTGTGTTCTACAATCCTGTCAAGTCTATAAAAATCCATGTAAATCAATAAAAAAAGTCAGCCAAACTCTGCATGGAGTCTATGAATTTTCTAAATCCACATACTTTTTAAAGTCAAAAAAAATTCAATAGAATCTCAATTGAATACACCCCCTAAACAACACTACAAATAAATGAGATTAGAGGAATTCGAAATAGAAAAATGTGGTTTTGCCACATCAGCTGCCACATCATTTTATCATTTGAAAAATCATATTTTATAGGTTTTGCACTATAGAGATTATAGATTATGTATTTATGTGGATTAAAATTAAAAGCGCATAAACACAAAGTAAAAGACTTTTTTTTTTGAAACATGACCCGTAGGTTAATTAGAAGTAAAATGAAGGAAAAAAATTGTGGATCTTGTGCGGGTCGAACTGAGTCAAGTATATTTTTTTATAGGTTAGGTCTTGTATGCATCCGGGTCCATTATGCACTCATAATGCATTTTATAAGCATTTGAAAAGTGCGACTTATTTACACAGAAAAGTGTAACTGTTGATATGGCAACATAGTTGCATGCTTCTTTTTGGAATATTTGCACGTTTCTGTTTTGTATATTTGCACGCTTTTAAAATACACTATGAGTGCACGGTGCACCCGGGTGCACATGAGACCCACTCCTTTTTACAAAATTCACTTAAATGCAATACAACACAACTTGCTCCAAAATTTGTGTTACAATAAGCGCAAAGATGTGTTACTGTAAGTATATATATGTGTTACTGTAAGGACAAATAACACATACTTATTTTTTCCTATGCATGTTTGTCCGTAACATATTAAAAGTTGTGTTATTATACACATAAATGTGTTACTGTAAAGAGAAATATGTTTTATTGTATGAACAAATGACACTCTTTCTATTTCACCGCTTCCCCTCTGTTTTTTTATTTAATTGCTTCTCCTTCTGACATGTGACCAACTGTCTTATGTAAAGGCTCAAACCAACTGTTTTATTGTATGAACACCATTGAATTAGCTTCCCCTTTTTTTTTTTATTTTTCCATCATCATGTACCATCACATAATAAAGGCTCAAACCACCAGATTACACCATTGAATTAGTAAAATTGTTTATTTTTCCATCATCATGTACCATCACATAATTTCTCTTACAGTAACACATACTTTTCTTTCTAAACTTTTTAAGAAATAATCCACTTGACCCATTTCGACCCACACAGAATCTACAAATTTTTAGTTCTTTCTCATTTGACTAATGTTTCACTTTGAAATATTTCACAAAAAAATCTACCTCAAATCAAGGATTAATGAGGTTCAAGGATTTTTTAATTAAAAAATGTGGTTTTGCCACTAATTAATCTTTTAATGAAGACAAAGTATGGTGGACAAGTTTTACGGTGAAACTGGTTAAGGAGTGTGACTTATATTATTAAAGAGTGTGATTTTTTACTATAAAGGGTGTGATTTTTTACTATAAAGAGTATTACTCATAAAACTGAAGGGTGTGACTTATATTATAGCAGAGATTATCGTAGTGATAACTGAAGCGTATGACTTATATTACTAAAGAGTATGCCTATAAAAAAAAAATTAATTTCACGGTAAATAAGTTTCACAGCATACCAACTCTTTAAAAAAAAAGTTAATGAAATTAGATGAGTTTTGAATTACAACAAGGTAGTTTTGGTACATAATCTTCAATTTATATATATTTAAGATTCAAAATTAAGATTTTCTTCATGTTGATCGACAATACCGCCTCACAATCCATCCAAAAAGTTAAATGAGTTGCAAATTAAAAAGTCCACCTAAATAAACGGGCTTTTTGGATAATAATTACTTAAATTTCTTTTACTGCATGTAACGATTTCACACATAAATTATCTTAAGTCTTGCTTTTTACATGAAAAAAATTTTTAAGACATAAATTTCAAAAAAACTTTAATTTTTTATAGTTAAGTTTCAGAATGAGTCTCAAACCTAATTGGTGAAGATGTATAAGACCTCAAAACCGGAAAAAAAATCGGCGACCTTGGTTGCCAATGGGCATGTGTTCACTCGATTGCTTTTAATTTTGTTTTTTATCGGTGGTGAGTGAATGATTGAAGAAGAATTTCAATTTTTTTTTTTAAAAAATTTTCAATTTTTTGGGGCACCTTTTTCATTTTTATTTATTTACAATTAATACCCATTTGTATTTTTTATGAGATATGCTCAAAATTTTAAGATATAAACATGTATTTTTTTCAAATTTTAAAAGTTTAGTATTAAATTTAAATTAGTGTAATTATAATAGATTTTGTCAAAATATAAAAATATATATTCATCTCAAGATTTTAGTATTGCTATAAATTCAAATTAAATTCAAAAATAAACCTAAAACTTTTCAATTTTAATTTCTATTATATATAGTTGGAACTATTTATTTGGAACTATTATGTTTAGTTTGGTCCATTGAAGTGAGTTTAGAACCCACCACATACTCTATATTTTGATTTTTTTTGGATATATAATACCCCCAGAGTCTCAAACCTTTTTTTGACTGTTGTTTTAAAACATTGTCTCAAACCTTTGACTGTTGTGTCTGGTGGGATTAGTGTAAAAAAAATTCGCCTAAAAATATGAACTTAGAAATTAATGTTAATTTATTTATATAGTTTCCAAATTACGTGTAGTAGCGGTCATGCGACTCATGCCGATCATAGGATTCCCGCGTCCTTTATTATAACATTATTAACACATAATATAAATCGATAGTTTTAAATTATTCACAGAATCGTACGTACTTTATGGGATTCTACATTAATTAATTAATGTGCATTTTGAGAATCTCATCTTTATCTTTATACTTGAAATCATATGTAGGTGTTCATAATTCATAACCAAGGAGTAAAGTAATTCACTTAGTTTTGGAATATCATAATTCAAAACCAAGGAGTAAAGTATTTCACGTGTTTCTACATAATCAGCCAACACATTACATTTTACTATAATACAATCCAAATAAAATGGCTGCAACTAACGACGGTCTAATCGTGAGCTTCGGCGAGATGCTGATCGACTTTGTGCCGACAGTCTCCGGCGTGTCTCTGGCGGAGGCGCCGGCGTTCGTCAAGGCTCCAGGCGGCGCACCGGCCAATGTGGCCGTAGCGGTGGCGAGGCTGGGCGGAAGGGCTGCCTTTGTTGGGAAGCTGGGCGACGACGAGTTTGGGCACATGCTGGCCGGAATCCTCAAAGACAACGGAGTCTCCGCCGACGGGGTTTGCTTCGACAAGGAAGCCAGGACGGCTCTGGCGTTCGTGACCCTACGCGCCGACGGGGAGCGTGAGTTCATGTTTTATAGAAACCCTATTGACTTAAATTTGGATCTTATTCGTTCGGTAAGTATCTATGTATATACAATTTTTTGTGTGCTACTCTATCTGTTGCTCTATGTTTGTGCTTGAATTGGTGTGTGTTTTGGTTCGACATACAAGTGTATATCAAACATTTAGGGTCCCGCTTAGTATGACACATGATAATGGTAATAGTAATGGGTATAACTGAGTGGTGTATTATTATTTCTTGGTTAGAACATCAACAATATGTATCATGTGGGGTGGGTTGAGTGGGGTGTGTAATCAATTGCTTATTTTCATTCTCATTACTTGTTTATCAAAACTACCAAGTAATATCAATAAAAATGATTTTCATTATCCACAACCAAACGAGCCCTTAATGTAGTTAATATCAATAAACTTCGTGTAAGTTAGACGAGTGTGACTAAGTTCCAAAGAGAGGAACTGTCTAAAATATGAACGGGGACAAGTGTCCAATTTTAATCATGTATGTTTTCACTTTTTAATTTTTTTCCTTTGATTTCAATTTTGGTAAAAAAAGATCGCAAAATCATTTAGTTTGAAAACTTTGGTAGTGTATGTTTCACTTTTTCAATTTTGATCATTTTTTGTTATTATTAAGTCATGTTTATTTTTATATTTTTCAACTTTAGTTTAAAAGAACAAAATTTAACACCAAAAGAATCAGAATTGAAAAGGTAATAAAATACATGAGTACTAAATTTGGACAAAACATAAGTTACAAATGGTTCCTCATATTAATTAAACCTTATGTTTAATATATTTCAAGGATGCGTTAATAAATAGTCTAGCGTAAAAATAAAAAATAAAAATTTATATCATAAAATTTGTAATAATTAATTTTTAGTCAATTTTACCAGATCCATCCTTTCATTATTTTAGGATCCATACCATTATATATATACATATCATATTAACATCATTTCAGCCTATACCATCATGCAAATTGGATTAATGGCAAGGGTCGACGCGCGAAGAGTTGTTTTTTTTTTTTGTTTTTTTTAAGTAAAAGTACAGAGTCACCACCCTAGGAATGCAAGAAATATTCCTACGAGAAAGGGTTATTGATAAAAAAAAAAAAATTTTTTTTCTTTTGATATAGCAAATGGGAATGTTTCTTCTAGTAAGTGGTTTGGTTGACAAGAGTTCTTGAATGATCTAAGGCTCCATTTAGATGGATGGATTTGAAATCCTTGGATTTCACCACTCTCTAATGGATTTACAAATACTTAGATGAGAGAGAAGGGAAGAGAGTGAAGGGGGGAGATAGAGGAAAGGGGTAGAGATGAGGGATTTCACAACATGGTTTTGATGAGGATTTGAAATCCCTCCATTTTAAACTAGACTCTCAAATCTAAGTATTTGTAAATCCATTGGAGAGTGGTGATTTGTGTGTGAAATCCATGAATTTTAAATCCATCCATCCAAATGGAGCCTAATCTTTTTGAAATTTTCTGATGCTATTAATATAATGAAAGATTTTTCTAGTAAGAATCAAATGAGTGTTTCTAATATTTCTAAAGCATTTAATTAAACAAATTAAAGTCTTATGTACATCAGGTGCACCGTAAAATCCATGTACATTTTAAACACTATTATTTGTTTTGACTAAAAAATATTAGTTGTTTTAACTTAAAAGTATTATTTTACTCTTCAAATGAATTGAATGTGGTTAGGCTAAAGTTTTCCACTTTGGATCGGTGAGCTTGATCGTGGAGCCATGTAGATCCTCACATTTGAAAGCGATGGAAGTGGCCAAGGCCGCCGGTGCATTGTTGACCTACGACCCGAACCTCCGCCTGCCGCTCTGGCCGTCCGCGGAGGAGGCGCGGCGGCGAATAATGAGCATATGGGATAAGGCTGACGTCATCAAGATCAGTGATGACGAGCTCATTTTCCTCACTGAAAACAACAATATTGATGATGATGAATCTGCTATGTCGCTATGGCACGACAACTTAAAGCTTCTTTTGGTCACACTTGGAAGAAAGGGATGTAGATACTATACCAAGGTATATCATCCATCTTTTATTAGGGAAAATTATTAATATACAAAATTTGGGATCAATTTACCAATAAGTACAAAATTGTTCAGTGAAAATAACTAATACTACCATTTAAAACGTGTATTTGAAGTTGTGATGTTTATAAAAATCAACAGAAATTCCGTGGAGCAGTGGATGGGTATATCTTGAAGAGGGTGGACGCTACCGGAGCAGGCGATGGTTTCGTCGGAGCCCTCCTACGCAACATCGTCGATGATTATGCCATATTCGAGGTGAAATTCCCAAACTAGGTTTTTCTTTTTCTTTTTGTGGCAACTCGTGAGATGGTCTCACGAACAAAGTGTTTGTAATTGTGATGTAATATATAGAGGTGAATATCTAATTTTGTTTAATTTTATGGATATATAGGATGAAGGTAGATTGAGACAAGTGTTGAAATATGCAAGTGCATGTGGAGCCATCACCACAACCAAAAAGGGATCAATTCCAGCTCTCCCTACTCATTCCCAACTGATCAGTCTTGTCAATGGAGAAAAAACTCGTTTGGGTTTAAGAGCTTGTTTCCCCTATATCTAATCTTATGCTATATCTATCAACAAATATATAACTAATAAGAAGCCATATGAATATATAGGGATGAAACATCTCCCCAGAATTTGAATAAATCATGATTGTGTGAATATCTCTTTGTAAAATCATCGTTTAAATTCAACAAATTCTAGTGTGAGAGGGTGTGAATTGTCAGAGATTGATGTCGGTTTGAATATATCTTGAAGACTAATTGGTGAATAATGTGAGACGATCTCACAGAAAATGCATTTCGTTACTTCTGGTACTTATCATTAGATTTTTTTTTTCAAAGGAACTTATCATTAGATTCATACAACTTATAAGTTCCTAGACAACTTATAAGTTGTTTTAAAGAGCTTATAAGCTGAGCCAAACAGGCTCTTAGATGACTCTGTCCATTGCACTAAATAATGAATGTATTCAGTGCTTGTTTCATTCTAAGAAAGAAGTGATTCAGCCAGAGCAAAATAAAGATTAATGATGAGCCCATAAATGGGAGGGAAAATATTACAAGAGAGAAAAATCAGCTTCCTGATAGAGATTTAACAAATATATGCTGCTAACAAAGATTACTAAGCACAAGCAAAGTTGCATAAATATACATACACACATGCATTTCTATTATATACTTGCAAACAATCTAATTACTTACATAGGAAATATATTTATCAAGCAGTTGTGTTTATTTATATATAGTTTCATCAGCATGGTTTACTTACTACTACATGTTGAAGCCATCAAATTTCAGCCAAGATCCGGTACGGTGAAATGCTCTTCATCATCACCATCATCATCGAGAGTTCCAATTCGAGGCTTCTTGTTAGAGGCGTATAATTTGGTAGAGGTCATGTTACTTAGCTGAGGCACCTCTGCTGCAGCTAACGACTCTACTTGTTCACCAAAAAGACTCGTATCCGTCAACCACTCAAGCTCACCAAATTCGACTTGCTCTTTCTGCTCGAATCAAACAACGAATTATTAGAAATGCAAACACAAGGCTAGTAATTAATTGTGGAAAAAGAAGATTCACATTTCGATTTCTTGCTTAGAAGTATTAGTTGTTTTACCATAAGGTATTAGTTTGTTAACATTCACCGAAAAGTATTAGCTGTCCTACCATAAGGTATTAGTTTGTTATTATTCACTGAAACTTATTAGTTGTGTGCAGCTACGTACAGCTGGTGTGCAAGAGTGTTCCTCATATTTATATTCTATCATTTCATAAAGACATGATCCAAGGAACTTTGTTACCTTGTCAGACGGCTCATGATCGGAAAATTGTAGGAACTCATCAACGGCCCAAGCTGGTGATGTAACACCAGAAACATGCTGTGTGGGAGTTTTTGAAGTAGTCTGTTGTGTATTTGATATTGGCTCCGATTCTCGTTTTAAACTTTCCTTACTACAACCGGAACTCAGAGCCACGCGTATACCAGTGGCTAAATATCGCTGGTGGTTAGCAGCACGACTGTTGGCGGAATGAATGGGCTCGTCACACTCCTTGCAAAAGAGTGCTCTGTCCTCTACACAGAAAATGAACGCTGCCTTTTCCTACAGAAGATGATGATATGTAGATTATTATATCAGTTGAGATGTCCTAAAAAATGTAGTAATTAATTCATTTGCATTCAGTCTTCGATTTTATGACTTAAAATTCAGTATTCATCTTCACAAGATTATTTCATTACACAGAACAGACAGGATTTTTTCACGTCCGAGTAAAGATTACATGAGTTTAACATGCGTTGTTATCCTTCTCAAACTTGTAAAATGGGGGGAAAAGAAAATTAAGGTAAGTAAAATAAAACTTCCCACCATTATTTATATTTGATAGTACACTTCAAATTTGATTATCTAAAATTCTAATCTGATGTATCCAAGGTTAGGATATTTTCATTATCCAATAGGCTAATAGAAACTAAATACTGCTTAGCATTTTCTGCCTTTTTGCACTTTAGACCTTAGTAAATTGATGTCCAAGATTATTCTATTAGTCATCATACAAATATTTTTTTGGTATACTGAGTTGCCACTTTAAAAAATATTGTTACACCTATAAAACAACTGCAGAAGAATGAAAATCATAAAAAATTCTCAGCAAACTTCTTGTCAACAAGAGAAGCCTGCTTTCTTGTTTCTAAATACCAGCAATTGAGGCCTAGAATCAACAAATATCCACATATAAAAGCAATTCCTCTCACCTAATCTCATAAAATTGGACAAAAGAATCCAAAACAATAATGTAATATTAATTCTAGATGATCTGATTCAAAATCAAGAATCATTTCAAGCCCTCCATTCTTTAGTGCAAATTCAACACAAAAACCAAATAACTCAACAAAACAATCATCTTTTAAGCCATCACACCTCATAGAAACAAATGAAAAATCAACACAAAATTAGCAAGTTTTAGTTATACACACTTGGCATATATCACAAGTGGGCAAGTTATTTGAAGTGCGTTGGAGAAGAAGCCTCTGGTGTTTGCTAGCAAGCTTGTTTGCAGCATGGACTTCCACGTCGCATTCCTCGCACAGCGCCGCCTCATCGGCGCAGCAAATCACCGTCGCCGGCGCCTTTTCACACACATCGCACTGTATCTTCATCTTCTTGATATTAACAATGATCACCACTAATTTTCCTAAACCCAGCTATATAGGGGAGGCCAATAAACCCAGAAAAAAGGGGTACTACAAAACGAGTGGAGGAAATTTAATTGGCAAAAGGGATTCTTCCTTTATTCAATAAATATCTGCCCAACAAATCCCCGTGCAACAACTCTCTCTGCTTTTTCAAAAAAAAATATATAAATGTAAAAATTATACTAAAAGGCTATCAAGAAGAATAAGAATATAGGAGGGAAGAGATTGGTGGAATTGAGTGAGATTGACGTATCAAATATTACAACATCATGATGATGATGATTGAAGCAGTAAGGCTATTATGGGTTTTAAACATGTAAATGAAAATCATAATATGTTAAACGGGTACCCTTACACTCATAAATTAATATTAATAATATTATAAATTAATACTTATTTATAATTAATTTAGTATGAATAAGTTTCACCGAAAATTTAGTTAATGTAAATTATTAAATTGTAGGAGTATAAAATGTGGCATTAATGAATTTAATTAACAACAAGGCATATGTATTTGACTAAGTCTTATATGCACTCAGGTGCACCGTGTACTCATAGTGCATTTTAGAAGCGTACAACTTGTTATGCTGAAAAGTGCGACTCATTTACACAGAAAAGTGTAATTGTTAATATGGGAACATAGTTACATGCTTCTGTTTGGAATAGTTGCACGTTTCTATTTTGTATAGTTGCACGCTTCTAAAATACACTATGAGTGCACGGTGCAACCGAGTGCACATAAGACACACTCTATGTATTTAATAAGTTTGCTCTTAATTGATGAACTTCCTTGTACATATCTCATAATTTCATAAAGGGTTTTTTTAGTGTTAATAAAATATTAGGACACACTGAAATAATTGAAAATGTCTCATTCTTATATGAACATTGACCTAAAAGGTAGGTCACTTACTCAATTGAATATTTTTTTAAATGATAATAGAATAATATTTTTTTTTATAAAACTCTTTCAAGCATCTTAATATTACACTATTTCATTAATTTTTCACCCAAAAGTCAATATTATCTACTTTATTTACATTACATATCATTACTTTATTATAAATAATTTTATTTTTTTAATATCAATAAATAACTTTCACATTAAAACTCGTTTACAATAAATGCTCAAATAAAGAGGTAAACGGGAGTATCTTATTTCCTTTTTTCCAAAAAAATCTCAATTGGTCTATTAAAATCCTCATTTGAAGTTTGAACCCATTAATCCAAAAATAACTTCATTTCTCACTCATAATTATGCATAAAATCCTCATTTGAACCCATTAATCCAAAAATAACTTCCTTTCTCACACATAATTATGCATAGTCAGTTTCTATGTTTAATTTCCATTAGTGGAATTTCTCAATTAACTTTGGAAATAAAAGTTCTAGCTGAAAACACAATAATGCACCTGTCAAAAAAAAAAAAAAAAAAACAATAATGCAACTGCCGTTAATATTGACAATGAAAATTAATGAATTAAAGACAATAATATAAATTATTATCAAATTAGAATATTAATTCCCGTTAAAAAATTTAAAACATAAAAAAATTAATTAAAAAAATATACTTACTCAATAACATTAGACTATAAGTCTATAATCAATATAATCAAATGTGGAATATATATATATATATATATATATATATTTTTTTTTCATAGTCAAGAGGGAATATTTGTTTATTATAAAAAAATAGTATTTCTTGCCAAAAAAATAAAAAAAAATAGTAAATTGCCATTTTTAATTGCTAATATAATGTATGCAGATAGGAGCTTCCAGGACCAGAATAGATCTTGTAGCAGATCAAATTATCAAAATTATGATCGTGTGTCGGTAAGACCCTACTTCTTCACTTCTCTTACTCAATCCTAAACTGTTTTCATCAATTTCATCTTTTTAAGTAGGGGATAGCTTCTCCATCGTAATCTGTAAGTATTTTTCTCTACAATCGAACTATAGTACTGTTCGGTGCTGACCCTGGAATTTGTTATTTCTTCAATCATAGCATTTGATGGTTGATTCTGTGAAGCACATCTGAATTTGATATTTCTTTGTAACATTTTAGGGGAAATTTCAGTATCAGGTTGAATTTGTATCATTTCTCTTCATAGTCAATTCATCAAACACTTGGTCGTCAATATTGGGTTTTGAACATTCGAATTAGATGGTGTAATAGAGTTCGTATTTTTGGGAAATTGTTCAGTTTAATTGGTGTGGGTAGATGGGGAAGCCCTTGTTTTTTGAGATTTGGGAAAAGCCAGCTACGAGCTGTATAATTGGAATATGCAGTTTGATTTGGTTCTATATTCAGAAGAAGGGAATAGGGTATTCACATGTGGGTTTGAGCTACGAGACTGCGATGGAAGGCCATCATTGGAGGATAATAACATCGGCATTTTCACATATTAGTATCATTCATCTTGTTTTTAATATGAGTGCTCTTTGGAGTTTGGGGGATATTGAGCAGTTAGGGCATGTAGGTCTTGGAGTAGAATATTACCTCCATTATACGATGCTGTTGGTTGTTTTGTCGGGGTTGCTAGTTCTTGCTATGTATCACTTTTTGATCCAAAAGTTCAAAATCGAGTATTTCAGGAGAGTGACTGCTGTTGGGTACTCTTGTGTTGTGTTTGGGTGGATGACTATATTGTCGACGAAGCAACCGTCGTCCAAGTTGGAGCTTTTTGGGCTTCTCTCACTTCCTATTAGTTTTGCACCATTTGAGTCCCTCATATTCACTTCTATAATTGTCCCACAAGCTAGTTTTCTTGGTCATTTGTCGGGGATTATTGTGGGGTATTCCATTGCTTGGGGTTTGATACATGGGATGAACAATTACTGGGCTGTTTCTATGTTGGGCTGGATCGTTCTTATATTTATCTTTAGTTTGAAAAAATCTGGTGCATACAATTTCAACTTTCTCGAGATTGAATCGGTGACTGATCCTTCTTTACCATCTGTTCGATTTCTCTCCGCTGGTACTGGCAGAACACTACAGATGAGTACATTATCTGATGTTGGTCCCAATATTGTGTAGCTTAATTGGCTTCGGAATGTGCATTACTCTAAAGGGCATCACAGAATGTGGGATTACAATAAACCTCTTCTTTTCAAAGAACAAAACGTTTCTCTTGGATCTAAGTCCTAACTTGCAGCAGCCATTGTATTCTTGTACCCAAGTTCTCTCTTGCCTAGAAGGAGAAAGTTGATTTTTTAAGGAAATATGCTGACCTATTATGTATTTATGTCAGGTTACTTTTGGACAAGTGACTGAGATTGATTGATTTTCCTGCTGATATTATCTTTCAGATGTGAAGCTTTTTTTGCTTGTGAAATACTTCTTTTTCTAAATACATGAAGTAAACTAGTTAAAGAAGTTAAAACATATACTTGAGCTCTTTGTTGTCTATTATAACATGCTGGAAGAGAAAAAATAATGTGGCGATACTTCTACTCTGGTTTTTACTTTGCAACTGAGTTTTTTTCCTCCTTATTATAAATCATGCTAAAAAGAAAATATATTGTTGAATGTGTGTCCTTGTCCGTCTTATCTGTTACCCGCTTTCCTCGCGCTCCACAAACATTTTGCATGAACTTTCTTTATTGCATCCCATGCACATTCATAGGTATAGACATGTAAGGTGCAGATTGTGGCACATGAAACATTATTGTGATTGCAGTCATTCTGTATTGCAATCATCTACTGATAGCTTAAATTTGTATTAAGTAACTGTTCAATTATACGACAAAGTCGGTGTATCTTCGTTATAAATTATGGCCTTTTCTTTCTTTGGAAAATAGTGCATGGAAATGGACTCATAAGGCATATGTGGAGGACTGCAAAGATATGACAATTCTTTTAGAAGAAAAATAATGAATTGACCATTATTAGTAGGAAAAACGGATGTTATGCTTAGACTGAAATTGCTTTAAGGTGATTTATGATGTTTTGCTTTTAGATTATGAATTGGTTGTGCTCGAACTCTTAAATTCACCATATTGAAGTCTGCTTGCTTTCTGTATCAAAATCATTCATGTTTGTGAAATATTTTTGGTGAACAATCTCATAAGTCACTTGTGCAGACATGTATGATTTCCTGTTTTTGTTCTTTCTGGTTTTGATTTAGCAAATTTAAAGACTGCCACATTTTTCATCTTTGTAATATTGACATTCTGTTCAGTTGGTTAATAATTCAAACTGCATTACCATCAATAACTGATTTTGAGGTGTTTAAAGTAATTCCTCCCTGAGTTTCTTCTCAAAGAAACTGTTGTGCTCGAGTTATTCGTTGTTCCAAGAGCTGATGCTATTGCTTGATTGTCTTCTTTCTGTAAGAAGGAAGGATGTAAAGTAAATTTGAAGTCCGTTGGTAAGCAAAATGATGTCTGCCTCTGAGCTTGCTAATTGATTGGTCCTGTCCTGATAATTTCTTCATGTGTGCAATTTGTTCAATTGTTGAAGCTCAGAAGAAAGTGTAATCTTTGTCAAGGTCCCATGCATGTGTTTTCTCTATTTTGCTCTCTTTAATATTAGTGGGTTTATGTTGTTAAGTGGCATTTTGTCGTTGAAAGAGGTAGATATTGTGATTTGTGGACCTCTGTACCAATGGTTGGTTATCTTGTTTTGTTTCATACATGTACAGCTTGGTTAAATGAAGCCAACAGTTTTGGATTAAATGGTTAGTTATTGAATTTTTCCACTTTCCTTAATTTAGTAAATTGTAATTTGTATATTCATTTTTGCTTCATCTTTTCTTTCGTCCCACTCTTCCACCGCACTTTACTTTATTGGGAGTGTTGTGTGACACGGTCTCATGTCTTATTTATATAGTTTTATACATAAAATGGATCTCTATCTTTGCATTTGGGATGTTTTGCTTTAAACTATGGTTGGGTTGAAGTTTCATAAGCCCATAAATCATGTAATGTAAGTACTAAGACGCTCTCTTCAGCTGATTATTAATCAGAGTGCATTTCCATCAATTACTAATTTCGAGGTTGTTAAAAATGTAATACCTCTGAATTTATTTCTTTTCAAAAAACTCGGAGTCATCAAGAGCTCTATCTATATTGTATGGGATATAAGCAGGGTTGTAAATGAGTTAAATCGAGTTGAGCAGTGTCTTTACGTATGAAATTAGGAGCCATGAACAGCACACATGTTCTTACAACGGATGGTTTATTTCCTGAAAGAAGTAAAATCATTTGGTCAAGGACCGAATACGATTTAACATTAGTATCAGAAGTTGATCTTATGCAAAATAGTTTTATCATGAATTTAGTTCACTACTATCACTTGGTAAATAAAACAACTAATCTTTTTAATGAATCAACTATTGTTATCAAATTAATAAATTTGAATAAAACTAGTAATAATAAAAAATACACATAAAGTACAAACCAGATGCACAATAAAATCGATTTATATAAAACTTTGCCTTTGCTGATGCATGGGTGTGAAGGATACAAGAATCTAAAGTGGGTGTGAAGGATACAGGAACCTAACGATCGAAAGTACATTCTACAATAAGGAGCTGATCCAAACGAACCTCGCCAATGAACACGTGCATCAGCTCGTTCACAGCGATCAAACATCAGCTACACAACTGGACACCTGCAACCTTAGTCAAGATGAGCAGGGGTTAGTATTGTACAACAAAAATGACCCAAGATAGTATGAAAACTCCAACTAAACTAATTGACTGAACTCTAATTGAACACTACTTTTAATAAAGTGAGCAACATATAAATTTACAACTCAGAAGTGGCATATAGGATGTAGGAATACACTGTTATCTTTATCTGAAAAAGAGATGAGTATACAATAGCAGGACAGATAGAACATGTAATGTTATTTATATTACCACAAAGTGAAGAGTTCTATTGAGGCAATCAGTAGATATTCAATGCCCAACAACATTTCTTTCCAGATTTTCTTGGATACGGGCCAAACTAATTTTGCTAGCTAAAAGGGGTTCTGAGCTAGTCCAGACTACAGATACATGAATATAGTGGGATAGTTATAACCTTCACCAATATGATTATGAGAAACCTAATTTAGATTCTCAGCAGTTGACGTAAATTGCTACGCAAGGAAGATGAAACTCGTGTTACCACTGAAAGACACCCATTCTAACCAAAAATATAATGTTCATTTAGTTTTGATGATCTCATCTTCCTTATCTAGCAATCTATGTCAACTGCTGAAAATCAAGGTCAATTGCTGAAAATCAAAATCAGGCAACGTACATAGGCAAAACATGCAAGACTACTTTCAGTAGATAGCAGAAAAGAAATACAAGAGAAAAGGCCATAACCGAGGTGGTTTTATGGTCTATATTGCTATCAGAAAATTTGAAATGGTTAAAAAATTTCAAGATAGTGGGAACAATGGCCCTCTCATATCTTAAGAATCATGAGAGAGCCTCACAAAATGAGAGCACTTCATGCAAAAGTCACATTTTTGAAGAACAGTTTGACTGACAAGACAGTAGAAAATCTCGACTAATGCCACTATTTCCTCAAAATAGGGAAGATACACAGTTTAATAAACTAAATTTGATTATTAAAGAGTAGTACCTATTGCTTGTCAGCATCTCTACAACTTGTTTCATGATCTACAGCCCCATTGGCATGAGATGGACTTGTATTGGAATCATGGCCCTGAGCCTCTGGATGAATAAGGTGGGAAATTCCCTGCCCGAGTTTTTTCCATAATCTATTACTCAAAGATGGCTGTAAATCTGCATCACTCCCTTCATGGGACAATTCCACTGGACTTGCTAAAGCAGGATCAATATGACAGAATCTTAGAGCTCCCAAGATTCGTTCAGGCAGCTCCATTTCAGTCTGACCCTCGATAAGAAAAGCCAAATCAACCGTTAATGCTGTTATGTACCCAAGTGCTAGATGAGTAATTGCAGTTGCAAGCATTGAAGATCCCACATCTATATCAACTTCTATAAAGTTTTCCCCCATGCAATAGTGACAGGTCAGCGCTCGTCCAATTACGCAAATAGCCTGCTCACCGACTGCTTTTTTCACAATCCAGGGGCCTTTCGCCACATTGGCTATCAATTTCAGTCTTGAATTCTTGAACTCATCGTTTCCCTTCAGGAATCGACTGATCAAAGAATTTTCCTGGACAGGTTCCGTGGATACGAAATAAGCAACTATACTGCAGTTGTCTTTACTTGGGAGCTGGAAATTGAAAGCCCAAACGAAAGGCTTACGACCCTTTGAGCATTCGTTTTCTAGACGTCTCCTAACACGGTTTCTGGGATTATTTAAGAGCTCTGATATCTTCGACGGTCCTTTAATCCAGTCGAAACCTAGGGGCTTCAAAAGATAATCGCCACCAGGGACCTTGGATTTTGTCCTTAGATAATTTTTCCCTCTAACCTTGAAAATATTTCCAGAAGGAGAGGCCCAACCACTTGAGCATTGACCTGGCTCAAGTAGTGGAACTGCTCCTTCTGATTTCACTTTGTTGATCCATTCATGCCTCTTGTTTTCTTCAAGCATTTCTACACTATAACTGAAATCACCTGTTTGGATATGGATATGGATATAGAGCCATTAAAGTGGATAGCCATGTTCTTAACTTTTGCAGTAAATGTACAACTATACAACTTAAGCAGATAAAAGAAGAATGAGGAATAGTGAGCTAGAAAACACGAAAGGAAATGCGATAACAATAAAAATTGCACCGAATCGACCATAAAGCAATGTCAATCCTTCGAGTGACTAGTTTACAGAATGGAAGCTACCTTATCCATTTTCAATTACAAATCAATAGATGTATGTGGAAGACTTTACATCATATTTATGTTTTATTCTCTTAGGTGGATGATCCTATTAATATATGCTGACCCAACCCCCAACCCCCCCCCACCAAATAATGAAATCAGTAACCTAGTCTGAAACAGATCTTCAAAGTGGACCTAAATTCTCAAAACATGCATAATTCATGGAAGAAAACCATAATCATCTGAACAATAAAATCTTCAGCCTCAGTTTCTAATTAATCAAAAATTGTATACCCAAAAATCTTCCATAACATGAACCCTACCTCAATTTCTCACTCTTAGACCATCATATATATTTATTATTTACCTCACAACATAGAAAAAGATTAGGCAATGATTAAAACCGTAACTCCTAGTCCAACATTATGCAATTTATCATCCAAACACTACAAAAGGCCAAATGCAACATTCTCATAGAGCTTTCTGAGAAAAAATACAAACCAAATTCACAATTGAGTTGATGAATAAATATCTTCCTCAAATCCTGTAACCAGTAAACTCAGATACAACAACTTACAATGAAAATTAAATTCCTGAAAATCGAATTTATTTATATAAAAAGACTAAAAGTTAGTACATCAGAATTTCATCCTGAAAAAGAACAAAAAAATAAGACAGCCGCAAAAAATGCCGCGAAAATTCAAAAAGCATTCCATTGTTTATGAGAATTACCTTTATCCAGCAGAAAAGCTTCAGAATTGGGGCTACGAAAGAAGATTGATTTTTAGTGATCACCCGTTGATGATTATATAATAATAATACAGGTAGAATTCTCCTTTCCTATGTTTTTATAAATTATTAATTATATTATGAAGTTTAGGAAAAAAATATAATAAAATTTAAATTAAATAAGTAGTAGAGTTAAATTTACTTTTAAATATACATATTATATTAAGTAATATATAACATAAATAGATTCTCAGGGACCGTCCACACTAAGGGGGAATAAGTTCTCCACGAGAAAAGAAATTAAGAATTTTTCAGGCCTTTGGGGACGGATCTCCGCCAACCCCACTTGAAGCCTAAACGTGTGGTTGTACATGTTATTGTGAAATTAATATTTGATGTTAAACCATGAATAGTTTGGTGATTTTCTTGAAATCACGATCTTTTGGGTTGATAAGTCAGAAATATCAATTTATTAGCATACCGTCTTGATAAGTCAGATTTTATAGATGATCTTTCTAATTTTATTTTTATTATTAAAATTAAAACATTTTTTAGATTAATAAAAATTTAAGATTAACAAACTTAAGGGATTGGTCAAAATTTGAATGGCTAGTATGATTATTTATAATAATTTTAAAGTGAATTTTGCGGCCTGACTCGCATGAGAAGTGAGTCATAACAGTGACAATATAAATATGACACATGTTGATTCAAGTAAAAATAGCCTTTGTGGTCCAACATATAAGATGTTGATATATTTTCATTCTTATTTCTAGATTATCACCATTATTCAATATCAATTCGAATAATTCTTTTAATTTGGTTTTTTGGCAATTTTGGGAAAGTTTGTAAAGTTATTTTATCTAGTTACCCAAAGTTCTCTATTAATTTTGTCAAAAGAGAAGTTAATAATATAGATGACTCGCGAATTTGTTGGAGTTTATAGTGATTATGTGAACTATTTTTATTGGTGCGATCCTTCAAATTTTGTGGTTGGACAAAGTGACACAAGACTGTAATCCAAGCTAGAAAAAGAATTAATAAAAAATAATTTATAATTAATTGATATTTTGAATAGCAATTGATCATGATGGTTTGCTAAATTATCATTCATCCATTCATCACCGTATTTAATTTTACACTACAAGAAAATAGAGATTTGACTATTTAATTTTCTAACATAATTACAAAATTTTCCAACAAAATAATTTCATCTTTAAATAGTGAGCATTGCTTACGGATATTTTGAATAGTGAGTATTGTCTAAGAATTGTTTATGGATTCTTAAAGACAAACTAGTTACCTACGAACAAATTGTCTTTGCACTGTAATTTCCGTAGACAGACAAATTATCTACACAAATAATTTTGTAGGCAATTGACATTTCTATATGCAATTACATTTTTTTTTGACGGAATATGCAATTACATTTATAATTTGGAGTAATTTGGAGTGATTTGGAATTGCTTATAAATAAATTTACCAATGAATTACAATTTTATCGGTAAATTTTTTGTAGATAATTTGGGGATTAAAAATGTCTATATGATTAGAAAAATTTGTAGACAGGTCGTAGGCAATCCTTATTATTTAAGGGTGCAATTATTTTCTTTAAAAATTCTGTAGAAATGTTGGAAATTTCCGTAGACAATTCTCTATTTTTTTGTAGTGTTAAAAATGTATGAAATTTTAAAAATATTGAGGGGTATATATGTTATTCCGTAACGAAAATTTTAAGTGTGGGAAGTCACTTCTAAAATTTTAAATCTCAGATTTTTTATTATTGTTTAGCATGATTTTGACATATAATTTTAAATCCTCTAAAATCATATTTTATAATATTTATAATACACTTTTCTTACTTTTTAAACACAATTTATAGTACACTATCAATCATCACATACTTTTTAATTATTATTATTTATATAAAAAAAATACATAATCATTCAACACATCACTCAATATACAATTATTCAATTATTAACACTAATTTTTACAATATAATATTTCTCATATCATTTGCTTTTTTAAAATCTTATCCTATCAAACCATACAAAATCTCACTCTCAAAACGTATACAAAATTCAAATACACATTTTACTTTATTCCAAATCTCTTCTACAAAATTTCAAACCCCGTCAAGGTCCCTTTTTGTATATTTGTTTTGGGATTTAGGTGTGCGAAAGAAGTCATGACTTTGAAATTCTATAGATTTGAAAGTCTTGATGAATAGTAAAACACATGTGTTTATTTTGAGATTTTGATAGGGTTGGATTTAACTCTATGTCAAATCAATGTTTAAAATTGATTGATATTATATTATTATATTGTATTGGGAGTGAGAATATTGGTGATATGATTGTATTTGTAAAAAATAGGTTTATAGAGTATATTTTATAGAAGTGAATGTTGAAGTCTAGTTTTAAATCTCAAACCATAAGGTTGTGTTTGTTTTGTGACTCATACAGATGGATTTATGACTTTGCACTCCCCGTCTCATACGAGTTTGAGATTTAGAGTTTGTTTTTCAAATCTCATATTCAATCCACACCTACAAATACATATAAAATATATTATTACTTTTCTCAATACATCACACTTTATTACTCTTCTCAATATAATATAATAATACAAAATCAATCATTATTAAATATTGATTTAACATAAACTTAAATTTCATCCTACTCAAATTTCAAAACAAACACATACATTTACTATTCATTAAGGATCTTAAATCTTTGGATTCTAAAACCTTGACTTGCTCCGCACACTTAAATCTCAAAACAAAAAAACACAGCCTAATGATACGTGATTCACAAAGTTCTAAGTTCATCCAAATGAGTCCGTAACAAATATACCTTTGTGTTTATAATAATGAAAACTAATCTTCCTCATTTAAAAAAAATGACATGTATAGTACAATATTAAACAACAAATTCTTAGCTCTGTAATAGAAATGGCCGTGTCAAGTTTTTGTCCAACATATGTAGATACATATATTAATGATCTTAG
The DNA here is from genome assembly GCA_037126765.1 of Stenogyne calaminthoides. Classification (NCBI taxonomy): domain Eukaryota; kingdom Viridiplantae; phylum Streptophyta; class Magnoliopsida; order Lamiales; family Lamiaceae; genus Stenogyne; species Stenogyne calaminthoides. Next base: position 9,947,861 of record JBBCBC010000005.1, on the reverse strand, counting down.
CCATCTAAACAAAGTAGGTGTAGTTCAATATAAAGCATCCTCCCAACCGCTATTGCAACTTCATTCAATGCTAGTAAATGATAGTTTTAATTCAATTACTAATACATATGTTTGAATTGACTTAGGTGATATTCATTTATGTTTGGCCCATTGGCGTGATGGAGATGATAATATACATGGGAAAGCTTTAAGGTACAAAGTGTAAAAATAAAAAATTTTAAGGTACAAATGCAATTTTTTGGTACAAAGTACAATTTTTTTTCAAATAAAGTACAATTTTTTTGTACCTTAGAGTAAATAAAAATTGAATTTGTACCTTATAGTTACTATTTCCTATTTTTTATACCTTAGAGTCATTAATTATATATATAATCATATCATGTCGTAAACATAAAAATTTACAGGTGCCGCAATTGAAGGAAACCATGTGTAGTATTTATAAGATTGATTGATGGATAGTTTACCGGTCATTTCTTTTTTATGTTGGTGGAATTTGAGTGAGGGACGAAAAATCGATATGAATTCAGTACGACAAAAGTTTTGAATGCACCAAAAGCACGTAGTTATAATCTTCATTCGACCAATCAAAGGCCGTCATGTGGCACCTCAATTGTCATCCCTTACACTATAAATAAGGGTGCAAACTTGTTCATTCCACACAACAAATGATTGGGTGTCGTAATTGTTTGTATTTATGTGAATTTCATGCTCAATTTGATAGGAATTCATAATTTTGTTGGTCCATTTTAACTTAATTGTGCCTAAATATGGAGAAATGTCGTGTTTTGATTTTTGTGTAGGAAACAAGTGAAAACGAGCTAGAATTGATTAAATAAACTGCTCTGATCTAGAAGGATGCAACAAAAAAAGAATCAACTCAATCGTAGTTCGAAAGCTCAATTTATAAACGGAACAAAATTGGTGTTCAACGACACTCGGCTCGATCGCGAAAATTAAGAAGCAGGCCCAAATCAAGAAAAAGGCCCATTTCCATTGAGCCAATCAGCAGTGGGTTAATCTATACTATATTAAAAAAAAAAAAAGCTTAACTGTGGAAATTATTTTCGGACCAATCTACCCTCTATTTAATTTAATTGTGCAATTTAAGCCCTTAACCCTCCTATGCGAGAAGACACGAACAGGCGTTTTTCTTTGATTTGGTGAGAAACACTAAACATTAAAAAAAAACTCAAATGGAGGAAACGGAAGGGGCGACAACTGAAGGAGAGGGAAGCAAACTTTTGGTGAGAAATCTATAATATTTTAAAAACATTTTTATACATTTCTACCCCTGTCATATTTTATTTTATACATTTTCATCCTCATGTCGGGGATTTTCATTCTTAAGAGAATCAATACCCTAATATCATCCGCTTGCACGATATGATGGAGGTGAGCACTCCTATCTTGTGTTTGTTTTAGTATAATTAAAATTGAAATTGTAATGAGATTGCACGAAGTGATGAAGTTGGTACCCTGCAGTGAATTGTTTAATGTTTAATTGATTTATTTCTGTTGGAGTAATGATATCTGGAGGAAATGGTGCCTATGCTTGTGTTTGTGTTAGTAGCTCTTGAATCATATAGCATTGTGATTTGTGGATATCTGGATAAATAAGGAAAACTGTTTAGAGTAAGTCTACTTTGCAGATCACCCTAAAATAGGTAACTAAAAGCCTATAGGACAACCCATTTCCATTGATCTAAGATCCGTGCAAATTTGCACAGAAGTGTTTGTGAATTGGTTTAATTTAGTTATAAATTTCATTCAATATAATGTTCTTAAGTTGTGGGCACTCTTTTGCGTCACTGGAGGCATTAATGCATTATCGTGGCTCGGGGTAGATTGATAACTCTAAGTAGAGTCAAAGAATGAATGAGGACTAGATGAAACAAAGTTAAAAAGAATTTAATACGGTTGATACTGTTGTTGTGAGATATAATCTATATTTCATGCTCTTCAGTTTGCTGGTGTTAACGTTTAAGATATAGTTGACTGTGTTTGATTGTGTGCCTTCAAAGGAGCAGTCAGCCTTTAGTTAAAAAAGAAAAGGCGTTAATTGCTTTGAAGAACTCCACTTCTTAGAACCTACTACCAAAGTTGATAATATATTCCCGTTGATATTTTCTGATTTACGTACATTGACCATAATGTGATTTTGGCTAATCTTCTTCCTTTCTCAGTTGCATATGATGGATAAGAAAAGAAAAAAACTGTGATGTTCTTTGTTTTTCAATGAATACATTTCTTTCCCTAGGTCACCGGAATTTGAAGCCCCAGGTTTGCACAAAACAATGCCCGAATTCGTTGTCTTTGTTTAGGGTAGTAATATTCTTAGGCATGCGAGCCTGAACCTACACCTGTTATTAAAATTCTTCATCCACATCCACTCCTCATCATCCCCGACCCCTTTTATTCTTGAATAGTATAAGAGCCAACGAAAAGTAGACCTGATCTTTGAAAAAATGTCCCATCACAGAAATATTTGTAATTTGTTCTTAAAGTCAGCTACTTCACACAGCAACTACTACACCTTAGTGGTTTTTTTTTCCTTCAGTGTACAGTGCTAAATTGTATTTTTTTAATTCTCATGTTCTATTCATATGTATCTCATTTCTGGAACAGAATCTACTCCTTACCTCCAATGATGATAGATAGCAGCATTCTGAAGATTGTTGATTTTGGGTTTGCAAGGTATATATAGCTTCTCTTAAACATTGCCTTTTAGATCGTCAGCCTCATCCTATTTTATGCTGGGTGCCCGTGTACTTGCTTTTCTGCTACTTTCACTTCATTGCTGCCAAAGTTTACACCATTTACGCCAATGCAACATTTAGTTGAAGGCAAAGGGTGATTAATGACGCAGAATTTTCTTTCTTCTTGGTTATTTACGAGATATGAGCATCTTTTTCATGTTGATAAAAGCAATTATGTAGTCATGTTTGGACTTCACTGAAGTCTTAGATTATCAATTTATCAGGGTGGTTAATAAATTGCCAACTCCAGTGCATTAGACTGGGTATTATACTACCAATTTGATGTGTTGAATGTTGTGATAGCTTTTTGTATCCTCATATCCCTTCTGCCTGTGTTAGTAGTTTTTATCTTCTTCTTATGTTTGATTTGTAAAGAAGTATGAGTTTGTGTGAGTTTGGAGAGCAACTGTGTCTAAATCTTGAATACTGATTTATATTTTCTGCAGTGGTGGAGATTTATTTCACACTAATGGATCACATCACTTCTTTCAAAGAAGTTGAATATAAATCAGTTTTTTATTTAGTATTGTCAATTGTGTTATCTTTTGAGGATATCATAGCATATAAATGTTGTGTCGTCTAAGAAATTGTGTTAAATCAGGTTTGGACCCTTTAGCTGTAGATTTTTTTTTGACAGCGTTGTTAAAGGTATTCAGTTTGATGTAAATTTAAAAAATTAGCCCTTGGATTTTTTTCCTGTTTGGAAGGTCACGATCTCAAGGATATATGCTTTGAACCGTCATGGCCAAATTCATGTCTTTACTTTGAATTGTTCTGGTTTTGAATTGTTCTGGTTTTAGGTCATGACAAACCATCACTTTTTGATTAAATAGGAAGGTAGTTTATTTAAATGTATATTACTGATGACAAATTGTCATTCATCCGGATGAGGATTTAGCTAGAAGTAGTTTCTATTTAAATTGTTAATTATGATGATTTGGATGATCAAATACATTCATCCGGATTAAATATTTAAACTAGAAGAATTATATTTAAATTGTATTAGACAATAACCCCCTGCATCAACATTTGGACACTCGATTGGTGCCTCTTTTTCTGAAATTTTTGGTGTAAGTGATACTACTATGATGAGCAGTGCATTTATGCTGTGTTTTTTAAATTATAAAAAAAGAAACTGTTGAACAATCTTTCCTAATCCTTTTTTATATTTGCATTTTAATACTCCATAGATTTAAGTAAAACATACATTGTTCTTTATTTTTTGATTAAGTAACCATTAAAGTTGACACCACAAGACTTGTGTTCCTCTTTCATTATACATGCACAACTGAATTTATTCGAAGAAGTATGTTGAATGTTTTATTATTGGAAAAAATCATGTTTTGCACCTACTTTCAATTTATATGAGTTTTCCGTTTAAAAATTTTTTTTATGAGTTTTTGATTCCTACACCTCTTTGCTTCTTAAAACGCCTAAAGGAAATGGAGTGTGATATGATGTTGGAGTAAATAACTCAATTTAGTCATCTTTTCATGCTAGGTTGTTGATATTCAAGACAAAGACATGTCCAGTACTCAAATATTACTATATCATCCATGGTTTGCTGCAATAGTGGAGATTTATGTGATAGCAACATTTTATCAGTTATTTTTCAGGGCATGGCTGCTATTTAGTTCTGATATGAGAGAAAAATTTGACAAACAATATTTTACGGACAACGTGCAGTTCAAATTTTGTCCCTACTCTTTTAACTTATTTTATATTGTAATTATTATTTTAATTTAAATTCGGTTAAATATTAAAGTATCAACTATGGCTTTTCAAATGGGTTGCCTCTATCTACTACGTTGTCTTCTGTTTTTTAAAATTAATTTTCATTCTACAAATCGTGATGGCAGATTTATGATTTTTGAGGAACTATTCGATGTTTTATTAAGTTCGTCATAAATTCAATTATCTATGATTAAGGTTTTTTTTTTTTTTTTTACAAAGAGTACAACTCAACTAGAACAACAAATTTCACTCTAGCTAAGCTAACTCGGGAGAACTTGCCTCGAATCAAAGCGTGAGAATCGGAGGAGGATGAAGCAAATTTCGTTAAATTGGGAACAACCCTGGATATGAGTTCGTGGTACATAGACTAAGTCCGAATTAAGGCATTATCCATTTCAATTACTTGTAGTTCTCTTGTTTGGCGTATCGTAAAGCAGAGCTTTTTGGTATGGTTGGTTTAGTTTTCAGCTATAAAAACTGGCTGACAAAAGTTATTAATTTTCTAATCAATTTCTCTTTCTTTTAAAAGGCTACATCGAAAATGCATATGGATATGGGTAAGGTGGAGCATAGAGTGGTGTTTTTTAATTGGGGAGCATCAAGTGGTGAGGGCAGGGTTACGGGTTTGGAACACCGGGTCAATTGGAGGTAATATATCATTGCCTGAGATATCAAAAAAACTGCAGATCAAAAGGAGTTTTACTATGTTTCTAAAAAGAAAAAGGGATTGAACAACTGTCTGTTTTCTTCACGGACGGAAAAAATGGCAAAGTAAAGGATTTTATTCTTTTCTAATACCTTAGAACTATTTCCAAATGCGTAAATCTTTGAGAAACTTGAAATAAACCGCTATAATAAATAAAGCTCGGGATAAATAATTCAGAAAGTGAGAGTTTACCTCCTAAAACATGTATTTTTCAATCCAACCTTTAAGTTGTCCAAAACAATTACAAGCAACGTGCAAAACACCTGTTAAACTCCTAGTTTATTGAAATGGGAATAAGCAAGTCTGCCACTACCTAGCTATTTGACCATGATTTAATGCAAAATTGGAACCAAGTTTGACCGACTTCAGCAAAGAAAAGAAACAATTGGAACCAAGTAGCTGAGGGAGAAAGAAATTAACCCATGCCACATGTTTCAAGCAGGCGCCGAAATTGATTCATTGACCTGGACCCCACTTTCTATTTCAGAAATCGTGTTTTTTTTTTAAAGAAAAGTATCTATTACACATCGCATGGCACATAGAAGTACATGATACAATTCTATCGATATAAATTAGTAGTAAATTCTATAGAAGTCCCACTCACCCAAACAACCATTGTACTCAATTAGTAGTAAATTGTGCTCGATATAAAACTGCCAAGTCTCTAATAACATAACCTCGATTTTCAGATGCCTTCTTATGTAGTATTTACATTTAACCCGGCCAACAATTTCTGATCATTTAATTATAACGTTGTACAAGTTGTAATTTTCTTTGTAAGTTGTCACGTATAAACGTCACATCATATTTCCACATAATACGACTTGCACCAATTGGCGCTAGAAGGAGGGTAGTGAGCACACTCATAACTAATCCAAACACTTTCCAAAAAACCAGGCAGAAAAAGAAATATAATGCCTCATTCAGGAAATACTCAGACAGAAGGGTCAAGACAAAGCCACCCGCATATTCACAAGAAGGTTCAGCTGCGGCCTCAAGAAAATCTGGCGGTGGAGACTATTAGTCTCGAAGATATAGCCAACGATCCTACTGCTACCACGAAGGCGATCACATTCTTGTTGAGAACACAGAGAGATAGAGCTGAAAAAGAATTGGCTAAATTGAAAATTCAGGAGGAAGATGATCGACGCTCACACACTTTAGACAGCGAACAGGTAAAAAAGAAAGCCGCCCAGAAGCGGGAGGACAAGGAAACGAAAACCTTATCAGGCGACCAACCGCAAGGGTCAGACGGTCAGCATTTGAACGATTGAGGGTGGTGGCGAAAGAACGGATTGTCCATCATAGGCGACATGATCCAGCAAAGGAACATTGGGCGAACACGATGCCCCATACAGTCCCTCATGATCGATCACACCACGAAAGGCCACATATTCCCGAAAAATCCACTGCAACTAAGCTGTCCATCCATCATCGATTGGGTAAAGAGGGCTTTACGGAAGGGGGATCGTCCCCATCGTGAGCATGACCAAGATGGTCCTCGCGATGGAACCCAAATTTCATTATGGTTCCATAAGTTCCACGAGATTTGCTGAAATGCAGAAGGCTATAGAAAGTTTGCAGGCTGATTTGGCCGCCACGAAAGGGCTCCCTCGAGCGGGCACAATCCCATGTTCGCCGCTCGCTCCCGCGATTATGATAGCAGATATACAGGAGAAGGTGGCAAAAAATCGGCCACCCATACCTTCATTCGATGCTGAATCAGATCCGCATGTCCATCTCAGTAAGTTTTCAGACTATATGATAGCAATGGGCGCCACTGATGCCACTCAATGTCGAACATTTCCCATGAAATTGGGGGACCGGGCACATAGATGGTTTTCAAATATGCCCGCTGCTTCGAACACTTCCTTCACCCAGTTGGGGCAGAAGTTTCAGTCCCATTTCTCGTCAATGTGTGCTCGCCCAGCGCCAAAACAACGATTGACACATTTTTCTCAGCTAAAAGGCGAGTCAGATAGGGCTTACGTAGAGAGGTTTGATAAATGCTTCAGACGACGGACTCCCTGGCCGAAGAGGATGCTAAAATCCTCACCGTGGTGGGTGGCTTGACATTGAATTCGGATATGTGGAAGGCCATGCATCAAGATTGGCCAAACACATATGCAGACTTCAGAGAACGAGCAGCAAAAATTATATCTATGCAAGAGCTGCTCGCCCAATCACGTTTAGGGCAGGAGGTTGCAATGAAAAGAGTGGTCGCTGGTAAGAGAGCAACAAGTGAAGGGGGTTATAAGCCTCCAGGATCTTTTTTAAACCTTTTGAAGGAGAAGATACAAGATGCTCTCCCGAAGATTTTAGGTGTTTTATACGAAGGTGTACAATCGAGATTAAAGATAGGATATGTTGGAAAAGCCCGAAAAATCACGAAAAGATAAAGGTCGCCTTAATGCTTTTAAGTTTTGTTCAGATCACTAATATATCGCATAATATCGAGGATTGTCGTGATTTACTTAAATCGGGCCAGGAAATTATATGAAGAAGACCGCCTTACTCCATTCCTCAAAAAATCGGCGAGCAGAGATTCCCGAAGTGAAAAGTCGGGAAACCAAAGGGGAAAACGTAAAGCGGATGAGCTATCTGACAGTGATCAAGAGGAGTTTCGCAAGAAACTGGATGTGTCAAAGAAAGGAGCCCCTACAACGAACAGAGGTCGAGAGAGCTAAGAGATTAATATGATCCACCCAAATTTTGGGCCAGTGGGTGGATGCAATCAGATTCCGACGTTATCGAACAGAAGGGAAAAGATGGAGATACGCGCCATGCATAGCGTACATCAGGTGAATGTGGCGAGCACGTCAGCTAATATACCACCATCTCACCAAATCATGTTTTCGGATAACGATCTCGACGGTATCATCACTCCCCACAATGATTCCCTTACCATTAGTGCTCGACTTTTGGGGTTGAAGGTACATCGACTCTTGGTGGACACCGGGGTGTATGTGAACATTTTGTTCATCAGCACTTTACGACTGATGGAGAAGCAAGTCGGTGATTTAAGCGGGTATGTCGAACCTTGTGATCACACCATTATGGGTTTCGGGGAATCTATAACCCGGCCATATGATATGATCAGGTTAGGAGTCGAGTTAGAGTCGACTAGTAATCTGGAGATCCAACGAACTAGAATGCTAGATTTTGTAATCGTCGATGCTCCGTCCACTTATAACGGGTTCCTAGGTCGCCCTTTTATTCAGGAATTTAAAGCAGCATGTTCAACCTATTACTATTGTGTAAAATTTTCAACACTTGAAGGAACGGGCAGCGTGAAGGGCGACCAGAAAAAAGCACGAGATTGTTTGTTGTCATGCGTGCCAGAAAAATAAAGCATTGTCAACATGATGGAACGAAAATGGGAAATCAGAGGCTCAAGCCATCAGACCAACGCATTGCCTCAGACGAACACACCTCCCCAGGTGAGCATACTTTCCCAAACGAGCACAGAACCTGGAACGACCATACAAGCTTCAGATCCAATGAATATAGATCCATTCAATGAACAGTTTGCTCGTGAATTGCCAGATTTAGAACCTCGCATAGGTTTCGATCCTATGGAGGTCGAAGATGAACTCCAGGGATTAAACATAGATCCCAGGTGGAAACAAAAGAAAATACGAGCAGCACCTGTCGAGCAGCTGGAGTCCATCATGGCCGACCCAGTCAGACCGGATTTAGAAATTTTCATTGGTTCAGAACTCCCGGAACCACTTCGAATCGAAATAATCTCATATCTTCGAGCAAATTTGGATGTGTTCGCTTGGTCACATGAGGACATGGTTGACATTGATCCTAAGTATGCATGCCACCACCTCAACATCAACCCAACACAAGTCCCAATAATTCAGAAATGGAGAAAATTCGGTCCGAAGAAGTACGCAGCTTTGGACATCGAGGTCAAAAAGCTGCTCGACAATAAGCTTATTCGGGAAGTTAAATGCCCTAGATGGCTAGCAAACCCTGTGCTCGTCCAGAAGTCAAATGGAGCCTGGAAGTTATGTATCGATTTCACTGATCTAAATAAGGCGTGTCCCAAAGATAACTTTCCTGTACCACATATCGATTACTTGGTTGATAGTACGGCGGGACATGAGCTAATGACTTTTATGGACGCATTTGTTGGGTATCATCAAATTCCCATGCATCCCGACGATCAAGAAAGTTCTTTGTTTTGCAACGGGAAAAATATGTGTTGTTGGAAACGTATGCCTTTTGGGCTTAAGAACGCTGGAGCCACATATCAAAGGCTGGTGAACAAGATGTTCGATGAGCACATAGGGCGGACGGTTGAGGTTTACATCGATGACATTGTGGTCAAAAGCGAGCACAAAGAAGACCATCTCACACATCTAGCTCAGACGTTTGATATCCTCCGCGCATACAAGATGAAGTTGAACCAGAAGAAATGCAGTTTTGGGATTCATTCGGGAAAGTTTCTCGGACATATGGTCAGCCAACGAGGGATCGAGGCGAACCCATCAAAGATTCAAGCTATGCTCGACATGCAAGCACCTAGAAATGTAAAAGAGGTTCAAAAGCTAATTGGATGTCTGGCTTCCGTGAATCGGTTTATCTCTCGCACCGGAGATAAGTGTAAGCCTTTTTTTGATGCATTAAAGAAGGGGAGATTCCAGTGGACAGAACATTGCTAAAATGTGTTTGAGTCGCTAAAACACTATTTGGCGAATACTCAAACATTGTCCAAGCCGGTTCCAGGCGAGCAACTTTATTTATACCTAGCTGCTTCAGAACATGCAATTAGTGTTATGCTCGTTTGGGCAGAGGGAACAACGTATTTGCCTGTTTATTATGTGAGCCAAGTACTCAAGGAAGCTGAACTCCGGTATCCCCCATTGGAGAAACTGGCATATGCGCTCGTTATGAGTGTTCGCAAGTTGCGACCATACTTTTTCGACCATTCTATCGAGGTGCTAACTACTTTCCCGTTACGACGAGTTCTCCATTGACCAGATACGTCGGGCCGGTTACTCAAGTGGGCAGTGGAGTTAGGCCAATTCGGTATTACGTTCGCCCCGCTTATAGCATCTAAGGGTCAAGCAATGGCTGATTTCATGGTTGAGTTGACATATCCACAGTTGCCCGAGAAAGGTATCAGTCAACCATGGCATATGTACATAGATGGTTCGTCTACAAGTTCGAGAGCGGAAGCGGGCGTGGTTCTCATCAGCCCAACCCGGCAAACTTTTACGACAGCCATTCGTTTCGATTTCCCAGCCACCAACAATGAAGCAGAATACGAAGCTTTGATCGTTGGGTTACAAATGGCTATGACAATGAGAATCCAAAAGTTGATGATATACAGTGATTCCCAGATAATAGTATATCAAGTAATCAAGTAATCTGGCTTAGAGGCGACCGGATGATCTAAAGACTAAGAAACTAGTGAAGAAACTTCTTGAGCAGTTTCAACAAGTCTATATCGAGCAATTACCTCGATTGGACAACTCATTTGCCGATGCTTTGGCTCAATTGGCAACAGCAGAAGGAGTGACGAGCATGACGGACATTGTGGTCGTCACAACCTGCTCGCCATCAGTTCCGAGAGCTGTGGCCGCCCATACATCAGAAGCACAAGAAACTTGGATGACCCCAATTTTAAATTACCTTCGGCATGGTATTCTACCCGAAAGTAAGGCACAAGCTACGCGTCTAAGATTACAAGCTGCTCGATACACTATTATAGACGAGCATTTGTACAAAAGAAGTTTTTCTCTTCCATTATTGAAGTGCCTCACTCCCGAGGAAGGTCACGTGGTTCTCGAGCAGATTCATGTGGGGGTATGTGGAAATCATATGTGGATGTGTCTTGGCATATAAAACAATCAGACAAGGTTATTATTGCCCACACTAAAAAAAGATTCATTCGCTTATGCTCGCTCATGTCATAAATGTCAAATATATGCCCCACTTATTCATAGCCCCCCTGAAGAACTAGTGTCTGTATACAACCCGTGGCCATTTGCTAAGTGGGGGATCAATTTGATTGGCTCATTTCCTACAGGCACGTCGGGGGTGAAATTCGTCATGGTCGTTGTTGACTATTACACTAAATGGGCAGAAGCTGAAGCCATCGTAAAGGCCACCGAGCAAAGAATGTGGAATTTTGTTTGGAAGAATATCATTTATCGGTTTGGGCTTCCTCAGTCATTAGTAATGGATAATGGAAACACAGTTCGATGGAAGTGAGTTTCGACAAAATTGTGCTCGTTGGGGGATAAAGAAACATTATTCTACTCCATATTATCCCCAGTCAAATGGACAGGTCGAAGCTGTTAATAAAATTATCAAGCATACCCTGAAGGCTAAACTTGATAATTCCAAGGGGGGAGGATGGGCTGAGGAGTTGCCATAAATCTTGTGGGCATATCGTACTACCTTCAGAACATCAACGGCAGAAACCACCTTTGCCATGGCATTCGACACAGAGGTTGTTATCCCAGCAGAGGTGGAAATTCCGAGCCATCAGACTATATGCTTCGGGGAACACACCAACGATCAAGCACTTGCTTTAAGTATGGATCTATTGGAGGAAAAGTGATAAGAGGCCGATTTTATAAATGCTATATACAAGTAAAGGTCGGAGAAGTTTTATAATTCCAAGGTTCGTACCCGCAGTTATAAAATTGGTGAGCTCGTTTTAAGGCGAGCAACGGGGGTAGCAGGTGGTGTGTTCGGCCGAACTTGGGAAGGATCATTCCGGGTGTCGGAGCGTTTATTGAATGGGGCGTATGATTTGAAAGATTTGAGTAGAGTCCCGTTGTCCTATTCGTGGAACGCATCAAATTTGAAAAAATATTATCAGTAAAAGGCTAGAAGGTGAGCTTGTGTTCATCTGCGATCAAAAGCAAGCTGAGCGACCAGTCGCTTATGCTCGTTTGAGACGAGCACAATGACCAGAAAAGCCAAACAAGAGGCACTGGATTTGGAGAGTTAAATCTTATCGGCAGAACATTTCTCATCTTTATCAAGGGTTGAGATTGCGTGTCATTTCCCAATAAAGATAAGTGGCAACCTAGTGGGGTACGTGTCATTTTCTTAATCAAAAGTGGCAATAGCCGTAGCAGATGTCAACTTGGGGTTATAACTTGTTGGGGGCCACCATCGACTAGCTGTACCAGCTCATGCTAGTTACGCTTGTATAAATAGGCCTATTGAGAGCCAGAAAAAGACATGAAAAAAGAGAAAAATTGAAAGAAAGATTTTCCTATGATATGTTGAGGGAAATAACTTTCGGTGGAGTTGGCTGGTTTGTTATGCCTCCAGACGTAATTCATAACGCCGGTTTCAGCGGTCCCCACGCTGACCCAGTCAGATGTTTTGGCGTTTGCTCTTGCACAATCTGGAAACCTCGCATCCCAGCCGTGAAGCAGAGTACTTTGGTCTCAATTTGGAAAAGCTAATCCAAATCGGGAGAAGTATTCTCTTCGGGGCTGGAAGTATATTTCGCAAGCACGTATGGGTGCTCGCTGTTGTAACTGGTTATTATCTACTCAGTTAAACAATAATTATTATGAAATGTGTATGCTAAAGGCAATTGAATCAGGGAAAGAGACAAAGAAGTTGGTGACCCGGTTCGTCTTTGGAATCAGACTACGTCCGGGGGCGTCCAAGCCAGGGAGAGGATATATGTATATGCCTAGAAGTCTAAGGTGTTCAACCTTTTACAGAGGTGGCCGTGGTGGCCTATTTATACTATGATTCCCACCCTTTGGGTGGGAATTTACATAAGGAATAATGCCTGTGAAAGGGCTACAATACCGGGAACCATTAATCTCGCCTTGACAGGTCAGGAATCGTCCATTTTCAGCGTGCGCCAATCGTGGAGCGGATGTGGAGGGTGAATTAGTGGTGTGTCGGGAGTTGTCATTGACCACGTGAACTGTATAGTTACGTCTAGCGCAGGTCGCTCCCGGCTTGAGGTTATAAAGTGGAAATCGCATCACGACTTCCCAAACTGCCGACTACCCGAGTTGCCGACCTTTGTGACTTGAAGGTTTGGTCTTGCGGGAATTACGTGGGCTGGTCCCTTGGTCCCCTTACAGAGGTCACTTCATCCAGTCCTTGTTGGATTGTTTGTGGTCCTTCGTGCCCAGGTGGGAGGTCGGGTTTATCCACGCTACAATACTCGCGACAAGCACAAATAGCTTGACAGAGTTATGGTTGCCACATCACATTCTTTACTGCTTATGCAGTAGTAAATCACAAGTCCCCTTCGCATCCCTAAAATCTCCCCCGTGGGGGTGGGATGTCGAGGCGTGCGTACGCGGCGATGTGCGGATGCTGATGCTCAGGCATCCTCGTACGGCCCGGACAAGTAATCGGATGCATAGAAGGGGATAGAACGGTGCGAGCAGAGGCATATGCCCGCACCAGATATAGGCAAGCAGGATTGCTCGCTATATGCTCATGTCCGCGGCAGCTCGCATAATCACAACTTGTCCAGGAGGGGCAAGCCCAGATGCTATTGCTGCTCTTAAGCATATTATTTGAAGATAGGGAGACAAAGGGCTGGCCCGCCTCAAACTTATCAACATCAGTAGCTAGGACGAGATGTCGGTAGCCCATGTACTCCCAGATAGCAACATGAAGAGGTGGACTTCTCCCGAGCGTCTCTACACAACGAGCTCGAACAAGATGTCAGCAGCTCATGTTCGCCCCCAACTCAAGACAAAGTTTTGATTCGAACAAAACAATAGTCTGATAGGTATAGTTATGTGTAATAGAGATAGTCTTTTCCAAATGTAAAAAGTTGTAATAGTATAGCAACGTGTTCCAAAGCGTTTTTGTTTGTTAAACTTCTCTAGTTAAAGCCTATGAATGGTTGCACCTAAGCCGGACGGCCCGAACAAAGATGAACGAGCAGAACCTAATGTTCGCCTGACGAAACAAATCGTACTTACAGATGCCCGCAACAAAGCGAGCAATGGGTACGGGGTCGCAGCTAAATAAGACGGTCCGAGCATAATAGTGATCGCAGCTAACATAAGACGATCACGAAAGAAATAGGGGGTTGCAGCTAAATAAGACAACTCATTTGATTGCAGAAAAATAAGACAATCAAAAAACCAGAGAAATCAGGAAAGAACTTAGGCATTTATCATGTTCGAATATCAGCAAAAGACAAAGGGCCTAAACTAGAGAACCAAGCAAACAAAATCAGCCATTCATAGTCAACAAAAAGGAAAGTGTTCAAATAGCAAGTGCAACAAAAACAGTAAAGTTGTTCAGAAGGAGAAGGCAAAAATTACACATGAAGAAAAAGTTAAGGAAAAAATTCATTATTTGGAGTTGGTGGTAGAGATTGAGTGAGCATTTCCTGTCTCGCGTGCTCGTCTCCATTAATAGAACCTCTAGATCCACTCGGCTCATCAACGGGTGCACCACGCTCGCCATGCCCTCCACCACCGTGCTCGCATAGCACTCTGCTTCCTTGTTCATCTTAGACCTGCTCAACCTGCTCGTCTGGATGAGGTTCATCTGTAGCATGTCCCACTGTGGCATCATTTTGATCCTCTTCTTCATCAGACACTGGGTCCTCAATTTCCACCCCAGCTGGAAGTTTGGAGAAGTCGCAGAGGTCTTGCAGGTCGCTTAATGGCAAATTGCGATCAGGAGGATTGTGTTGGGGTTCTACGTGAAAGTATGCTTTTACTTTGTATAACCTATGTATTAAACACTTATTTACTGAAATAAATTGTTCATCACTGTTGCTTTAAATATGATTGAATGTTATGTATATTTATTGCAAAACCGTTGTTCGTGTTACATTGTAGTTAACGTGGTGATACCGGATCACGAAGATCACGCTAAAGTTCCTTGACGAAGGCGTGTTTCGCAACTTAGATAGAAGAACAATCTATTGGTAGAAGTTGATGTTCAGATTGGCTTGTCTTGACCAAGAGATTACACTAGTGAATTCGATCTTATTTAGCGGACCTACAGAGAGGATAAACTCATTCAAGACCGACTTAAGGGATGAAGAGTTAGACCTCGATGGTTGTTGATTTCTTAATCTCTGCATCACTTAATTTGTGTGTGATTAGTAGTTATTGCTTTGACTTATAAATGGGAAGAGAATCATTGCGACTTTGATACCTATATCTTGGGCAATAATATTAATTACACGACAATTGGAGAGAATCTTGTGCTTGCAAAAGTCTTGCTTTGATTGGTCCTTGGTGGTAGGCACGGAACCTTTATCATACCAAATCTTGCAAGTGGAATTAATTTTCCGGTATGGATAATAAAGCTGGGTTGTCCTTACTCCAATGATAAAGATATTAATTAATATAAAGCTTTTCAGTGGCTTAATTAATTAATGGACTAAATAATCTTAAACACGGGAAATAATAACCGGGAGCCATATTATCGTAATATGGGTTAAGATTGGATAGTGCAATATTAATTATATAGTGGTATTAATTAATATTAATGGGCTGAATTATATTGTGGCTCAATATTGGAATTCAGAAGTCCATTGGAAGGTCCATCTTAATTCTCCTAAAAGCCCCTCAAGTAGCCCAATTATAGTCCAATAAATAAAAGGTGCTTAAAAATAAAATAAATTATTGTTGCAATATTTCCTCAAATTTTCGAAAATATTAAAGAAAAGAGGGAGAAGGATTTTCTTGAAAAGATTTTATGGAAATGAGATAATGTATTCTTGGAATACAAGATTATCCAATAAATTCAAGAAAACTCTCACTTGGCTTCTTTAATAGTAAAGTTTTCGAAAATCTTGAATAAGAAAGGGAATAAAGATTTTCTTGATTTTCTTGGAAATATTTTATGGAAGATATGTATTCTTGGAATACAAGAATATCTCATAAATTCAAGAAATATCCAATCTTGCAAATCTTCTTTATAATTTCGAAAAAAAATAGGCCAATTGAGGGTGTGAAATTTGTGTGGAAAAATACACATGGAAAGAAGAATATATTGGATATATTCAAGATTTCTTGGAGATCAAGAAAAGATCTTTCCCAACCCTAAATTGCCTCATAATTTTTGAAACCCTCTTATTATAAATAGGGGATGAATTTTTCATTCCCAACTAGTGTTCCATGTGTTGGAAATATTAGAAATCCACAAAGGTGGTGCAACAATATTTTTATTTTTCTTGTTTTATAAATCGTTCATTGAAGGACCTTCCACCGGGGTTATTGGACGAGGACTTGGGAATAATTGAGAAGGACTTTTGGTGGGTATCCAGATACTTGATCCTGTCTATCTCAGATCGTCTCTCCAACGGGTACGTTTACGTAAACTTCTAGAAATTCCACATGCTAGGATCTTTTACGTGAAATCTTATTTGCATGTTGTTGTTGGTTAATTATTATTTGAATTCACTTAGGTAAATTCATGCTAGTAATAATTGTTAATTTAAATTTGTGTTTATGAGATCATCCCGATAGATCCTGGCGTATGTTATCCCAACAGATTTGTCGACCATGTATTTCTCAAAGGCCATTTTCAAGGGGGCAATCTGCTCGGAAGAAAGAGTTTACCTGGTTGCTCGAAGAGCGTCTGCAAAGGCACAAATATAAGAATAGTTAGATATCGAGTCCACATACTCTCTGGTGTGCATTTTCGAGTTTTCCAGGCCTAAGCGAGTGTTGCTTTTTTCGGCGGTGAGAAGCTATTGAGCGAGCAGGATTTTCTCACCTTCTAACACTTCATTGTCAATTTTAAGCTTCCGGATTTCAAGGGTTTGCTGTGCTTGAGTTTCTTTCATTCTCCGAAGCTCTTCCCGTTCTTGACGCAATACTTCACGGGCTTGATGCAACTCCCCCTTGACTAGTCGTGTTTCCTCTTCTCTCCGACGAATCTCCCCTTGAGCGGAATTCACTTCCTCCCGGGCCTTGTTCAATTCCTCCGTCTTCTCCCTGAAACTAGCCGTGAGCAGCATGTACTTGGAGTTAAGACTAGTTGTAGCCGAGAAAGCACTTTCCAAAAGCACAAGTGAGCGACCTTGATGGATAAGGCCCAATCGCATTTTTTCCAGCGCTGAGGGGCCATTGATTGCTTCTTCCAGATCGGTCGTCCAGGACCGAATGGGGGTTTCACAAGCTTTTTGCACGTGCTCGGGCAGTTCGGGGATATTGCTCACGGTGGGAGAGCAGAAGTAATCCCTCAAGTCTGGCAGTAGGTGGGTTCTCTGGGCAATGAACCTGTCAAACATTTTAGCATTAGACGAGCAAAATGATCACAGCGAACATAAATACCAAAAAGCAGTGAAAGCGAACATAGATACCTGTTCGCCCGAATGGGATCCCAGCCTAAGTAAGATCTGTCGTTAGGATCCCGAACTCGGGAGCTGGAAAGGGCCCCTGGATCAGTAAACTGTGGAGGGGTTATAGTTAAGCTCGTCCCGACCAAGTCAGTCTGTTCGATGGGAGAGATTGATGGGGGAACAGTTGTGCTGGGCTCCGAGGCTGGTTCTAGAATAGTAGTGTTGGGCGGGCTCGCTTGGAGCGCAATAGACTGATCTCCTGATTGCCTCCTGGTCCGTTTTGGCGAAGGGGCCAGTTCACTCGGTCCTTGCTCGCTAGATCGAGTGGTCCTTTCGTTTGCTTGGTTCGCTGAGGGAAGCTTTATGTGCTTCCCTTTCGGCTTAAATCCTGGCCATTTCGTTGGGTTTCCTATTTCGAGCCATCTCGGTGTGCTCGGCTGTGCTTACAGCGATAGTAACGGGCGGGAGAGTTGTGAAAAGAAAGAGTCTGTCATGGAATGGATTATTAAAAGTATGATATATGGTCATATAGAAAAGCTTGTTTATACCAGTTGGGTTAAGGGCTACCAAGTGATGAGGGGGCACGTACAATCCTCCTTTCTTCCTTTGATCTGCGGTGTTCAACGTTCTTACTGAGCGTTCGGAATAGGGCTCAAGATCAATTTGCCAGATACTGCTAAAGTATCCGTCTTTCATTTCTTTGTCAGTAGCAGCTTGAAGTCCTGAGATAGAAGAAGCAAGTTAAAATCAGTCTTCTGAGAAAAATAAAGCAATAAGTTACTTACTCCGACAAATTCCAAAATCAGTGGGAATGTCTAGACGAGCATTGGGTTCACATCTTGAAGCAGGACTTTTCCAATCAACCCCGACGAACCAAAATTTCTCTTTCCAATCTGTGATCTTATTGGGCACATCCTGATGACCTTACACTTTGCGTTCGCTTGCATGAACAACCATCCATGTTCACCTTTGGGTCGAGACAAATGGACCAATCGAGTAAGTTCTGCTGCTGTAGGATAGTACATAGGTCTCGTTTGCCAAACAAGGTTAAAAAGCTCATAATCATGTGCCACCCATTCGGCATTAGCTGTGTAATTGTAATATTCCACTCCACGAGCAAGTGAGTAATGGCGGGGTGCAGGGGAAATCGAAGACCAGCCTCCATGGTATCCAGATTTACAGCAACACAACCTTCAGGAGGCTGATCGGCTCGCTCATCAGGACCGGGAGCCCAGAAGAATACATCTTTTGGAGTTTCATAGTTTCGGTGCAATTAGCCGAGCATATCTGCACCGATTACACTTGCTATCTTGCTCACTGGGTACTCATTTTCAACTCCTATCCGGTGAGGTTGTTCGGGCCATTTGAGGTCATACTGAGCACTATACTCAGCATATGTTGGACTGTAGGGGCGACCAGAAGGAATGCCTTGAGTTGAATCCGCACCGAACTCAATATTCTGCTCGCGTGCAGAGGTAATATCTTGTTCCCCAATTCTCGTGCTCGGCTCATTGATTCTCATTGATTGGGACCCACTGACATCACGATTACCCATAACCCTAAAATTCATTCGAGATTGGGGATATTCTTCGTCAGAATCATCTAAAAAATTAGAACGGGCTAGGTCTTGATCCAATTCATTGATGGCCTCATCGGAATCCGACGAAAGGATAGCGAATGGTTGTCGAATTTGCCATCGAGATTTTGACCCCGAGGCGTCCACTGTCGGAGCATTACCCCCGCCGCGAGTAATCGGATGGTAAGATGAAGAAGAAGACCCGTCGTGATTCGATTCTCCGGAATTAAACAATGAATCGGTGGAATTTGAATGAGCAGACATAATGGGAGTTAAAATGAGAAGAGAAGTAATTACCTAGAAGGAATTTCTCGTCGGGAAAATACACCCTTGCCGGAGGTTTTAGTAAGAAGAAAAAGAAAAAGAGGCGGACTAAAGAAAGAAGAAAAAATGGTGGAGAATGGTATTTAAGGGGTTTGCTGAAGTGATGGATTTTTCGAAGGTTTGAAAAAATTCGATTATACTTTTTTTATAATTTGAACCTCGAAGCCTGCGAAATCGAGCCTTTCCATCTTCGCAAAAGATTATCTGCTTCGAAATGGGTGTTACAAAAATCGGAGTAATGTTTGAGATTCTCCAAAAATATTTGACAGTCGGGCCCACATGATTGACACAAAGTGACCCGACTGGGAGGTATTATTGTGCTCGGTATTGGACTCCATATTAAATATGATTCGTCAGACGGACACGTTTACCAAAAAGTCAAAATTATCACATTTGACCACCAGACAGGTTTGTGCCAGGTGGACGTGGTCGCCACATACGCTAGTACTCGTGCTCGCCTATTTAGCGAGCACAAGAGTCAGTCAGTGTGCTCGACCCAAATCATCCTAAAGCCATACAAGGCAGATCGAGACGAGCACAAGTGAGCGAGCAAACTAGACAATGGAGGGAAACATGCTCGCCTTTAGGTCGAGCATATGTGGGATATAATTTCCGATCCGAGCAAAAGGATTTGTCAGAAGCGATCACGAGATGACGAGCACATAGATAACCGTCCGGTCGATTCATTCTAAGAAGAGGTGACAAGTAAGACACTTCTTAAACAGGACAGATGTCGACCTGGGGGGAAAGCAAGGAAACGTGACAATCCCACATAAGTTCTTGCATGATCCGAAATCGTCAGCTCAAGCTAGTCAGGACACCACCAGCTCATCAAAAGTACTATAAATAGGTCCAAAAAGAGTAAGGAAAAGCTTGACAAAAATTCTCAGAAAGGACTTTACTATTGTCCCACTCACCCAAACAACCATTGTACTCAATTAGTAGTAAATTGTGCTCGATATAAAACGGTCAAGTCTCTAATAACATAACTCTGACTTGGTATGCCCCCAGATGTAGTCATTTATGATGAACTGGGTCAACAATTTCTGATCATTTAATTATAATGTTGTACAAGTTGTAATTTTGTTTGTAAGTTGTCACGTATAAACGCCACATCATATTTCCACATAATACGACTTGCAACACTTATGACTACCACCCTTCAACTCCAAACAACGGCATGCAACATATGTCTACTTAAGCCAAAGTACACCCAAACAGCAAAACATAGTGCACACCCCAACAACAAAACAAACACCCTACACCACTATGTACAACATACACCCAAACAACAAACATACACCTTACAACACAATATACACCTATTAGCTACAGTAAAAGTGTACGTTGTACGCGACCCGAAGACAAACTTGCGCTGCACGTCACCTCTATCCCACTGCCTTCTCGCTTTCCACCGCCAGCCACCTTCATGACCACCTCATCCGCCTCCAATGGCTCCCCCATCTCGACACCTCCGTTCAACTCACCATCATTCTCCACCCTTGCCATGTTTCCCGGTGAGCCGTCGTCGTCTTCCACCGCTGTAAGAGGCCTCTGTTTCTCTAAGGTAGTGTGACTAGTGTCGTCCATACCAACCCAAAACACGAAACTAACCGCTACACGCAACGCAGAACCCTCACACACCCATACCTAGCATAATATGTACAAACGCACACCTATTCTCCAACCGTATTATATGTTACCGCCGTTGGCTCGCCCACCGCCAAACCTCCGTCGGATTGCTCAACGGCAGAGAGAGAAAACAGCCGCAGCGGCTGCAAAACGGAGGTGCTGAGTGGCGGTCAAGAGAAAGTTGCAACAGGAGCCACCGAAAAATGCCACTGTGCGACGCCCGAACTTGAAAGGAAACTCGATCGGCATGCTCACCACGCGAACCACGTGGGAGAAGAGAACTCACCGGCAAAAGTGTGGGGAACGGACAACAACGCAGCCGCCACAATTGTGCCCGCAGCGATGACCGGAGGCTGGAGCAACGAGTACGGCGGTCCGACAATATTGGCGGCGGTCGACGATGGAGGCGGTGGAGGTTGCCCTCTTAGCTTGCTCCGTACGCGGGACTTTCTCTCTCTAGAAGTTTAGAGAGAAACTTACTCACAGAAATAGAAATCGTGTTTTTGAGTTAATAGAAGTGTTGCATCTCTTTACATCATAGAGCGATTTATGGCCATAAAAAAGAAGGGACCAGTAGCAAAATTTGAAGGAGTACTTAGGGGTGACCATTAAATCAAAATCGCCCAAACCTGCATTAGACCGCCATTGACAATTTTTTTCAATAAACTGTGGTTAATTTTTTGGTGCAAGACCGCACCGCAAAGTCGGTGCAATTTTAAATTTTTATTGCAAACCGCACCACATAGTTGCAATTGTAATTTAAATCCGGCATCCTATATCTCTAATCCTCATTCTTCAACTAAGTTCACAAGGTAATAAACCATGTTCATGATTTTTTTAGTTTGTATTCTTAGCTTTTATATATAACAAGCTTATAGTTGTATATATATTATTTTCAACCTCTTTCAACATATTTTTTTAAAGAGTTGGACCTCTACAAATTAATCATGTTATGGTGTTCAAAGATATTATTTTATTTTTCAATTCCATATAAACTTTTCCAACTTAAACCATTTTATAGAACATTATTTAATCAAATGTGTTGTCACTATTTTAAATAGACATTAATATCTTCTACTAACATTTATGTTTCTTTAAAACCGTCAAACCACAAATAACCGACCGAAATCGCCCAAAATCACATGATCGTTTTTATATGAAAAACCGCAGTTTGAAAGCATACAATCAACCGAACCGCATGTAGCAAGTCAATTTGAATTTAGTCGAAAAAATCACAAAATCGCACAGTGGACACCCCTGGAGTAGTAGCAATTTTCAATAGTAGCAAGAATAGGCAGTAGCAGCGAAAAATAGAAAGCAGCGGTAGGGAGTTTTAGGGATAAAAGAGTTTTAGATAGGGTTTTAGTTTTCTTTCCTCCTCCACACACACAAAAACACCAATAGGTAGATTTTATTGCTTTCTAGTGTAGATTTCTTTAAATTTCAAGAGCTAAGACAAGATTCAAGGAGGATTTGTTAGTTTTGTTATGCTTTTGTACTACAATTTCATCCAATATGTAATTCTTACTTTTTATTGCAATTTTCTTGTTAATTTTGACATGGGTTCTTTGAATTCTTGTTGTTTAGCCATGGGTTTTGCCTTATGCACCATGGGCTAAGGCTCTTAGTGTTTGGGTGTTTGGAATTGTGATGATGATTGGTTAATTGCTTTGATTATGGTTTATCTCTATTGATGGTGATGTTTTAGATTAGAGGTATTTACTTGTTCAATTTGGTTGGGTTTTGCTATTAGCTTGTGTGTTTATGTTAGTTTATCGCAACGAAAGTTAGGTAGACGGGATTAGACGTATGAGTATTGGTTTAATTCACCGGATTTGAGTTAATTATGCTCTATTGCAATGAGAGTTGGATAGAAACATAAGAACCCCTCTAATTTACATTGATTACTTTAGTTAATACCTAGAGTGGAAAGTGAATATCACATAGGAGAATTAAACAAGGGAAAAACATGGGGACATAGTAGTTAGATAATTAGAGGACCATATTCATGCAATTACCCCGGTTAGAAAGGGGAGATCCTCCTCCTGATCCTATGATTTAAAATGATATCGGACCCTAGGCTTATCAAGTACGAGAATGGTAAATGTGAAGTGATCGCTCTTATGGAATAACCGGAAATAGAGGCAAATACCATAATTAATATTTTAACAATCATCTCACAAGGATAAACACCCGAACACCTCTCACTCACTTGGAAACAAAATCGTTTGTTGCTTATTTGTGTTCTTCTTTGCTTTTTGAATGGTGTAATTTTAAAAAAATGAAAAAAAAAAGTCGAACCGCCTAGTCGGGACTAGTAGCTAGGCGGTTTGAATCCGCCCGATTACCGACTTCCGACTTCTACACCCTTAGAAAAAATATATAGCGGGTTTACAAGTTGTGTTATGTTTAAGTTTGTGTTATATTTAGTTTGGATCAGTGTGGTCTTGACAGCTAATGACGACCCTTTGAAGATACAATTATTCATAACGTTTCAAATGTACAAGATAGAGCACTCCCATATTAAACCAAAAACTTTCCAAGTAGTTTTTCCATGAGCAAGGTTGCAAAATTCCCGAAAATGATCAATCTAAGTAGAAGAGTACAAAGAACATTACAACCAGTCACATATGTTATACCATACGAGAGCAACGCCCTGACATAATGAGAAAATGTGGAAAATCCTTTTGTAAGAAAAATGACAAATAGAGCACCCACCATCATTGTCGAGATGAATAAGTTGCCCTTTGAAGGGATTCTACGATGCAGGACTTTCCAAAAAAAAAATGTAGAGATTTTATAAGGTATGATTTTCCATCAAAATTTTGACCAGTAAAAGAGAAGTTCATCACGCCCGTCAATTATATTCAAAATTAAGTCATGAATTATATTTTCTTTTTAAAAAACTTAAAAACAGTTGAAAAAATGTATATTCAAAAGTAGGTCTCATGTGAACCGAGTTTACGTGAACTCGCTTTTTCAAAGATCACTATTATGTATACTAAGTGTTATTATCGTAATTTATCAAATAATTTTTAAATAGTAATACTGAATACGCATAACAATGATGTATATATGTATAATTGTAACTGTTGGGAAATTTAGAGTTTTGATAAAGTTCCAAAACACATGTAATAGGACCAGTCAGACCTGTTAGCTGACTGATGTTTTTAAATACCAGTTATAAGATGACCAGTTGATAATTATTGTATAGAACAACTGATGTATAAGATAGGTCACATATTGAGGGGGAACTCAATATATATATAGGTCAGATCTAAAGACCAGCTGAGAACAAAAGACCAGCTGAAGTCAGAAGGCCAGAAGGCAAGGGAAAGACAGAAGATCAGACGATCTGATAAAGTCAGATGATCGGAGTGAAATCATGACGCTCAAACTCAGAAGACCTGAAGATCAGATGACTACCAGAAGATCAGACCAGAAGACCTACATCAGCCGAGTCTGCTAGTTGAGCTAAGACAACTGGCACCAGAAGACTCTATCAGATAGACTGATCAGTTGTAACTGATCAGGTCAGCTCACACCAGGTGGTAACTGATGTTTCATCAAGTCATACGTTGTTGATCTGAACAAGAAGAATGTCAACTTTAGTTGGTAGAACAAACACTGAAAAGTGTTTCTGTTAACCAATAAGAACAAGACACGTATGAACGGAGCCGACAATACGGGATTTGGTGCTGCTTGGTCAAACGGCTATAAAAGACAACTATCCATGCTTTCGGCCATGCCGTCCCTGAAGCACGTCACATCAAATCCTACATATCTACCAAATATAGCCGGAAATTCAAATTGCTCTCCAACGGCTCTTTGATTTCGGGATCTATAAATATGATATTACTCTTCAGAGTGAAAAACGGAAATTATCAAGAAGCTCATATACTATAGCAAAATTTCCGCACGAAGAACACAACCTTGAATATTATTTTCTAAGTGTTCATCCCATAGTTCTTAGCACTGAAATCTTATCCTCTAGCTGTTAGGATACTTAAATACTAGGATAGATTTCAAAGTTGGAACAAATAACAAATCTAACCCAAAACCCAAAATTAGGTTAAGTTTGTTTAGCAAGATTTCAGACTAGGGATTCTAGTTCTGATTTCTGGGATCGGTTGAGTGAGAGCTCTATAAATATCTGTTGGTGTAATGTGTTGGACTAACACAATAATCTAAGTCCAGTTGATTAAGTTGGTGCCCCTTGTGATAGGAAGAGTGGACGTAGGACTAGTTGTCCGAACCACTATAAATCTTGTGTGCATTTACCTGATTGATTAACTGCTTTACACTATTGCACACAACTTGTTTTAATCTGCATACATATTCTGAGTTAGGATCAGCTAGCACCAAGCTACTGATCTGATCAGATTGACTCCATAGTCATCTAATTGAAAACAGCTTCGGAATCTGATTTGTTATAAACTGGTTTTTCACACGGGTATAAACTAGCTTCCGCACAATCAGTTAAACTGATAGACACCAAACTGATCTGCCCTCAGGCGATCAGTAAGTTGGATATCAGTCCAAACTGATTCACTTGCACTCTGATCAGGCAAACTGCAATCACACCTGATCTGCACGAAAAAGTTTTCAGAAGTCTATTCACCCCTCCCCTCTAGACTTCTGCCCTCACGAAACCCGTTCGGGACCTACAAGTCGTATCAGAGTAGTAGTTCTATGGACCACTGGCTTTGAAAATCATCGGTTCTTGAGGAAGAACCTTTGTGGTCACTTGAACTGATCTTGAAAAATCTTTTTCTAATCTCATTTGTTTTCAAACTCACGATCAGCATAGATAATACTTCGGTTATTTATCATGATTTACCTAATTTTTCCATTGATGAGTATGCAGACTGGACGATATACATGAGCAACCATCTGGGATCAATAAGCAGCAGGATGATGGAAGTTCTTGAACGAGGATCCATCATCATCTATCATGACAACCCAGCTGTTGGAGGTGATCCAGATTTTGCAGTTGGAAGTCTTGTCAGAAAGAGTCCCGCCCTGATGGATGCTGAAGAGAGAAAGATGTACACTCTGGATACGATAGCCAGACACATAATCATGAAGACCATGGACAAGATAACCAGAGAAAAGATAAAGTATCTCAAGACAGCCAAACAGATGTGGGATACGCTTGTTGAAATGTGTGTAGGAAATGATCTGATTAAAGATAGCAGACTGCAAGCTGGACTGGTGAAATTTGAAAAACTTAAGATGCTACCAAATGAAACCATCAATGAACTCGATGGAAAAATCACCATGTCTGTCAACAAGCTTCGGGAACTTGGACGAGAGATGTCAGATAAAGACATAAATTACAAGATCTTGAGATCTCTGACTAAAAAGTGGGAGATGAAAGTCACTGTAATAAAGGATTGTCAAGATATTGCCAAGATGAAGCCAAGCAACCTGTTCCTGAGTCTTAAAGCCCATGAGTTCGATCTGATCGAGAGAGGGCAAGAAGAAGAAGACGAGTCGCCTGCTGAAGCCACACCTGCCACATCAAAATCAGTTGCATTCAAAGCAGCCAGCAGCAACTCAAAGTCTACTGAACCTGTTGGAAATATTATAAGCCAAACTGAACAGATTGCTTTACTAACCAGAAAACTTGAAAATCTAACATCCAACTTGGTAAGTATCGTAGATTTTACAGGGATTACCAAAACAGCAGAGGAAGAGATAGGAGGCCAGCTGACAGATCTCCAGAAAGGACCAGATCTGATGATCGTAGAGAATATCGCAGAGAAGATAAGAAAAGAGATGATCGGTCTGATGAAAGAAGAGACAAAAGATCTGAGAGAAGAAACTCAGATTACAATCAGACAGGTAAGTCACCTGACAGATTCTACAGACGAAATGACTCACCTGGCAGAAGGAGTTCCATGGATCGTGGAGCATGTTTCAACTGTGAGAAACCAGGCCATTACAGCGCAGATTGCCCGGACTTGACTCCAAAAGAAAGAGAAGACAAGCAGAACAGACGAGAACAAAGATACAGAGACAGAAAAGCCATGGTTGCTGATACATCTGAGATCGATGATTCTTATCTGCCTTCTGAGGATTCTGGCTACTCATCAGTAGAGGACTTTTGTCTGATAAGCAACGCTGATGATTTCTATCACTACAATGATCTGATGTTCTCATCTGATGAAGACATCTGTCTCATGGCTAAGGAGAAAGACCAATCTGAGGTAACCTCTAAACCTTTTGTTCTTTCAGTTTCCACACCAGCTATGATTAGCACACCTGCTGGAGAGATTGACTTGCAGCTCTATTCTGAGCAATTGCTTGATGATCTCTCTAACGCAGTAGACACTTATACGACAGTGGGAGCCAAAAACGATAAGCTAAGGATTAAAAATACTCTGCTTGTTAAGGAAAATGCTGTCAGTAAAGCAGCTGAACTAAAATCAGCTGAAGCTGCTCAGAGGATAACTGAAGAACTGAAAGTTCTGAAAGATAATTCTTCTGATCAGAAGAAGCAGATTAAAGAACAGCTAGCTATCAATAAACAGCAAGCTGATGATTTTAAAATCTTACAAGCCAAGTTTGATGATCTCTTCCGACTACATGAGAGTCTGAAAGTAACTGAGGATAGTTTACGTAAGAAAATACAGGTTTTCACGAAATCTTCGAAAACCGTTCAGGATATGAACAACTATTTTCGAACGATAACTAATAAGAAGGGAATTGGGTATGAAAACCCTTCTACATCCTCAAAAGCTCCATCTGATTCACTTCAAAAAGGTGTAATCAAACGAGTTTCTGATATAGATACACATAAAGCAAAATTTGTATCTAATAAGGGAAAGAGACCTGCTGAACAAGTAAGGCAAGTGCCAAATCAGAAAGGGAACAGAAATGGACCCCAACTGATCAAGCATCAGCTGAGGAATCAACAGAAGAACTCAGTTCTTCTGAAGAAACCTCAACCTGATCAGCAGATTAGGTATCAGAAAAGACAACCTCAAAAGGGGAAATCTGATTTGAAACCTAATCAGGTCAAGCTGCCTATCAGGAAAGTCAAGGGTAAACTGCTAAAACCAGATATGCCAATAAGATATGAATCTTTTAATGGTAGCAGTCGTACCTACCCTTACAATCAGAAACCTAGGGCTGCTGCACGTGAGCCCCACTGGGTTAAAAGAAGACAAACAGCAAAGAAAAATCCCAAGTCTTCTGATTCACTCAAGGCTCGCACAAATAATCATACTGATCAGAATGCATATGAAGAGATGTATGATTATGTAGATGTTTATGGGAGATAAATCAGGCCTTCTGATCTATCTGATTACAATAGAAGTGCCCTGTTTGTATGGATCCCTAAAACCAACTCTAACCCCTCAGGACCCAATCCTAAAAGGGTACCTAAAGCCTGATTTAATTGCAGGTTCGCGTGGGTTTGACCAACAAAGGAGGTGTACAAGCAACTATCTGGTACATCGATAGTGGATGCTCAAGGCACATGACTGGAAGCAAACATCTCCTTAGCTCTTACACAGAACAAGAAGGCCCGCGTGTACTCTTTGGTGATGATAACTTTGGTTTTACCAGAGGATTCGGAACCTTAAAGAATGATGATGTACAGGTTACTGGAGTCTCGTATGTCGAAGGTTTAAAACATAACCTGTTATCAGTTTCACAATTCTGCGACAACGGATTCAGTGTTGAGTTCTCGACTGATCAGTGTACTATCAAGAATCGAGCTACTCAACAGATCTTGTTAACTGGTTCAAGAAAAGGTATGATTTATACAGGAGATTGGAACAATTGTCCAAGAAATGCATGCCTGATAGTTAAGAGTTCAAAAGGTAGCAGTTGGCTCTGGCACAAGAGAATGAGTCATCTGAACTTTAAA
Organism: Stenogyne calaminthoides; assembly: GCA_037126765.1. Taxonomy (NCBI): domain Eukaryota; kingdom Viridiplantae; phylum Streptophyta; class Magnoliopsida; order Lamiales; family Lamiaceae; genus Stenogyne; species Stenogyne calaminthoides. The sequence continues at coordinate 9,918,980 of JBBCBC010000005.1, read as the reverse complement.
ACTCTTAACAAGATAGCAAGGATGTCTTTGGTTGAGTTCTTCCGAATGAGGTATTCTCTAAGGATCAGACATGTGTCGCATGTCAGAAGGGAAAACAGGTTAAAGCCTCATTCAAGGGAATCCCTGGACCAGCATCCAGCAGAGTATTGCAACTGCTCCATATGGACTTATTTGGACCAGTTACACCAGTCAGTCTCAGCGGACGCAAATATACTCTGGTAATTGTGGATGATTATTCCAAGTTTACCTGGGTTGTATTCTTGTATAAGAAGAATGAGACAACAACAAAGATACCCGAGCTACTCAAGAAATTACAGAATGAGAAGGGTGTCAGTATAGTGAAAATCAGATCAGATAAAGGTACAAAATTTCTGAATTCTTTTATTACTGATTTTTGCACTAAGTTTGGTATACAGCATGAGACATCAGCTGCAAGAATGTCACAACAGAATGGTGTAGCAGAACGGAGAAACAGAACACTCAAAGAAGCTGCTCGCACTATGTTAGCAGAACATGCAACACTAAGTCATTTCTGGGCAGAAGCCATCAATACTGCATGCCACACTCAGAACAGATGCTCTCTGACTAAGGCTCACTACAAGACACCCTATGAACTGTGGAAGGGCAGAAAACCTCGTGTTTCTTACTTCCATGTTTTTGGGTGCAAGTGTTTCATACACAACAATGGGAAGAGTCAGTTGAAGACTTTTGAGGCTGTTGTAACTGGTTTTTATCTACTCAGTTAAACAATAATTATTATGAAATGCGTATGCTAAAGGCAATCAAATTAGGGAAAGATATAAAGGAGTTGGTTACCCGGTTCTTCTTTGGAATCAGACTACGTCCGGGGGCGTCCAAGCCAGGGAGAGGATGTATGTATATGCCTAAAAGTCTAAGTTGTTCCACCCTTTACAGAGGTGGCTGTGGTGACCTATTTATACTATGACTCCCACCCTTTGGGTGGGAATTTACATAAGGAATAATGCCTATGAAAGGGCTACAATATCGGAAACCATTAATCTCGCCTTGATAGGCCAGACATCGTCCATCTTCAGCGTGCGCCAATTGTGGAGCGGATGTGGAGGGCGGATTAGTGGCGTGTTGGGGGCTGTCATTGACCACGTGAACTGTATAGTTATGGCTGGTGCAGGTCGCTCCCAACTCGAGAATATAAAGCGGAAATCGCATCGCGACTTCCCGAACTACCGACTACCTGAGTTGCCGACTTTTGCGACTTGAAGGTTTGGTCTTGTGGGAATTACGTGGGCTGATCCCTTGGTCCCCTTGTCGAGGTTGCTTCATGCAGTCTTTGTTGGATTGTTTATGATTCTTCGTGCCCAGGTGGGAGGTCGGGTTTATCCATGCTACAACAATTGCCCCTTAAGTTGAGGTCTCTTATTCCGAGAAGGGACCTTGGCTTGACACATGGACTAAATCGACTCGCGACCATCCGACCTGGAAAGTCTCCTATGAGCGGCTTACTATCCTCGGGTAGGTGAAAAGTCATCTCGATAATACGAATCGTCGCATCAGACTTCCCTCGATCTCAGGGTTTCGAAATGATATCGTGCCAGGATGATGACGTAAAGTGCTGTCATTTCGTCCAATGAGATGTCGTAGTGGATTTCACTCGAGCCCCTTGCGTCTTTTAGTTGCTAAGGGGCCAAAGTTTTGGCTAATTTCGTTTTGGCCCCTCCTCTTCTTTGATAAATAGGGGGGAATTAGGTTTTGAAAACCTTATTTCCTGTAAATGTCTTGCGAAAGAATCTCCTCAAGATACTCTTCCTGGTTCTTTCTCCCTTCCACCGGAAACACGTTCTCGTGTCCCTGAGGTGGAATTAATCACAGGTAAGCACTTTGGTGCCCTTCTTCGAATTTATGGATTATAGCGTTTCCAAATCCTTTTGCCTCTCGCCCATGGTGGCTTCCTATCTTCCGAGGATGACATCCCTATTGCCTGCGTCGCGCCGATTTTTCGGCTCCGCCACCGGGCATGTGGGTGAAAGTTCATTGGCTAAGGTTATGGGCGACCGCCGGAAAGATGATGCCAATGATGAACCGGTGGATGACCAATTTCTGGAGGAATTGGCCGAAATTACCCATCTTCCCCCGTTTGATGTTAATCTCCTTCATCCCGTCCCACGGGAACGGTCGTCAACGGCGGGTCTTTCTACCTCCTTTTTTTGGATTATGGGGCTTATGAACGAGTCTTCAATTATGATCTGTATTGTAGCCGAGCTCTGTACAAGTGACCTGACAGGGCATACCTTAAGTCGGTCGACTCTCAATTCGCGGCGTCCGATAAAAGATACCAATCTGTGCTCTCCGATCAGTATGTACAAGGTGTCCCGGGATGTGCATTTTTATGGGCCGACCCCGGATGAAAGTGTCGATCAGCCTTCTCCCGGAATGATTGCTGTGAATGAGTCTTCCATGTCGATCGGTATTCGATTTCCATTGCACCCGGCCATTTCCCATCTGCTGGCGGCCTGGAATGTGAGCCTCACGCAGATCACCCCCAATGGGTGGAGTTACATCATCTCCACCATGGTCGTTTTAGAGGCGGGCGGGATGAAAAAGGCTTTAATCCGGGAGAGATATCTCGCGTGATGTCGCGCGTTACTTGCTCGGTAGAAAGGCTATCGCATTGTCTTGACCGTAGAGGCAAAGAGCTCGTGAGTGGGATTCCGAATAAGGTTGACGGGTGGTACCAGAGATGGTGGTTTGTAGGAGGAGCATGGGAGTCGGTGGCCCCTTCCAGCACCTTATCCATTAGAGTTCCTACGAATTATGCGATCCGTGTTGAAAATGGTACTTCGCCTTAATATTTTTGTGCTCGATTGTACTGATCTAATTCTTTTCTCATCTTGCAGTGTTTGCGCCCCGACCTTCCGAGCTATATTGGGACTTTCTCAAGGCGTTCAAGGAGGTTCGAGACATACCCCCTAGCTGGCGAGACGTTAATTTGTTAAACTCCGAGCTCGACCATTTGCAAGCCGGACTGTATACTTACCCTCGCCACTTGAGGATTCCCTGTAAGTCTCGGCCGCATCTTTTCAAGTGTATTTTGCGATTTCGCGCTAAAGGTTCATTTTTTTATGTTAGATCAGGAGATCCCGATCTCATCGCCGTTAGCCTCTGCCTCGAGATGGCCTCACGATCTCGTCAAGATTTCGGCTCCATGAGGCGTCGCTCGACATCGCCGCCTGGGGGCGTTCGATTCGAGACTCCTCTCCCTGCTGCCGATAAAGGCAAGAAGAAAATCGAATCTGACCAATGGAAGTTAGTGAGCGACCTCCCAAGAGGGTTGAAATAACTCGCACGACCGTCCAGTCAAGTCGGGTCTTTGGAAGGGTGGCTCCCAACCCGACACCTTTGTCGACTTCTACCCAGGAGGGAGGTCGCCATCCGGAGGATGATTCCTGGATTTGTTGGGATGAGGAGAGGATGCAGAGGTAGTCCGTTTGCAACTCTTAATGAATTTACCTCAAAATCGGGACCAAACTTAATATATTTGATCCTCCTTATTGCGGTCGAGTGACGGCGGCCAGCAAGTTCTTCTCACCGGAGGTCCGAGCTTCCGAGATCCCGATTCCGATTTGGAGAGGGCACGCCGAGGCGCCCGGCTACTTGAGGCGGACAACGAACGTCGGCCAAGACATGGACGAAGGATGATCACCTTCCGCCCATCGCCAACAAGTCACGGGCAACATGTATTCTTTCCGTTGTCCATTCCTCAAGGTCATCGAATGGAAAAAGGCTCGCCCAATCCGAGCTCGATCGTCTCCAAACTAGAGATGGGCGATGACCCTCAAGAGAAATCAATGACAAATTTGCCTATGAGGTGCGTATAAGAAATGGAGGTTGCAGAAATGTGACTTGGCCAAGGGCCTTGAGCTCGAGGGTGAAGGAAACCAAGAGGGGAAGGACGGGGGCGAGAAGGGAGGCCATGATGGGGATGGCGGAGCCGATCCAAGGGTGTAGAGGTCGGGGAGAACTTGGCGCCAAAGATTTAACACTTCCGGCCCGGTCGAAGAGCGGAATGCTAACCGCTATGGAAGGCAAGGGCGCTTATCCGAGTTGTTCCATGAAAAGAACCCACCGGGACCTCTTACGAAAAGGTGAGTCGACCGATTCGTTCGCGACTTCCCACCCTCAGGCATTATGCTGGAGATTAAAGATCACGGAAGATCTGGGCATTGATTTGTCCTTCTTCCCTAATCGAGTCGGATCGTGCACCCCACTCCCGATCCGGATGAGACACAATCGGGGAGACTCATAAGGGTCCTCGAGACTTAGGCCGGATGATTTGGAAACGAAATGAGGAGGTCGTTGATATGTATGGGTGTGACTCCTCCCAAAGAGCATACCACAATTGGCTTCTAGGGAGGTGTTTACCCCCCAAGATCCGGGAGGGTCACGCCCACACCCTCACCGTTTATTCAAGAACAATTAGGTGGGCGACCTTTGAACATAGTCGATTAGTCTTCTTGATGGGATTCTTTATCGTTCTTTAAGAATGATGACATCAAGAATCCCGATAAGAAAATGGAGATTGAGAAGTTGTTGAACCCCATTTCAAACAATACTTTTGATCAGCATGCCTTAAAGTTAGGAAAAATGCCGGTCATGGATATTGGGTTGTAGTAAAACATCTGTCATCAGTTATCATGATGTATCTTGGTTTCCGCTTGATGTAATCTAGCCTTCGGGCTCTTATAATGTACCGACCTTCGGGCTTGTTGTCATTAATGAAATTTGCCTTTTTCTTTCCTTTATTGTGCCGACTTGATTTCCTTATGCGACTATAATCTGTGTGTATGTTCATTCATCTTATTGGCATTGCGATTTTTAGATTGAACCTCGCTTAGTCGTCTTATAAAGTTAGGGGAGGATCACACCGCTAGGGGTGGCGATCTAACCGCAAATATGTCGAAAGTCGTTCCTGGGGGAGGTCGATGTTTCATCTATGCGACCTCCCTGGGTTTAAACACAGGAATTAGGAGAAAGAAGACTCGCCTGAAAGCTTACAAGTACACTGGCCTCGACCCTACTGATAGTATCTCTTCAGATGAGATGTGTTCCATGGGTACTGAGACTGAGTGTCATCTGGGTTCTCGAGCTCATATGCCCCGTTGGATAATACTCGAGCGACCTTGTATGGTCCTTCCCAGTTTGGTCCGAAAGTTCCTTTGGTTACTGTTGGGAAATTTATAGTTTTGATAAAAGTTCCAGAAACACATGTAATAGGACCGGTCGACATTGTTAGGTATTTGATCGATGTTTATATTACCGTTTATAGAATACCAGTTGATAATTACTGTATAGAACAACTGATGTAATAGATAGGTCACATATTGAGGGAACCTCAATATGTATAAGTCAGATCTGAAAATCCAAAGAAACGGTGATATCCCGATGGCCGAATGCTAGAGAAGAACAGAAGATCGGATCGATCCGATCTAGTCGATATCTCATTTGAAGTCATAAAGCTCAAACTCGAGAATACTTGAAGATCGGATGACTTCCGTAAGATCGGACCGGAAGACCTACATCATCGAGTCTCCGCTAGTTGAAGCTAAGTCAACCGAAGCACGAAGACTCCATCAGTAGATCGATCGATTCCGACCGATCAAAGTCACTTCTCCGGTGAAAACCGATGTTTCACCTAATCATACGTCTGTGATCCGAACAAGAAGAATGTCAACCTTAGTTGGAAGAACAAACACCGAAAAAGTCGTCTGTTAACCAATAAGAACAAGACACGTATGATCGGAACCCGACAATTAAAGGGATTTGATCTTTGCTCTCTCTAACGGCTATAAAATACAAGTTCACGCTTTCAAACCATGCCGTGATTCTCGAAGACGCCACATCGATCCTGCAAACTACCTAATATAGCCGAAATTCAAATTGCTCTCCTCCGGCTCTTTGATTTCAAGGTCTATAAATATGGGATCACACTTGAGTGAAAAATGGAAACACTGAACAATCAAGAAGCTCAAGCAATTATCAGATTTCCGCACGAAGAACACGATCAAGAAGATTATTTTATTAAGTGTTCATCCCCATAAGTTCTTAGCATAGAAATCTTTTCATCTAGCTGATAGGCTACCTTAAACACTAGAAAAGATTTCATAGTTGGAACTAAAACAATCTTATCCAAACCCAAGTTAGGTTAAGTTGTTTAGCAAGATTCGACTAGGGTTTCTAGTTACGATTTAAGGATCGGTTGAGTGAGAACTCCTTAAATATCTGTCGGTGTACTGTGTTGAACTAACACATAAAACTAAGTTCAGTTGGTTAAGTTGGTGCTCCTTGTGATAGGGAAGAGTGGACGTAGGACTGGTTTGTCCGAACCACTATAAATCTTGTGTGCCTTTACCGCTTTGATTAACTTTGTCTACACAATTGCACACAACCTTTAAAGCGCAGCATACATATTCTAAGTTGAGATCATTAGCACCAAGCTTCGATTCGATCAAGCTTGACACTTCATCCAATGGTTAAAACACTAACTTTGAATCGATTTATAAAAACCGGTTTTTCACGGGTAAAACTTAAGCTTCCGCGACACATCAGTTAAACCGATAGTTACCGAACTAATCGCCTACACAGCGATTAGTAAGTTGGTTATCGCCCAAACCGATTCACTCAAGACTCGATCAAAGCTAATCGCCTTCACACCGATCTGCACAAAAGTTTTCAGAAGTCTATTCACCCCTCCCCTCTAGACTTCTGCCCTTACTAAACCCGTTCGGGACCTACAAGTGGTATCAGAGCAGTTGGTTCTACAGACCACTGACTTTGTGTATCATCGATTCTTGAGGAAGAATCTTTGTGGTCGACTGAACTGATCTTGAAAAACCTTCTTAAAACTCATTCATTTTCCAAAAACACTTTCGGATGGATAACACCTCGGTATGTATCATGATCTGCCGAAGTTCTCAATCGATGAGTATGCAGATTGGGCCATATATATCTCCAACCATCTAGGTTCGATCAGTGGCAGAATGATGGAAGTCATCGAAAGAGGACCCATCATCATATATTACGACAACCCTGCAGTTGGAGGAGATCCAGACTTTGCCCCGGGAAGTCTTGTGCGAAAAAGCGTCAGCCTTGATGGATGCCAGAGGAAAGGAAACTGCATACTCTAGATACTATCGCAAGGCATATTATCATGAAAATAATGGATAAGGTCACCAAGGAAAAGATTAAGTATCTCAAATCTGCGAAAGCAATGTGGGATACTCTAATTTTGAAATATGCGAGGGAAATGACCGGATAAAAGACGGTGTTCGTCTGCGCAGCCGAATCGGTAAAGTTCAAAAATTGAAGATGCTTAACATGAAACCATCAAGCGAACTTGATGGAAGGATTACTATGTCAATAAACAAGCTTCGAGAACTTGGTAGAGATGTCGATAAAGATATCAACTACAAAATTTTAAGGTCTCTCACCAAGAAATGGGACATGAAGGTCACCAGAATCAAGGATTGCCAAGACATTTCAAAAATGAAGCCAAGTAGCTTGTTCTTGAGTCTTAAAGCTCACGAGTTCGATTTAATTGAGAGAGGACAAGCGAGATGAAGATGAGGTGCCCATTTGAAGCCTCAACTTCCAAATCGATTGCTTTTAAGGCAACCAAAGAAGAAGAGATTGAAGACCAATGAGCCCATTGGAAACATCATAAGTCAGCGGTAGAGCAGATCGCTCGCGCTATCAGAAACTAGAGAAATCAAATACTCAAGTGGGTAAGTATCAAGATTCTATAAAGATTATCAACATAGCCGAGGAAGAGATAGGAGATCGGACAACGGATCTCCGAGAAGAACCCAGATCCGATGATCGGAGAGATCTCGAGAGATGAAAGGAAAAGAGATAATCTAGATGATGAGAGAAGAGATAACCAATCGACGAAGAAGCTCAGATTACTATCGAAGGAAAATCACCGATAGATCATATGACGCGATTGATTCACGGAAAAAAAAATTTCGTGGATCAAGGGGCGTGCTTCAATTGTGAGAAGCAGTCACTACAAATAAGTAGACGCCTGCACGGACGCCAAGAGAAAGGGAAGAAAAGAGGAACGAAGAGAGCAACGTCAGACAGGACGAAAAAGCCATGGTTGTCGACATCGTCAGAATCGACGATTCAGATGTCGCCTCCGAGGACTCTGGATACTCCTCTCAGAGAAGATTTCGTCGATCGCAGATCTTTGTTGACTTCTATGGAAATGAAGATTCGATATTCTCTTGGATGATGATGAGATCTCGCCGATGGCCAAGGAGGACCAATGGAGGTAACCTCCAAACTGTTTTGTTCGCTTCTACACCGCTATCATTAGCACACCTTTGGGGAGATTGACCTGCAGACTCTACTCGAGCAATTGCTTGAGGATCTCTCCAATGCAAAGAGACACTTATACTATAGTGGAAATTTGAAAATGATAAGTCGAGGACCGTAAATAATCACTTGCTAAAGAGAATGATCTCAATAAAGCCTCCGAACTTACCGTCATTTAAACCGCTTTCGAGAGGAAGGCAACCGAGGAATTTAAAATTCGAAAGTTAAAACTTCGATCGGGACAAGCGAGATCAAAGATCACCGGCAATTAACAAACAAAGAAGTCGATGACTTCAAAATCCCGCAAGCAAAATTCGATGAAATTTGTTCCAAAAGCATGAAAGTCTAAAATCATCTAAGGATAATCTGCGAAGAAAATAGAGGTTTTTACAAAATCATCTAAAACCGTTCAAGACATGAACACCTATTTTTGAACAACGATTAACAAGAAAGGACTTGGGTATGAGAACCCTTCCACATCCCTCAAAAGCCCCGGTGATTCATCTCAAAAAGGTGTAATCAGACGAAGTTTCAAAAAGATACACCAAAAGCCAAACATGTATCTAATAAGGAAAAAAGACCCGGTTTGAGCGGGTAAAGGCGGGTGCCTAACCGTAAGGGGAACGTAAATGGACCCCAATCGGTAAAGCATCGATCGAGAATCACCGAAGAACCCGGTTCTTTCGAAGAGACCTCAACTCGATCAACAGATCGAGAATCGAAAAGACAACCCGTAAAAGGGAAGTCCAATCGAGACCCAATCAAGGTCACCGCCTAATAAGCATGCTTCGTAAACCGCAAAAAACCACCTATGCCGAAAAAGATATGAATCTTTTGATGGTAGCAATCGTACCTACCCCTATAATCGAAATCTAGAGGTCCGCCGCACTGTAACCACTAATGGATGAAAAGAAGACAAAGCGAGAAAAAGATAAATCCCAAGTCTTCTAAGTCACCCAAGGTTCACACTAATAATCATACTAATCGAGAAAGCATATAAAGAGACGTATGATTATGTTGATAGGTATGTGAGACAAATCAGGCCTTCTGATCTAACTGATCACAATAGAAGTGCTCTGTTTGTATGGATCCCCAAAACTAAACCTAACCTCTCAGGACCCAATCCAAAAGGGGTACCTAAAGCCCGATTTGGGCTGCAGGATCACGTGGGGTCCGCCAACAAAGGAGGTGTGCAAGCAACTATCGGGTACATCGATAGTGGATGCTCAAAGGCACATATTTCGAAGCAAACATCTCCTCGGCTCTTACATAGAACGAAGGCCAGCGTGCACTCTTCGGTGATGATAACTTTGGTTATACCAAAGGATTCGGAACCTTAGAGAATGATGATGTACAAGTAACTGGAGTCTCGTATGTCGAAGGTCTGAAGCACAACCTATTATCGGTTTCACAATTCTGCGACAATGGATTCAGTGTTGAGTTCTCGACTAACCAATGCACTATCAAGAATCGAGCCACTCAACAGATTTTGCTAACTGGTTCAAGAAAAGGGACGATCTACACAGCTGATTGGAACAGTTGCCCAAGAAATGCATGCCTGATTGTCAAGAGTTCCAAAAGTAGCAGTTGGCTCTGGCACAAGAGAATGAGTCATCTGAACTTTAAAACTCTTAATAAGATAGCAAGGATGTCTCTAGTGGAAGGACTTCCGAATGAAGTATTTTCAAAGGATCGGACATGTCTCGCATGTCGGAATGGAAAACAGTCAAAGCTTCATTCAAGGAATTCGGGACCCAAGCATCCAAAGCATCTTTATCGCGAATCGCTTCATATGGATCTATTTGGACCCGATTACACGGTCGGTCTCAACGGACGCAAATATACTCGTAATCGTGGATGACTATTCCAAGTTTACGGGTTATATTCTTACATAAGAAGAATGAGGCGACAAACGAAGATACCCGAGCCGCTAAAAAGATTACAAAATGAGAAGGGTGTCGGTGTAGTAAAAATCGATTAGATAAAGGTGCAATTTTCAACTCTTTTTACCGATTTTTGCTCTAAGTTTGGTATACAAAGATGAAACATCACCGTAAGGAGGCCATACAACAAAATGGAGTAGCGAAGCGGAGGAACAGAACTCTCAAAGAAGTTCGCCGCACAATGTTAGTTGAACATGCAATACCAAGCCGCTTTCTCAGGCGTATAATCAACATCGCATGCCATACTCGTAAGCAGATGTCTTCGACTAAGGCTCACTACAAAACACCCTATGAACTGTGGAAGGACAGAAAACCTCGTGTCTCTTTACTTCCATGTTTTTGGGTGTAAGTGTTTCATACACAACAATGGGAAGAGTCGGGTTGAAGACTTTTGAGGCCAAGTCGGATGAGGGTATATTCTTAGGATATTCCTCATCTAGCAAGGCTTTCGGGGGTTTACAATGCATTTAACCCTACTTGTGGAAGAAACACCCCATGTAGTCTTTGATGAAGCATCTTCCTAACAAGAGAAATCGCCTCGAACAAGATGTACTTGATCAACAAGTACCGATGCTTTCGAAAATGGATCGCCTAATGATCAAGGAAAAAGAATCGAAACCGTATAAAGATACATTCCGGATCTAGGTGATTCACCGGATCATTCAGATCCTAAGGTACTAAAAACTGTTCGGTGAAAAGTCGTCTGGTGAGATAGTATCAATCGAACCATCCGGTTCGGGGAACACTGAAGTTCCCACGAACAGACATCAGCACATGATGAGTCCAACATCAGCCGAGACATGTTCTTATCAAGTGGATCATAATTCCGCACCACTCCCAGTCACTAGTAATGAACCTTTATCAGAAATGGATGATGTTCTCCAAACCGACGCAAATCGTAAGCGAAGGACGGATAACCGGGTCATCCAACCGATCGATCATCGGAGACCCATCGATAAAGTTAAAACTAGACATTAGATTGGTGAAAGTGTCATGTATTCTTTGTTATTTGTCTATGAAGGAACCAACAACAATAGAGGAAGCTCTACAAAGACTTAAAAGTGGATTCTAGCCATGCAGGAAGAGCTTGAACAGTTCGACAGAAATCAAGTTTGGGAACTGGTAGACAGACCAAATCATCAAGACGTAATTGGCACGAAGTGGGTTTTCAAGAACAAGAGAGATGAGAAAAATGTCATCACCAGAAATAAGGCAAGACTTGTTGCTAAGGGGTATTCATAATCGGAAGAAATTGATTATGACGAGACCTTTGCACCGATCTTCGCTTTAAAGCCATTATTTGTTTTACGCCATATGCTTCCCCAGAGGGTTCATTTGTGTATCGGATGGACGTAAAGAGTGCATTTTTAAGCGGGGTACTAGCAGAGGAAGTTTATGTCGAACAACCTCCAGGGCTTGAAAAAGAACAACCAAGTGTACCATTTTTTAAAAGCTCTTTATGGTTCGAAACAAGCTCCTCGAGCTTGGTATGATACACTCTCTCGGTTCTTGATCGATAGTGGGTTCACTAAAGGAACAATGGGACGTAACCTTATTGAGAATAGAAGATGGAGAAGATATTCGATGGTTTAGATTCACGTGGGCGACATCATCTTCGGATCTCCTAACAAGAGTCTATGTGAAAGATTGAAAGAACCGATGCAAGGAAGTTCGAGATGTCCATGATGGGGACGGATGAATTACTACGGGTCTCGGTGAAGCAAAGTGCGAAGGAATATTCATTAAGCCGAAGTACACTAGGAATTTATTGGCTAAGTTTGGAGTTCAAAATTGCAAGGAAGCCAAAATTCCTATGATGATTTGGATTCAAGATGGATCCGAGATGAGGATGGTCGTAAAATAAATCGAAAAGAATATAGGGCTCTCATTGGATCTCATCGCACTGACCGCAAGACGGACCGGATATCACCTTTGCGGTAGGTGTATGTGCGATTTCGAGCAAATCCAATGCAAAGCCACCTAGAAAAGCGACTAAGCGGATTCTTAAGTATCTGAAGGACAACGATAAACCTTGGTTTATTCTACCCATCGATGATAATCTAGAGCTTAGTGGGTATTCCGATTACGATTATGGAGGTTGCAAGATTGACGGGAAGTCAACCTCGGGAACATGTCGGTTTTAGGAAGTAAAACCGATCTCGTGGTTTTCAAAAAGTAGACATCGATTTCGACATCTACTACTTTGAAGCGTAATATATGGTCGAGGGGAAGTCGTTGCTCCCAATTGCTCCGCTTAGTCGGCGGTGAGGATTATAACATCGTAGCTAAGAATGTACCAATATACGTGGCGGATAATAGTCTTATTGCAATCTTTCGGAATCGTTCTACATACAAGATGCAAGCATGTGGATGTCGGACACCATTTTATAAGAGATCATGTTGAAAAGAAGAATATCGAGAATGGAAAAGATTCACATCGATTTCGAAAGTTCGATATTCTAACCAAGCCACTAGCCGAGATTAGATTCAGAGAATTGTGTAATAAGTTAGGCTTTCGGATCTTGGAAAAAAGCACCTAAAATGATTGATGGATTGTTCTCGAGAACCCGGTGGTTAAGAGACTAACCAGCCGAAAGGAATCGATTGAGTTTGGTTTCTCAATCGATCGAAGATCGATCCAAGGAACCGATGTGAGAAATCGATCGATTTCTGAGTTATCGATTAAAGAACCGATCGATTTAAGGTTTATCGATTAAAGGAAACGCACAATTTAAAAGGAATATCGATTAAATCGGTTGGGTTATTTTACATCTTTGTAAGTCGATTTATTTGATATTCAACAAGCAAGATTCATGAGTTAAAAGCCTACAATCGCATAAGAAAGCGGAGAGAATTTACACAACAATGGAATAATAGAACTTTTCATTGATAAAGACCCAAGGTCGATTACATTACAAGTTACAAGTACAAAGGACCCGGAGGTCAAGACATAAGTCATAACCGAAAACCCTAAACCTATAACCCTAAACCCTCATCCTAACCCAAGAAGTGCGGAGAGAGAGAGATTTTAAATCGATGCTCTCATTTTCCCCACTTAACAAGGGTGAGAAAGGCTTTAAAATAATCCTAAAGCCTCAACAAGCTAAAACCAATGGGGCGAGAGAGGCCTTGATAGGATTTATAAGCCGAGAGCCCTTAGACCGAAGTCAATGGACTCTCCAATTTGTTAAATGGAGCACATGTGCCAAGAAATTGGTTCAAAGACCTTATGGGCACATGTGTCGATGAAAAAAAATTGAGTTGATATACGAAGATTACCGTTGTCCGATCAAGATCGTGATATCGGACTCATGTTTTATATCGACCGAGTCTGTTGATCTTTGGTTACGTCATAACGATAGACACACACAAGGTGCATACGGTTAGGAGAAGTGTCTTCTCGATTGCGATAAGCAGATCCCGCCGTGGTGGTAAAGGAGCTTGGCAACAATTGTATGTGAAATCTTTGATGACGCATTTTAAAAACGATGATAAGGGGACACACATGGTTGATTTGAGAATTTGAAATCATTGAAAAAAGGGGTAAAGGTGTTTCTTGGGAAGTTTTAGGAAATAAGGGTTCACGTAATGCATGTTTTTACAAAGAAAGATAAGTATGGTGAATGGGTTATGTTGTGTAAAACATTGATCCAATTTATAGAGGCCAAGCAAGGGTGCAAATGCAAATTTGATTTCAAAAAGCCTTTTAGAGAAATTTGCATCACAAGGACAGCGTGTAGAAATCACGCGACTGATAATTGGATAAATTTACGGCGGATTGACATATCAAGATATCTGGGGCGATAATTAAGATGTCAAATCGCGCCAACTTAGGGAATAGAGACTACTATTCTAGACTAAGTTTTGGCGGTAACACTTATCCCAAGAATTGGCTTGATCTGAGAAGAATCAGATTAGGTCAACCAAAATCTGATTACATACGAAACTGATCAGATAAGGAAGATCAGTTGAACTTGAAACCTCAACAAATCAGATATATCAGTCTATGAGAAAATAGAAATATCAGTTGAAGGGGGAACTTCAACTGATCGAGGAGGATCAGAAGGGAAATCAGACACAAAATGAAACAGATCAGTTGAAAAGAACAGTTGGGAAATTATAAGGTTTAGGCAGAAAACTAAGATCAACAAGTGGAATCAACTTCAAGTGGTATTGATCGACATTATATCATCAATCGACATCGCTTTTCTTTTCCCTTGTTATTTGATTATTTATCGGATTTTATCTGTTTTATTTACCTTACTGTACGCATTACATGTGTGACGTATCTCCTGCAAATCATTTAATGCGGACGTGGGGTACATGTATTAATTGCTACAAAAATGGGCTTTTAAATCCAAAAGGTTTTCGTACGTGCTTTTCCCAACCATTCGATCAAAACCGCTTAATCTGGATCGTCTAATCTTTTCAAACGGTTAATCTTCCAAATCTTATCTTTTTCCCTCCTCATCTTTATAAGGTTCATCAAAAAACCCTACCAGAGTTTTCCAAATCACAAACCTGCGTTTTATTTTCGGAAAACTCTCCAAATTACTTCTTTGCGATTCAAAGCGTTTTTCTTAAAGTCTCAAATCCGAAAAATAGAATCTGGTAATTTCTGATAATTTGATGAATCATTCTTTTAAAACCATTGATCTTAAAGATCTTGTCAATCGCTGATATCCTGTATTGTGTTTTTATTGCTTCTTGATTTCCGCATATGTGATATTCTTAGTATTTATGCACAATTTTAACCGAATCTATCTTATATGTAGATGATCACTCACGGTATGGGTAAAATAATGTGCAACTATACAGAACTGATATTAAGGATTGTCGAGGACAAGTTCGTACAATTTGGGGTGACAAAGGATCCGGAATCAATGGAAGTAGAGGAAATTCTGAAGAAAGCAGGACTTGAGAAATATTGTGCTGCTCACTGCAATCCAGTGATGCAGTATGAAGCCCTCGAATTCTTAAGGAATTTAAGGGTGGATACAGATGCTCCAGGAGAAGAACTACTTTTCGATAAATCAGGAGAAGAGATCGACCGACGAATGAGGATATAACTTCGTCTGCTCAAACCTACAAAAGGGACGAATCTCTTTTGCTCACTCTGAGGGGAGAACCAAGATGAGTTGATCGTAAACGAGCTCATCGGAGAGTGACAAACAAACATCATCGTCGGGCTTTGTCGGGCCAATGCTCAAGAGGAAATACCGATTGTTGTTTGATATTTTGTCAAAAACAATTTTGGGTATTTCATTCAAGCCCCAGATGCTCTTACATCGGTCCTAAATCAGACAAAGATGGTCTGCAATAATTGACGGCCAAGAACATCAATTGGCATGGGTTCCTAAAGGCCATTCTACTCCAAGAACATGATAAATTTGGAGTTGATGAGTGGAGGCGGAGTTTATCGAAGAAGAGGATCAAAGAATCTTAACAAGGTTGCGGTTTATCCTACAAGACAAAATGCCAATCGCCGGATGGGGAACAGAATGGATCGAAGCCCTACAAGGCATTCCTCTCCACCACTTTAGCCATGTTTGGGCCACCAGACGATGATACGCGCCAACTCCCCAAAGACTAAGAAAGGAAAAAGCAAGGAAGCAACCGCCTACACCGAAGCCCCCCGAAGAAGAAAAGAAAATCGGTGAAGGTCCAAGAAAAGAGGTCAAGAAGGCGAAGCAAGCCTCCATGACTCGATGCTAGAAGATGAGTCGATGAAGAAAGAGCGCCAGATCGGTCTGTTGAACCACAAAAATCGGTGAAAAATCGACAGCAAAGCTTCTCGTCGAGAGCTCGCCAGTTCATTCGAGGAAGAAGCACTAGATTTAACGATCTCCTTCTCCTCAGCTCGAAATGATTCACCACTCGACTAATGGGCGAAAGCATGTCTCTCCTACTCTTCCACTTGCCCTTGAACTGAAACCACATCATCTGAAACTCGAAACTACATCAGTCGCGAACTCGAAATCGTGATTCATTCGAAACCGTAAACCTTACTGTTGTGGAACCAAAGATCCGCCTCCTCCAAAGCAGAACCTCTACAGTTGAACCTATCGACAACTTCCACCTACTCAAGCACCATTTAACCCTCCACATCTCATCAACAGAATCGGGATGACAATTCACAGTCTAGATCATCAAAGACCATCACAGGGAAAATAGTCGAATGCAAATCGAGCGAGAAATTGATGAGATGTATCCGTAATCGTCGCCCATCCCGCTATTAGAGAACAAGTTATGGAGATCCTCACCTGGAGAGATCTCAAATTAAAAAGCTTCTCAAATTTTATAATGATCATTGAGCAAATGGGCGGTGCTGATGAGTTTGCAGATTTTGATTTCGATATGAGGAAATCTGCTAACGTAGGATCACCAACCGAGCCGATAACTCATGAATCTATCAAAGCTCGATCCCACAGAAGTTGGGATTGATCGAACAAGACGAACCGGAGATCGCTCAAGAAGCTCCCTCAAGCAGATGCTACAATGAAGGATGAGAATGAGCTACCGATGATAGTGGAACTGTGCCGCAGTTCATGACCAACCACTGGAGGCACAAACAATCGAGATCGATCAAGTGGCAAAAAAACATTCCAACATCACATATAATCACGATCAACTTCGGAGATCGGATCATGTTTCAAAGATCTCCGAAAAGAAGAAATTGAGGGACTAATAGCTGATCAGAGGCAGATTGGCCTCAAAGAAATAACAGATCAAAGGGAATTGGCTATTTCCCAGATTGCAGCGATCAAAGATCAGTTCTCCCAAACTGTGACCACCGTATCTGCCGATCTTATAAAATCCGTGGATGACAAGTCGATTCAAAGGTGGATCAACAACAAGTTTATTTTTCGATGCTCCTTTGAAAAAGCTCGATTTGACGGAAGACAAACTTGACAAACCGATCTTTACATTTTTCTTCGCCATCGAATCTGTCAAGACCGAAGTGATCTCGAAGGTTCAACTTCTAACTCGAGTTCCAGGCTTATCTTATTTGAGATCTCAACGAGCAATATCGATCGATTTTGGTTCCTAACTTCCCACCTCACACGCTTTTTGATCAAACCAAAAAGGGGAAGGACGGATCGAGAAACCAATCGACATGATCGAACAATGAAGATCTAATTCGCATTGTTGAAGCCTATGGACAAAGACTAGACCATCTGGATCTTTCACAATGAAGTCTCTGAAAAAGATTGAAAAATCAAAGGCAAGAAAGGTAGTTCTTTCTTTGGTCTTTGGGACATTACAAAAGGTAGGCTGCTGGGGTCTTTGGGACATCACAACTTTGTAAATTTACTCGGACTAAAATAGTCACAAGAAGCACAACTAGCCGATCTGGCCGATAAAGAATCGCCGAGAAACGGCCCAAAGAGCAAAGTTCAAGAGGCCCAAAAAAGCGAAGAAAGAAAGAAGGAAAAAAAATCGACAGAGGCGTAAAATCAAAAAAAAAATTCGGATCGAGAGCGAAGAAAGGAAAGGCCGGAAAATGCATGCAGAACCTCACCGCCAAAGAAAGAGTTGATGAGATCATTCAAAAACTGCCGCAGACATGCCAAGAGGTTTGAGGAATGGAACAAGATCGTGAATGAATGGCTTCGGATGCTTTTGTCCTTAATCTTGTTCCACGAGAAGAATCTCCGGATGATGAATTCCTCTGTTGGTTAGAAAATAAATATCCAGATTTTTCAAGTATCCGGAAAATGAGGCCAAACTTATCAATGTAAAAATATCTCGCCAAGAGTATGATCCGTTGGATTACTCGAAGAAGACAGATGGCTCATTTGATGATTGGCATTTAAGAGATTCTACTTTGACATCCCGAGCAAAAACGCATATAATCGATCCTCGGCCGGACCAATGATGTCAAATGGAAACTATATCGGATCTTCAACGTCACCTCAAGATCAAAGAGAGATGCCGAAGGATACAAGCCTAAAAGAGTGAAGAATCGGAAGACTTCTCGAGGATCATTTGTTTTTAAATTCAAACTTTTTACGATGTAACATGTAATCGATATATCTAATGAGAAAAGTTTATTTTCCGATCCTAAGACAAAATCTCATTGTCTTCTCGATTATGTGCTTTTTCTTTTCTATATTTATCAACTATGTTTGGTTTTCGGTGTTTTGGTTTTTTTCAAAAGGGAAATTGTTGGGAAATTTATAGTTTTGATAAAAGTTTCGAAACACATGTAATAGGACCAATCGGACACATTAATGAATCGATGTTTATATTACCATTTATAGAATACCGGTTGATAATTATTGATAGAACAACCGATGTAATAGATAGGTCACATATTGAGGGGAACCTCAATATGTATAAGTCGAATCTGAAAATCCAAAAACGGTGATATCCGGACGGGCGAATGCTAGAGAAGAACGAAGATCGGATCGATCCGATCTAGTCGATATCTCATTTGAAGTCATAAAGCTCAAACTCGAATACTTGAAGATCGGATGACTTCGAAGATCGGACGGAAGACCTACATCACCGAGTTGCGCTAGTTGAAGCTAAGTCAACCCGGCACCAGAAGACTCCATCGTAGATCGATTCGCTTCGATCGATCAAATCAACTCTCCGTGAAAACTGATGTTTCACCTAATCATACGTCTGTGATCTGAACAAGAAGAATGTCAACCTTAGTTGGAAGAACAAACACTGAAAAGTGCGTCTGTTAACCAATAAGAACAAGACGCGTATGATCGGAGCCGACAATTAAGGGATTTGATGCTGCTCTCTCTAACGGCTATAAAATACAAGTTCACGCTTTCGACCATGCCGTTCTCAAAGACGCGTCACATCAGTCTGCAAACCTACCTAATATAGCCTTGAAATTCAAATTGCTCTCCAACGGCTCTTTGATTTCAAGGTCTATAAATATGGGATCACACTTCAGAGTGAAAAACGGAAACACTGAACAATCAAGAAGCTCAAGCAATTATCAGATTTCCGCACGAAGAACACGATCAAGAAGATTATTTTATTAAGTGTTCATCCCCATAAGTTCTTAGCATAGAAATCTTTTCATCTAGCTGATAGGCTACCTTAAACACTAGAAAAGATTTCATAGTTGGAACCAAAACAATCTTATCCAAACCCAAGTTAGGTTAAGTTGTTTAGCAAGATTTCAGACTAGGGTTTCTAGTTTTGATTTCTGGGATCGGTTGAGTGAGAACTCCTTAAATATCTGTTCGATTGTCTTTGTGTTGAACTAACACATAAAACTAAGTTCGATTGGTTAAGTTGGTGCCCCTTGTGATAGGGAAGAGTGGACGTGGGACCTGGTTTGTCCGAACCACTATAAATCTTGTGTGCCTTTACCGCTTTGATTAAGCTGTCTACACAATTGCACACAACCTTTAAAAAGCATACATATTCTAAGTTGAGATCAATTTAGCACCAAGCTTCGATCCGATCAAGCTTCGACACCGGTCAACTGGTTAAAACACTAACTTTGGAATCTGATTTATAAAAACTGGTTTTTCACGGGTAAAACTTAAGCTTCCGCACACATCAGTTAAACTGATAGTTACCGAACTAATCTGCCTCTCAGGCGATTAGTAAGTTGGTTATCGCCCAAATGATTCACTCAGCTCTGATCAGGGCTAATCGCCTCACTTTGATCTGACAAAAAGTTTTTGAAGTCTATTCACCTCCCCTCTAGACTTACGCCCTTACTAAACCTGATTCGGGGACCTCTGATTACTCAGAGTCTTCTTTGGGACAGTGTCGCCTTCTTTGAATTTTTTGAAGTCGCACTTTAGAGTTGTAGTATTTTTTGGACTGTTGTTTGTATCTCGCATTTCGGATACCTACCTCTAATTGCTTCTCTTTGAGCAAGTCTAGGTTTCTGGCCAAGGCCTCATCGTTGCAGTCGGTCACGATCTGCGAGGTTCTGAGAGTTTGAAATTCGACCTCTGCGGGTATGACTGCTTCCGAGCCAAAAGCCATCGAATAAGGGGTCTCTCCGGTTGAATTTCGACAGGTCGTTCTATATGACCACAGTACATCTGGTAATTCACTGGCCCACTTCCCTTTTCCTCCCTCAATCTTGGTTTTCAGAGTGTGCTTGATGATCTTGTTCACAGCTTCGACTTGACCGTTTGACTGAGGGTGATAAGGGGTAGAGAAAAGCTTGGTGATTTTCCATTTTCTGAAGAAACTATCGGTCTTATGACCATCGAACTGCTTCCCATTATCGGATATAATTGCTTGCGGTAGGCCGAATCTGCAGATGATGTTTCGCCATATGAATTTGATGACGTGATCCTGATCTATGGTCGCCAAAGCCTCAACCTCGGCCCATTTTGTGAAGTAATCTACTGCAACTAGGGCGTACTTGACTGAACCCGGGGCTGTTGGTAATGGCCCGATGATATCTATCCCCCACTTTGCAAAAGGCTAAGGACTGAGGATGTTGGTGAGTTCCTCAGGTGCGACCTTGATTGATGGTGCGTGTATTTGACATTTGTGGCATTTCCGTGCGAAAACCATGGCATCGGCCTTTAAAGTTGGCCAATAATACCCCTGTCTTGTCGTCTTATGAGCGAAGCGACGCCTCCCGGCGTGGTTTCCGTGATACCGTCGTGAATATCTTGCGGGATAGCTTTGCCCTTGCTCGGGGTAACACACATCGAAAGCGATGGTATCTTTGAAGCCTCGCTTATATAGTTCGTTACCAACCAATGTGTACCTTGCTGCCCTTAGTTTCAATTGCTTTGCCTGAATTCTGTCGGTTGGTAATGCCCAAGTCATCAAGTAGTCGATTATGGGGGTTATCCAGCTTAAACTCGGGGTGTCTAGGGCAGCGACTGTTGTGTTAGCAGTGGAGGGGTGGGAGAGTTTTGTGATGGTGACATCCTCATCTCTGTTGGTCCTCCGAAATTGCTAGTCGTGCTTAATGCATCGGCTCGAGAGTTCGCGATCCTTGGTACTAGCTTGATGTAGATTTGTTCAAATTTCAGGCAAAGTACTTTGACGACCTCTTGGTAGGCCGACATCCGCTCATCTCGGGCCTCATACTCCCCTGATATCTGGCGTGCTACGAACTGGGAGTCGGTGTGTACTTGAAATCGCTTGATGGCTCGTTGTTAGTGGCAGAGAAATCAAAAGTGATGGCATTCTGAAAAGAAATCCCATCTGGACTGATTAACACAATTCACCTTACGATTTGTTGGCGGTTGCCGAGCCGTTTACTCGATAACTCCATGGTGGGCGATCGAACCGGCCCCGGGGAGGAGGGGTTAATTCAATGATGAAGTCGGCCAAGGCCTGAACTTTTATTGCAGGCCGCGGCGCGTATGTTACCCCATACTGTCCAACCTCGATGGCCCACTTGAGGCATCGGCCCGATGTATCTGGTTGATGGAGCACGTTGCGAAGGGGTAAGGAAGTGAGGACCTCCACTTGGTGATCGAAGAAGTAAGGTCTCAGTTTCCTCACACTCATAACTAGAGCATAGGCTAATTTCTCTAGAAGAGGGTATCATTTGCTTTCGGTTTCATTTAGTGTCTCGATCGACAAAGTAAATGGGCGAGATGGGTTTGACCCTCACCAGTATAAGCACCGCGCTTCGTAGGCGGTTTCTGAGGTTGCCAAGTATAGAAACAGTTTCTCGCTAGGGACCGGTTTGGCTAAAATGCTGACGTCGGTCAGATATGCTTTGATCCTGTCTAGAGCATCCTGACTCTCAGATGTCCATTCGAACCTCGCTTTCTTTCTGATGGTGTCGAACATGGGCTTGCATTTATCCCCTATTCGGGAGATGAATATGTTCAGAGCGGCCAGGCTCCCCGTCAGTTTTTTAACGTCCTTTTTGGTTTTGGGGCCCCCCATATCCAAGATAGCCTGCACCTTGGCTGGGTTTGCTTCAATCCCATTTCTGGCGACCGGTGCCCTACGAACTTCCCTGATTCCACTCCGAAGTTGCACTTTTTTGGGTTGAGTTTCATATTGAACTTCCTGAGTATCTCGAAAGCTTGTTCCAGATGAGCCAAATGATCTTTCTTTTTTAGACTCTTCACGACAATGTCGTCAACGTATACCTCCACCGACTTGCCTATTTGCTCAACAAACATATGATTGACCAGCCTTTGATACGTTGCCCCGGCGTTCTTCAAACCAAAAGGCATTCTCTTCTAACAATACATGTTCTCCTCTGTTAAAATTGAAGTGTGCTGCCTATCGGGCTTGTGCATAGCTATCTGATGGTACCCGACAAATGCGTCCATGAAAGACATCATCTCATGGCCCGTCGTATTGTCGATTAAGTGGTCGATATGCGGCATCGGGAAGAAATCCTTGGGGCATGCCTCGTTAAGATCTGTGAAATCGATGCAAAGTCGCCAAGTCCCATTTGATTTCTTTACAAGGACCGCATTTGCGACCCACTGTGGTTGGTCGGTCTGCATGATCAGGTCGTTGTCAAGCAACTTCTTTACCTCTTCAACGAGGGCCACATATTTTTCTAGACCAAACTTCCTTCTTTTCTGAGCCACTGGTTTTCGGGCTGGGTCAATGTGTAATTGGTGACATGCGATCTCAGGATCGATCCTGACCATATCCTTGTGTGACCAAGCAAAAACGTCTAGGTCATTCTTGAGGAAATCGACGACTTCAATTTTTAGGTCGTCGGGGATCTTGGATCCAATGATGATCTCCAGGTCTGGCTGGGCTAGGTCCATCTTGACCCTCTCTAGTTCCTCCCTGGGTACCGCTCTGGGTCCCCCAAGTCGTGGATCATCTATCTCGGCCTCGAGTATAAAATCTTCAGGCTCGGGACCCATTCTTGGATCAAACTCGTCATGCTTCCTCTTCTTACTTTTCTTTTCAGTATCCAACATGTTATCATGCATTTTGTGATCCAGTGTCATTATGTGACGACTAAACGTGCGTGCTGAATTTGAATAAGGCGAAGAATAAAGCAAACAACCTCTAGCATCCACTTGGTCACCTTTAACGGTGCCAACCAGCCCACCCTTGGTGGGGAACTATACACAAAAATAATAGGTGGAGGACGCAACCTCGAATTCATGCTCAAATGGCCTCCCGAGGAAGCCATTATAGGTGCTCGGGAGGTCGATTACAAGTAAATCTAGGAGCCTAGTGTTCCTGACCTTTTCATCCAAGGTGGATACGAGCTCCACAGACAAGCGGACCATGCCCGGAGGTTTGGTATTGCGTTCTCGAAGCCCTTCTTTGTATGATCGCATGGGGTGATGTATGCTTCGTAATCGAGTTGGTCCAGGGTCTTTTTAAGCAGAATGTTCTGAAGGCCCCGTCGACCACCAAAGATCTGATCGTCCCATGATATTGGCCTTTATGACCAATGGTTCTATGTTGGTACACGACTCGGCTTTGTCTATTTCCCGAACTCAATTTTTGGAGTTTCTTGGTCACAACCAAGATGGGCGAGAACCATTCTTTGAGCATTCTCCGTTGCCACGACTTAGCCTTTAGGCGTGCTTTGATGAGAAGCGGGAGCAGGCCCCTATATCGTGGCAAGGCGAGATGGTGTGGATGATGGCGACCTCCTTGTGCCTCTGGTATGGGGCCTGCACATTACTCGCTATGTGGCCCCTATCACGGGCTCTCTTTGCACCCGATCTCGGCCGGGTTGGCGGTCATGTTGTCGACCTTACCCCCCGATTATGCGCCTGAGGATTCTCGACAAACTCATTCACCGCCATCTTCATAAAGCTTCCACAACTATTTCAATGAGATCTCGACACTTTGGTGTAATGTCCCATCTGGTCATGATAGTGGCAATACTTGTTGGGTTTTGCTGCTTTTTGTCTTTCATGGGGCGGGGTGCTTCATAACATGTCTAATCCCCTGGATTTGGGTATAAATGTTACCGGTGTCATACCCGAGCCTCCATCGACTTCAGGAATGGACTCCTCAAATGGTTTTGAAGCAAGGGTGTCTTGTAATGACCCCGGTTTTCTTAGAACCTTTATTGGGCTCATAACTTCCTTTATCTCTAAGAGCAGGGTCTCTATCAACTCCATGGTATGGATGAGGTTCGGGGCCCTTTTTCCTAAATTGGCGTGGTGGGGTAGTCGGCGGTCATGCGCCCGCCATAGCTTGGTTCCTCTTCGAGGCCGAGATCGCCTTTTAGCTTTGGCCTAGAATCCCCAATGGGGTCGCCTTCAATGATAAAGTCTATCGATCCTCTCAACATAGGATCGATCCGACTCCGTCTCCCCTAACTCATGTTCACGAGCCCTCGCCTTGTCCTTGGTCGGGGCACCATCGCCGTATAGTGGCCCAAGAATAATCGAGCCAGTTGCTCGAAAGTATCAATGGAGAGAGATATCAGCGAAGTGTACCACATGTGGGCCTGGTCGCTCAGCATCAGGGAGAAAAGTCTACACTTTATCGCATTCGATGACCCAATTGAGGCCATATATACGATCTTACGCCATATGCACTCTGGGTCTCAGACTCCGTTAGAAGCGATCTAGAGCCGCTATGCTGATTTTCCTCTGGGCAGGTGCCAGAGTGATCATAGTTCCCAAGGGCGAATCGGAGATGACAAGGTCAGTGTTAGACCCAGACGATCCATCCTGGTTACCCACCTTTTCCAACAGCTGTTGGACGGTCCTAGCCAATGCCGCAACCTGAGCATCGCGCGAGTTACTGGCCCCCTGCCCGTGACCATGGTGGTATGCTGAATGTCTCGGCGATCCTCCGTGGTGCATGTCTAGGGCCATGACAAGATCTCTTTCCACTTGTTCATCATGGCGTGGTTGAGAGTGAGCCTCGTCCTCGCCCCTCATGAGGGCCTTCCGGGCCGCTTGGCTTCCGAGGTGGGTGAATACACTATTTCAACCCGCTGGTCTGTCCAGGGCCTGGTGGTTCCGAACGATGGCATGTTTGGCCGCGTTGTACACCAGTTGGCCCGTGGACCATCCCTTTTCCATCTTAACGCGTTTACCTTTGGAGGTTCCGGTGTCATGGGCTGTTTTCTTGGCTGGGGGCTGTTCCTCCTCAACGCCGAAATTGAGACGTTTCTTGTTGAGGACGACCATCACTGCTTTGGCATCCTCCGGTGTTTGGATAAGATTCCACCAGTTGGGGGAACCAGTCGGGGCTGCCCGATGAGTGGGTTGAGAACTTAGTGAAACCTCGACGCCATCACGAACGTCGGTTTCATTCCCGATTACCGCTTTCCCCTAGTTGGTTGCCATTTTGTTTTTCTTAGAGTTTGGAAGGTGAGGTCTCCTTGAGAATTGTTAAAATTTCTCAAGAAATGTGTTCCCACAGACGGCGCCAATTGTTGTAACTGGTTTTTATCTACTCAGTTAAACAATAATTATTATGAAATGCGTATGCTAAAGGCAATCAAATCATGGAAAGAGACAAAGGAGTTGGTGACCCAGTTCGTCTTTGGAATCAGACTACGTTCGGGGGCGTCCAAGCTAGGGAGAGGATGTATGTATATGCCTAAAAGTCTAAGTTGTTCCACCCTTTACAGAGGTGGCCGTGGTGGCCTATTTATACTATGACTCCCAACCTTTGGGCGGGAATTTACATAAGGAATAATGCCTATGAAAGGGCTACAATATCGGGAACCATTAATCTCACCTTGATAGGCCAGACATCGTCCATCTTCAGCGTGCGCCAATCGTGGAGCTGATGTGGAGGGCGGATTAGTGGAGTGTTAGGGGCTATCATTGACCACGTGAACTGTATAGTTATGGCTGGTGCAGGTCGCTCCCGACTTGAGGATATAAAGTGAAAATCGAATCGCGACTTCCCGAACTGCCGACTACCCAAGTTGCCGACTTTTGCGACTTGAAGGTTTGGTCTTGTGGGAATTACGTGGGCTGATCCCTTGGTCCCCTTGCCGAGGTTGCTTCATGCAGTCTTTATTGGATTGTTTATGATTCTTCGTGCTCAGGTGGGAGGTCGGGTTTATCCATGCTACAACAGAGGCCAAGTCAGATGAGGGTATATTCTTAGGATATTCCTCATCCAGCAAGGCGTTCAGGGTTTACAACAGGCGAACCCTAGTTGTGGAAGAAACACCTCATGTGGTCTTTAATGAGACATCTTCTGAACAAGAGAAAACTGCCTCAGAACAAGCAGTACCAGATCAACCGGTACCTGATATGCAGAAAATGGATCAGGTAAGTATCAAGGAAAAAGGATCAGAACACGTAACAGTGCATATTCCAGAACTTGATCTTGCTGATTCACCAGGTCAATCAGACCCTAAGGTACGTACAACTATCAATGAAGAAGCTGGTACAGCTGAGACAGTATCAACTGAACCATCTGGTTCAGGGGGAACACCTGAAGTTCCTATGGACAGACATCAGCACATGATGAGTCCAACATCAGCTGAGACTTGTCCATGTCAAGTGGATCATAATTCTGCACCACTCCCAATCACTAGTAATGAACTACTATCAGAAGAGGATGATGTTCTCCAAACTGATGCAAATTAGAAAAGAAGGACCTGGGTAACCAGTCATCCAACTGATCTGATCATCGGAGACCCATATGATAGAGTTAAAACTAGACATCAGATTGGTGAAAGTGCCATGTATTGTTGTTATCTGTCTTTGAAGGAACCAACTGAAGTAGAAGAAGCTCTACAAGATGCAAACTGGATTCTAGCCATACAAGAGGAATTGGAACAGTTTGAGAGGAATCAGGTTTGGAAACTGGTGGACAGACCAACTCATCAAGATGTGGTTGGCACAAAGTGGGTATTCAAGTACAAGAGAGGTGAGAATAATGCCATAACCAGAAATAAGGCAAGACTTGTTGCTAAGGGGTATTCACAATCAAAAGGAATTGATTATGATGAGACCTTTGCACCAGCCGCTCGCCTGGAAGCCATTCGGCTGTTTCTGGTATATGCTACCCACAGAGGGTTTATTGTGTATCAGATGGATGTTAAGAGTGCATTCTTAAATGGGGTACTAGCAGAGGGAGTTTATGTTGAACAACCTCTAGGCTTTGAAAAAGATTACCAGGTGTACCGTTTAAGAAAAGCTCTTTATGGCCTGAAACAAGCTCCCCGAGCTTGGTATGATACACTCTCTCAGTTCTTGATAGATAGTGGTTTCACTAAAGGAATAGTGGACAGAACCTTATTCAGAATAGAAGATGGAAAAGACATTCTGATGATTCAGATTTATGTGGATGACATCATCTTCGGATCTCCCAACAAGAGTTTATGTGAAAAATTCAGCAAGCTGATGCAAGGGAAGTTCGAGATGTCCATGATGGGTCAGATGAGTTACTTTGTGGGTTTACAAGTTAAGTAAAGTACAGAAGGGATATTCATCTGCCAGGCGAAGTACACTAGGAGTTTATTGGCTAAGTTAGGAGTTCAAAATTGTAAGGAAGCCAGAATTTCTATGATGACTGGATTCAAGATGGATCCAGATGAGAATGGTCATAAAACTAATCAGAAAGAATATAGGGCTCTCATTGGATCTCTACTATACCTGACTGCCAGCAGACTAGATATCACGTTTGCAGTAGGTGTATGTGCCAGATTTCAGGCAAATCCAATGCAAAGCCACCTGGAAACAGCTAAGCGGATTCTTAAGTATCTGAAGGGGACAGTAAACCTTGGTTTATTTTACTTATCAGATGATAATAGAGCTTAGTGGGTATTCTAATTCTGATTATGGAGGTTGCAGAATTGACAGGAAGTCAACCTCAGGTACATGTCAGTTTTTAGGTAGTAAACTGATCTCTTGGTTTTCAAAGAAGCAGACATCAGTTGCGACATCTACTACTGAAGCAGAATATATGGCTGCAGGAAGTTGTTGCTCCCAACTGCTCTGGCTTATTCAGCAGCTGAGGGATTATAACATTATAGCTACGAACGTACCTATATTTTGTGACAGTAATAGTGCTATTGCAATCACTCAGAATCCTGTTCTACATACAAGATGCAAGCATGTGGATCTCAGACACCATTTTATAAGAGATCATGTTGAAAAGAAGAATATCAGAATGGAAAACATACATACTAATAAACAGAAAGCTGATATTTTAACCAAGCCACTAGTTGAGATCAGATTCAGAGAATTATGCAATGAGCTAGGGCTTCTGGATCTCGGAGAAAGTGCACCAGAAATGTTTGGTGGACTAGTCTCCAGAACCAGTTGGTTAAGAGACTAACCAGGGTAAGAGGAATCAGTTGAGTTATATATCTCAACTGATCAGAAGATCAGTTAAGGAACTGATAAGAGAAGGCTTTATCAGTTCAGACAAGGAACTGATCAGATTAAGGCATTTCAGATTAAAGGAACTGATCAGTTTGGTTGTTTTATACCTTGTAAGTCGGTTAAGCTATGTTCAACAAGCAAGTTGTATAAGATTAAGGCTACAAATCGCATAAGAAAATAGAAACAACACAACAATGAAATAATATAACTTTTCATTGATAAAGACCCGGAGGTCAGATTTACATTACAAGTTACAAGTGCAAAAGGACCCGGAGGTCATTACATAAACCATAAACCGTAAACCCTAAACCTAACCCTAGAAGGGGGGGAGATATGCTTCAAAGATTTTAGAGCCTGATGCTCCCATTTTCCCCCACTTAACCCTAAAAGGGGTGTGAGAGGCTTTGAAATAATCCTAAGCCACCCTCAGAGCTTCAGAGTGAGGAGCAAGAGCGGCATTGGAGGATTTCTAAGCCAGGAGCCCCTAGTCCTAAAATCAATGGGCTCTCCAGCTGTTAAATGGGATTCAAGTGCCAAAGATGTGGTCCAAAGACCATATGGCCACAAGTGTCACATGCAAATATTGAGTTTGATATACGATGATCAGCTGTTGTCTGATCAAGATCGTATACCAAACTCAGGTTTTGTATCAGACTGGGTCTGTTGATGTTAATTCTGTCATCTCAATAGGCACACAAGGTGCATACGGTTAGGAGAAGTGCCTTCTCATTTGCGATAGCAGATCCGCCGCCTCGGTGGTAGAGAAACTTGGCAATAATCGTATGTGTAATCTTCGATGACGACGAAAGCAGTAATAAGGGACACACAGGGTTGATTTGAGAAGCTGAAATCATTTGAAAAGGGTTAAAGGTTTTTGCCGAAAGTTTCACCGGAAATAAGGGTTCATCGGGAAACATGGAGTTTAAGCTAAATAAAGAAGATGAATGGTTTATGTTGTGTTGTTTGCCTAAAACCCCAGATCTATTTATAGATGAAAAACAGGGGTATAGGTGCAAATTTAATTTCTCAAGACCCTTAAGAGAAATTAGCACCGCAAGGACAGCTCGTAGGGGACACGCGACTGATGATTGGATGAGGTTACGGCGATTGATATCACAAAGAATCCAGACTATTATTACAAATGTCAAATCGTGCCGACTTAGGGAATCGAGATGACTATCCGATTTTCCAAGAATAAGTTTTGGCGGTAACACTTATCCCAAGAATTGACTTGATCTGAGTAGAATCAGAATAGGTCAACTAAAATCTGATTAAATAAGAGACTGGTCAGATGAGGAAGATCAGTTGAGTTATATATCTCAACAAATCATATAAATCAGTCAATAAGTAATCAGAGATAACAATTGAAGGGGGAACTTCAACTGATCAGGAAGGATCAGAAAAAGGGAATATCAGACGCAACGTGGAACAGATCAGTTTAACGGGACAGTTGGGAAATTATAAGGATTAGGCAGAAAACTAAGATCAACAAGTGGTACAAACAGACTTCAAGTGGTATTGACTGATTACAATATCAGTCAACCAGATACGCATTTCTGTTTCTTTGTTTACTGCTAACATATCTGAAATTATCTGATAATATTTGCCTTTATTGTACACATACTTTTGTGATGCATACCCTGCAAAGTATTTAATGCGGACGTAGGGTATATGTATTAAATGCCACTAAATATGTTTTTAAAATCCAAAAGGCAATCGCGCGTGCATATCCTGACCACACAATCAAAACCGCTCAATCTGGATAGTTTATCCTTTTAAAACGTTTGATTTTCTAGTCTCGTTTTTCCCTTCTTCCTTTTTATAAGCTTCATCAAAACCCTACCAGAATACTTTTCTCAAAATTCTTGCGATTTATTCTCTGCAAACTCACAGTTACCTTTCTGCACTTCAACGTGTTTCTTGCGATTCAACCTATTTCAAAATCGAAAAGCAGAATCTGGTAATTTCTGGCTATTTGATGAATTACTTTCCTAAAATCCATTGATCATATAGATTACGTCTACTTATGTTATCCTGTGTTATGACTTATTATCTCTTGGTATCTGTATGTATCCATCGGTTACTAGGTCTGATAATCAATATGTGATATCTTTATTGTAGGTCCCGAACGGGTTTCGTGAGGGCAGAAGTCTAGAGGGGAGGGGTGAATAGACTTTTGAAAACTTTTTCGTGCAGATCAGGTGTGATTACAGTTTGCCTAATCAGAGTGCAAGTGAATCAGTTCGGACTGATATCCAACTTACTGATCGCCTGAGGGCAGATCAGTTCGGTATCTATCAGTTTAACTGATTGTGCGGAAGCTAGTTTATACCCGTGTGAAAAACCAGTTTATAACAAATCAGATTCCGAAGCTGTTTTCAATCAGATGACTATGGAGTCAATCTAATCAGATCAGTAGCTTGGTGCTAGCTGATCCTAACTCATAATATGTATGCAGATTTAATCAAGTTGTGTGCAATAGTGTAAAGCAATTAATCAAACAGGTAAATGCATACAAGATTTATAGTGGTTCGGACAACCAGTCCTACGTCCACTCTTCCCTATCAAAAGGGGCACCAACTTAACCAACTGGACTTAGATTATTGTGTTAGTCCAACACATTACACCAACAGATATTTATAGAGCTTTCACTCAACCGATCCCAGAAATCAGAACTAGAAACCCTAGTCTGAAATCTTGCTTAACAAACTTAACCTAACTTTGGGTTTTGGGTAAGATTTGTTATTTGTTCCAACTTTAAAATCGTTCCTAGTAATTAAGTAGCCTAACAGCTAGAGGATAAGATTTTTGTGCTAAGAACTATGGGATGAACACTTAGAAAAATAATCTTCAGGGTTGTGTTCTTCGTGCGGAAATTTTGTTGTAGTATGAGCTTCTTGATAATTTTCGTATCTTCACTCTAAAGACTAATCTCATATTTATAGACCTCGAAATCAAAGATCCGTTGGAGAGCAATTTGAATTTCCGACTATATTTGGTAGATATGTAGGATTTGATGTGACGTGCTTCTAGGTACGGCATGGCCGAAAGCGTGTATTTTTTTTTTTAGTTTGACCAAGCAAAGACCAAATCCGTATTGTCGACTCCGTTCATACATGTCTTGTTCTTATTGGTTAACAAAAACACTTTTCAGTGTTTGTTCTACCAACTAAAGTTGACATTCTTCTTGTTCAGATCAACAACGTATGATTTGGTAAAACATCGATTACCACCGGTGTGGTGAGGTCGACTGATCGATCGCCATAACTTATCGGTCTACGATAGAGTCTTCGGTGCGGTTGTCTTAGCTCAACTAGCGAGACTTACCGATGTAGGTCTTCCGTGTCCGTCTTTTGGTAGTCATCTGATCTTCAGGTCTTCTGAATTTGTGTTTCATGACTTCACCTAATTATCTGACTTTATCAGATCGTCTGATCTTCTGTCCTTCCATTTTTACCTCATCGGACTTCGGTGATCTTTTGTTCTTCTGATCTTTAGATCTGACCTATACATATTGAGGATCCCCCTCAATATGTGACCTATCTTATACATCAATTGTCCTATATAATAATTATCAACTGGTAATCTTATAACTGGTATTAAAAACATCAGTCAGCTAACATGTCTGACTGGTCCTAATACATGTGTTTTAGAACTTTCATCAAAACTCTAAATTTCCCAACAATTTCCCCCTTTTTGATGAAACCAAAACACTTGAGAAACCAACACATTTGATAAATATAAAACAATAAAGAACACATAATCAGAAGACAATGAGATTTTGTCTTAGGATCAGAAAAAGAATAAACTTTTCATTCATCAGATTTATCGATTACATATTACATCAGAAAAGTTTGAGTTTAAATTCAGCTGATCCTAAACAGTCTTCTGATCTTCAATCTCTTGGCTTATATCCCTCTGGCATTTCTCGTTGATCCTGAGGAATGTTGAATATCCGGTATAGCTTCCATTTGACATCATTGATCTGCTGAGGATCAGTTACGAGCTTTGTTCAGGATGTTAAAATAGAACCTTTGAAATGCCAGTCTGTCAAATGAGCCATCTGCCTTCTTCGAGTAGTCCATCACGTCATACTCTTGATGAAATATTCTCACATTGATTACTCTGGCCTCATTTTCCCGGATATTTCGAAAAAAACGGGTGCTTGTTCTCCAACCGGTTGAGAAATTCTCAGATCCGGTGATTCTTCTTGTGGCACTAGATCCAAAACAAAAGCATCCAGAAGCCAATCACTTCTGATCTTATTCCATTCCTTGAACCTATCAAAGATGTGCGGTAGTTTTTGAGAATGATTTCATCAACTCTTTGCCGCAACCGAGGTTTCGCCTGATTTTCGGCTGCCTTTCTTCGCCCTCGACCGTATTTCTTTTTCAGACCTTCTGCCTCTGCCAATTTTTCTGCTCTTCTTTCTTCTTCACTAATTCGAGCTTCTTCAGCAATCTGCTCCTTAGACAGTTTCTCAGCCAGTTCCTTATCGACCAGATCATTGCATTTGTGTTTCTCGTGACTCTCTTAAAAATGCGAGTGGTCGGTACAGTTTTGATGTCCCAAAGACTGCAGCCTAACTTTCTTGCCTTTGACTTCTCCATCTTCCTAGAAATTTCATTAGCAAACAGATCCAGATGGTCTAGTCTCTGGCCATAGGATTCAATTGTCTGAATCAGTTCTTCTGTTGTTCTGATAAAGTCAGTTGGTTTCTCAACCTGTCCTTCCCCCTTTTTGGTTTGATCAAAAAGAGCGTTGAGGTGGGAAGTCAGAGATCCAA
This sequence comes from Stenogyne calaminthoides, assembly GCA_037126765.1. NCBI lineage: Eukaryota > Viridiplantae > Streptophyta > Magnoliopsida > Lamiales > Lamiaceae > Stenogyne > Stenogyne calaminthoides. The sequence continues at coordinate 9,885,684 of JBBCBC010000005.1, read as the reverse complement.
AGCTGACTGATATAGCCTTGTTAAGATCTTCAACATATAAACCTTGAGCTTGAGTAGATAGATTTTGAATCTTTGAGATCATTTCGATCTTGTGATTCAATTCAAGAAAGTGGAGAGGGTAAGAATGAGTTTATCAAGTTTTTCTTCATCATTTCAAGCTTTTTCGTGACCATCGAAGAGAAACTTGTTGTTGATCAACTTTGAACTAACTTGTCGTCAATCGACTTCTTAAATTCAAAGATCGGGTTTTTTCACGGTTTGAGAGAACTGATCTTTGATTGCTTCAATCTGGGAAATAGCCAATTCTCGTTGATCCGTTATCTCTTTGAGGCCAATTTGCCTCTGATTAGCTATTGTGTTGCTAAGTTCATTAGCCAATACTCCCTCAACTTCTACTTTCAGAAGATCTTTAAAACAAGATCTGATCTCCTGAAGTTGATCGGTGGTGATGTGTGAACCAGGAATATTTTGCATCACCTGATCATTTCCAGTTGTTTGCGCCTCTAGTGGTTTGGTCATGAATCGCAACACCGGTTCCACTCTCTAAGAACTCCCACATCCTTCGGGATCATCTTCCTAGGATCATCTTCCTTAGGATTTTTTTGGCGATCTCCATTTCAACTTGTTCAATTATCCCCAAACTTTTCGTGGATCGAGCTTTGATCGCTTCAATAGATTATCGGTTAAATTTGGTGATCCTACTCGAGCGCATTTCTTCATGTCGAAATCAAAATTTGCGAATGCATCAGCACCTCCCATCTGTTCAATAATGATTATGAAATCTGAGAAGTTCTTCAAACAGAGATCTTTCCAGGTGAGGATCTCCATTACTTCCTCTCGAATAACAGGATGGGCTACCAACTCTGGATACAACTCTGGATACAACCCATGGTTGTTTTTTGATGAATGTCAAACAATGAGCAGTATTTCCTTTTCAACATAGGCTTGACAAAGCCCTACGGTCCGGGTGTTTATTAGCCTCTCTCGAAGAGTTCATTCCCGATCGGTTTGTCTTCATTCTCCTCAGAGTGAAGCAGGAGAGATTTTTCCTTTAGGCGAGTTGAGCAAATGAGATATATCATCATTTGTAAGTCCGATCTCCTCTCCATTTATCAAGATATCACCAGGTCCGTGATTCTCCTCGTCAACCTTCAAATTCCTCAAGAATTCCAAAGCTTCATTTTATCATTCTTGGATTGCAAATGAGCAAAGACAAAGATTTTTTTGAGACCACCCTTCCTCAGAATTTATTCCACCTCCATTGATTCCGGATCCCGTGTAACACCAAACCTTACAAATTTGTCTTCAACAATTTTGGTTGCCAAATCCGCATAGTTACACATAATTTTGCCCATTTCGTGAGTAGCCGTCTACAATAAGATATACTCGATTAAAATTTATGCATAACCATAAAGATATCATATATTGATTATCAGACCTATTCTCAGACCTAGTAATCGATGAATACATACGAATATCAAGAAATGATAAGGCACAACAAATGATAACATAAATAGACGTAATCTATATGATCAATGGAATTTAGGAAAGTAATTCATCAAACAACCAGAAATTACCAGATTCTGCTTTTCGATTTTTTGAAACAGGTTGAAACGTAAGAACACTTTGAATCGCAGAAAGATAATTGTGAGCTTGCAGAAAAATAAATCGCAGGAATTTTGAGAAAAGTACTCTGGTAGGGTTTTGATGAAGCTTATAAAAGGAAGGAGGGAAAATCGAGACTAGAAGATCAAACGTTTGAAAAGGATAAACGATCCAGATTGAGCGGTTCTGATCGTGTGGTCAGGATATGCACGCACGATTACCTTTTGGATTTAAAAACACATTTAGTGGCATTTAATGCATATACCCTACGTCCACATTAAATACTTTGCAGGGTATGCGTCACAAAAGTATGTCTACAGTAAAGGCAAATATTATCAGATAATTTCAGATATGTAAGCAGTAAACAAAGAAACAGAATTGCGTATCTGGGTGACTGATATTGTAATCAGTCAATACCACTTGAAGTCTGTCTGTACCACTTGTTGATCTTAGTTTTCTGCCTAATCCTTATAAATTCCCAATTGTCCCTTTCAACTGATCCGCTCCACTTTGCGTCTGATATTCCCTTTTCTGATCCTCCCTGATCAGTTGAAGTTCCCCCTTCAACTATTATTTATGATTACTTGTTGACTGATTTATCTGATTTGTTGAGGTATCATACTCAACTGATATTCCTTATCTGATCAGTCTCTTATCTAATCAGATTTCAGTTGACCTAATCTGATTCTACTCAGACAAGTCAATTCTTGGGATAAGTGTTACTGCCAAAACTTCATCTTGGAAAATCGGATAGTCATCTCGATTCCCTAAGTCGGCACGATCTGACATTCATAATAATAGTCTGGATACTTTGGGATATCAATCGTTGTAAGCTTATCCAATCATCATCGGCGTGTTTTACGCTACCGTCCTTCAATGGTGCCAATTTCTCTAAAAGGTTTTGAGAAATCAAATTTGCATTTGCACCCCGCAGCCTCTATAAATTGGACCAATGATTTACACAACATAACCCATTCACCATACTTATCTTCTTTAAGTGTTGTAAACCATATATTAGGTGAACCCTTATTTTAAATTGAAACTTCCCAAGACAAAAACCTTTAACCCTTTTCAAATGATTTCAGCTTCTCAAATCAACCATGTGCGTCCTTTATTACTGCTTTCATCGTCATCGAAGATTACTCATACAATTATTGCCAAGCTTCTCTACCACCGAGGTGGCGGATCTCTTCTGACAAAACGAGAAGACACTTTTCCTAACTCAGTATGCACCTTGTGTGCCCTATCGAGATGATGAAATTAACATCAACAGACTCGATCGATACAAAACATGAGTTTGGTATTCGATCTTGATCAGATAACAGCTGATCATCGTATATCAAACTCAATATTTGCATGCGACACTTGTGGCCATATGGTCTTTGGGCCACATCTTTGGCACTTGTGTCCTATTTAACAACTGGAGAGCCCATTGATTTTAGGACTAGAAGCTCCTGACTTAGAAATCCTTCAATGCCGATCTCGCTCCTCACTCCGAAGCTCTGAGGGTGTCTTTACGATTATTTCAAAGCCTCTCACACCCCTTTTAGGGTTAAGTGGGGGAAAATGGGAGCATCAGGCTTTAAAATCTTTAAAGCCTCTCTCCCCCCTTCTAGGGTTAGGGTTAGGGTTTTCAGTTTATGGTTTATGTACTGACCTCCGGGTCCTTTTGTACTTGTAACTTGTAATGTAAATCTGACCTCCGGGTCTTTATTAATGAAAATTTCTATTATTCCATTGTTGTGTATTTTCTGTTTCCTTATGCGATTGAATCTTATGTAACTTGCTTGTTGAACATTAGCTTAATCGACTTACAAAGTATGAAACAACCAAATTGATCAGTTCCTTTAATCTGATAATTCTTTAATCTCGATTTTTCTTTTTAATCTGATAAAAGCCTTCTCATATCGGTTTCTTGGTGATCTTCCGATCGATTGAGATACCTAACTCAACTGATTCCTCTTAACCTGGTTAGTCACTTAACCAGCTGGTTTTGGAGATCAGTCCACCAAACATTTCTGGTGCTTTTTCTCCAAGATCCAGAAGCCCTAGCTCATTGCATAATTCTCTGAATCTGATCTCAGCTAGTGGCTTGGTTAAAATATCGATTTTACGTTTTCAAGATGGATCTTTTCGATCGATATTCTTCTTTTCAACATGATCTCTTATAAAATGTTGTCTAACATCCACATGCTTGCATCTTGTATGTAGAACGAGATTACGAGTGATTGCAATAACACTACATCACCAGAATATAGGCACGTTCTTAGCTACAATGTTATAATCCCTCACCGCCGACTAAGCGGAAGCGGTTGGGAACAATGACTTCCTCTGCAACCATATTCTCGCTTCAATAGTAGATGCCATAACCGATGTCTACTTTTTTGAAAACCACGAGATCAGTTTACTACCTAAACACTAACATGTACCTGAGGTTGACTTCCTATCAATTCTGCAACCTCCATAATCAGAATCAGAATACCCACTAAGCTCTAGATTATCATCTGATGGGTAAAATAAACCAAGGTTTCTTCGTTCCTTCAGATACTTAAGAATCCGCTTATTCGCTTCCGTGTGGCTTTTTGCATTGGATTTGCTCGAACCGCACATACACCTATTGCAAAAAGTGATATCCTGGGTCTTTGGCAAATCGGTATAGTAAAGATCCAATGAGAGCCCTATATTCTTTTCGATTAGTTTTCGACCATCCTCATCTGGATCCATCTTGAATCCAGTCATCATAGGAATTCTGGCTTCCTTACAGTTTTGAACTCCAAACTTAGCCAATAAACTCCTAGTGTACTTCACCTGGTAGATGAATATCCCTTATGTACTTTACTTAACTTGTAGACCCGGAAAAGTAACTCATCCGACCCATCATGGACATCTCGAACTTCCCTTGCATCAGCTTGCTGAATTTATCACATAAACTCTTGTTGGGAGATCCAAAGATGATGTCGTCCACATAAATCTGAACCATCGAATATCTTCTCCATCTTCTATTCCAGGTTCGTCCACATTCCTTTAGTGAAAATATCAAGAACATAAATTTAGCTTGTTTGAACCCACCCTCCCGAGGTTGTTCCATAAAATAAATAGGGGATGATTACATCCATTCATTCCCAAAAGATACAATTCCATGTCTTTGGAAATATTAATCAATTCTTCCGAAATACCTCTTAGCAACAAGTCTTGGTGCAACAAAGTTTATGACATTTTTCCTTTTTGTTAATTGTGCCAATCACAACTTGATATCCTTCCACCGGGATTCCTTTCAAAACTGCAAGGGCTAATGGGAATACTTGCATCTTGAAGTCCTTTTTTAGTTCCTTCAAAGACAGATAACAACAATACATGGCACTTTCAAATCGATGTCTAGTTTTGACTCTATCGGATCCCGATCGAGGGATGTTGGTTACCGTCCTTCGTCGATTTGCATAATTGGAGAACACCATCCTCTTTCGATAGTAGTTCATTACTAGTGATTGGGAGTGGTCAAATTATGATCCACTTGACATAGACAAGTCTAGGTTTCGGGTGTTGGGCTTTTTATATGCTTATGATATGTTGTTGCTTTAAATTATTTATTTGAATTAATATAGGATTAATTCATGCTAGTAATAATTAATGAATTAAATTTGTATTTAAATATTCACCCCAAATAGATGGAAATGAACAACCAACTCATTCCCCAACAACAGATTGGTTTATCTTGACCAAAAGATTACACTAGTGCATGTGATGCCTTTGAATAGGACTCTGAGGAGGATAAATTTTTTTTTTTAAATTGGACATTAAATTTTAAATTGGATCACGTAAATTTAGAAATTGGCTAATCGAGTGAGATTCAATATTTTTATCTTGGGCAATTTTAATGTTTTATTGATTGCTATCGATGAAGAATAAATTGGGAGGTTGGTTTTTTATTACCAAATCTTGCAAGTGGAATTAGTTTTTTTTCGACCAAGGACAAAAGCCTCGGAAAGCTATTTGGGTGGCTTGAATTAATTAATGGGAGATAATCCACGAAATAATGATCGGGAGCCATATTGATAATATGGGTTAAGATGGATGGTGCAATATTAATTTGTTTGATTAATTAATATTTTGGGCTTGAATTATATGGCTCAATATTAGATATTCAAGATCCATTAGAAGGTCCAATCTTAATTCTCCTAAAGTTGTAGCCCAACATATAGTCAATAACTGAAAAGGTGATTAAAATAAAATAAATATTGTTGCTTATATTTCTCTAAAATTTTTTGAAAATTATGGATAAAAGAGGAGAAAGATTTTTCTTTTGAATTTTGTTATGGAATGAAGATATGTATTCTTGGAATACAAGATTATCTCATTAAATTCAAGAAATCTCCCACTTGGTTATCTATATAGTAAACGAAGAATTTTTTGAAAATAAATGGGCAAGAAAGATTTTCTTGATTTTCTTGAAAAGATATTATGGAAGATATGTATTTCTTGAAATACAAGAATATCTCATAAATTCAAGAAGATCCAAATCTTGGAATCTTGCTTAATATTTTGAAATTTGTCCATAATTGAGGAGGTGGGATTTTTTGTGGAATATTTTAATTATGGGAAAAAGAATATAAGGGACATATTCAAGATTTCTTGGTGACCAAGAAAAGTCTTTTCCCACATTGAAATATCACATAAATTTCGGTCCACCCTCCCTCCTATAAATAGGGGATGATTAGTTCATTCCCAAGACAATTCCATGTCTTTGGAAATATTAGCAAATCCACATAAAGTGCAACAAAGTTTATTTTTTTCCTTTTGTTAATTGTTCATGAAAGTATCCTTCCCACGGATTGTCGAGCAAGGGCTAAGGAATACTTGGGAAGTCCTTTTCGTTAGTCCGGTTCGACCAAAGCCCGCCATCCCGAGAGGTATGTTCACGTAAACCCGTAAATTCGCATCGTAGGTTTTACGTGGCTTTTTTATATGAATGATATGTTGTTGCAATTATTATTTGAATTAATATAGGATTAATTCATGCTAGTAATAATTAATGAATTAAATTTGTATTTAAATATTCACCCCGAATAGATACATTAGGTAACTCATTCCCCAACAACGGTATCAAAGACACTGCTTTGGCTCAATTTTTTAAATTGTAATTTAATTCGTGGACATTAAATTTGAAATCGATATGTTAGAATCTGCTTTTATGTATCCAATTGTCATGGATTTTAATGTTTTATTTTGCATGCATATTCGGGTGGTTTTTAATTCAATTCGCTCGGATTGTTTTGCTCGATAAAATCCACGAAAGTAGACTAGGATTTGTTTGATTTGATCAATGTAATAGACTAGTCTAGATCTAGGTTTATTTATTTTTGTAAATAAATTGTAAAGGTCGGGAACGAAGAGACGAAGAATTAAAGCGATTAAATCCAAGAACTCAGCGTGAAGGCGCGGGGCCACGCTAGTACGAGGTGCAGGGCGGGGTTGAGCGAATAAATTGGCGGGCCAAGACGGGCGGTGCGCTCCGTGCCGAAATGGACGGGCGAAGTTACCGAAAGCGCAGATTTGGAGGTTTTCGCCGCCGCCGAGATTCGGCCGACACCTATTTATTCAAGATTGTTCGAGACATTTTTGGGAGACGAACAAGTGGAGAAATTCGAGACGGTTTCTTCAAGATCAAGTCAAGAAAAATCAAACCATGACAGTTGGATAATTTGTGCCCAATATGTTTATTTTTTCTGTTTTTGCTTGATTTATTTGTCTTTATCTTATGCTTTATTTAATTTGTTTAAATGTGTTTGCATGAGGGTTGCCAAATTGAAAAAAATCTCAACTTCAAAATTACTAAGTATGTTTTAAATAATTAATTGACAATTTTATTAGGATAATAAAATTGAATTAATTTTGACCTCCATGATTTATTTATTTGTGAATTCTTTTGGAGAAATTCCCCACGGGACGGTCAAAAGATAGGTTTTTCACATGAATGAATTCCAAACGGATGATTGTGGGTTATTACTAGTGGTGGCGATGACCCTCCCCCACGAGGCTCGATCAAAGCGAAATAGTAATCCTGTATTTAATCATGGTTATTACTTAGGTATAAAATTGATATGCATATACTTCCTCAAGTCCCTGTCAATTTTATATTGGTCAAGTGGGGAGCCAACTATTAATCTGGATATTAAAGGTTTATAATTGTTCTTGTTTGTAACTGCTTGAATGTGTTTAAATAATGACCCACCCCACGTGGCTTATTTAAACTTTTTTGAGATGTTGGTCGATGCATGTTCATATTTTTTTTAGATTTTAAATATGATGAATGTGATCGAACCTTGTGATATACTTGTGCTTTGTGCATATAGTTGTTTATTTCGATTCGAAAGATGTCGTTACCTTTTAATCCTTTGTTATTATATCGTAAAAGTCAATACAATATGTATGGAAACTATATTGATTGGAAAATTATAATTGTCCTAATCGCAAAAAAGCACAAGTGGATTTTGACACACAAAAATCGAGATGAGCCAAACCGACGAGTCAAAACACGGGACTCGTTAGATCACCTTCGAGAGATGTCGTCATTTGAAAATGGTGGAGGAAAAACCCGTAAGGGATTACGTCCTCAAAATAGATGGCCCATCTGAACAAACTTGAGATTCTCGAGTGCAGATTATGATCCGGAGACTCGGATGAATTTGGTACTTCATTCTCTGCTGCTTGAAAGGTTTTTGAGCATTTTGGCCTCATTAGCTAATTTGTTGCAAACTTTTGGACTCGGCAGAAATGATGATAAAGCACCAAACTCAAGCTTTGATGGCAAGTGGTCCGTCTTCATCTTCTAGGCCAAGGGTAGGCAAGATAAAGAGGACCAAAGGCCATAAGCAATAAAACTCAATCTGTTGCCAAGGGCAATGGTAAGATGAGGAATGCTTGTTGAGTCAAGGAAAATCCAAAGAGGAAGTGCTTAAGTCTGCGGTGAGAGAGGACAATGGAGGTTTTTGCTGTTCCAACCCCAAAAGGGACGGAAAAGAAAGGTAATTCTCACACACTAGTTGTTGAAACTTGTTTAGCGGCGATACTTCTCATTCGTGGGTGGTTGATACGAGATCCACTAATCATGTTGGTTTCACTTGGCGGGTTCTAAATGATCCGCAACATAGTGGGAGTAAGATCCTCATCACATCGGGCAACGTTATTTAAAGTAGAAGACATTGCAATGCTACGTAAGTGGTAGATATTGCAATGCTACGGTAGTAACGATTATTGCAATACTATGCAAGTAGCAACATTGCAATGCTACATGAGTAGCAGTTAAAGCAGTGGGAGAAGTGCACCTATCTTTTGAAGATAAAGTTTTTTTGAGATTATCTTTATGTTCCCAGTTTTAGAAAGAATTCACTTTCAGTTTCTAAAATTCGATTAAAGGACACTAAGTTTCTTCTAATAAGAATGACATCATTTTGAAATGATGAGTGTATCTGTTACGGGACATTGATGGAAAATCTCTATACAATTAACTGTGCACACCACTCACGAAATGTATCCTATAACACATCAACTGTTTCCGAGAAAAGAAAACATTCATCAGACGTGAACGAGACACTTCTTTGGCATCTAAGATTAGGTCATAGAAATCCAAAGAGGATCCAAAGGTTGGTGAAAGATGGTTTACTGGAGCGTCTCCAAGTTGAATCGATTTCAACCTGGGAATCATGTTTGGAGAGTAATATGACCGAGAGGGCATTTGGAGCCAAGGGGAATAGGGTCAAAGAAGTGTTAGAAATCGTTTACACAGATGTGCGTAGTTCAATGTCAACCAAAGCAAGAGGAGGTTATGAGTAATTTTATTGATGATTACTCAAGGTACATTTTCCTTATGAAGCATGAATCTGAGACCTTTGAGAAATTCTAAGAATTTAAGGCTCAAGCAGAGAATCATGTGGAAAAACGTATCAAGTCTCTACGATCTGATCGTGGAGGCGAGTACCTCAGCGATGAGTTTTTGAACTACTTATCTGATGAAGGGATTGTATCCCAACTCACCACACCCGGAACCCCTCAACAAAACGGGGATTGCAGAGCGAAGCAACATAATTCTTTTGGAAATGGTTAGATCAATGATGAGTTATGCGGATCTTCCCAAGTCGTTCAGGGGTCATGCCTTGGAAACAACGACTTACATTCTGAACTTGGTGCTATCCAAATCGGTTCCCAAAACTCCTAAAGAAATTGTGGACCGGGCGCAAGCCTAGTATGAGACACATAAGAATTTGGGGTGTCCGGCCTACGTGTTGGACAAGGAAACCGATAAATTGGATCCTCGATCAGAATTAAGGTTGTTTTGTAGGATACCCCGAGGGAACAAAAGGGTGAATGTTCCGAAGATCAAAAGGTGGACATCCGCACCCACTTTAGATTTTGGAAGAAAACTATAGAACCAAAGAAAACCCAGAAGTGAGATTACCTTAAATGAGCTTAGAGGGCAAACCTCAGTGCCGATTGTACTAGATGATATACCAAACAATACGTTTTCACAACCGGAGCCTCGTTATAGTGGGAGGGTTGTTAGACAGCCCGAGAGATTCATGGGAATAGGAGAGTCTTCGGACTTGATTCCCGGAATCAGACCCACGGACATATGACGAGGCACTCCAAGTTAAGGATGCAGTTTCTTGGCAAACAGCAATGAAAGCCGAAGTGGGTTTTATGTTTCATAATAGAGTGTGGGAGCTAGTCGAACCACTTAATGGGGTCAAACCCATTAGATGCAAGTGGGTATATAAGAGGAAAAGAGGATCGGACGGGAAGGTTGAAACCTTTTAAAGCAAGACTAATGGCGAAAGGTTATACTCAGAAAGAAAGGGATCGATTATGAGGAAAACATTTCGCCCGTAGCCATGCTTAAGTCCATCCGCATTCTCTTATCGATTGCTGCGCATTTCGACGTTGAAATCTGGCAAATGGATGTCAAGACAGTTTTCCTTAATGGAAGTCTTGATGAAGAGATCTATATGCAACAACCCCAAGGTTTCATCGAAACAGGCCAAGAACATCTTGTTTGTAAGCTCAAGAAGTCCATTTACGGACTCAAACAGGCATCCAGAGCTTGGAACCAATGTTTTGATCATGTTATAAAGTCTTATGGGTTTGATCAAAACAAGTTTGAAAGTTGTGTGTATAAAAAGCGTTTTGGAACTGCATTGGTATTCTTAGTACTATACGTAGATGACATTGTGATCATCGGGAACGATGTGAAGGTGTGATTAGACGTAAGGGCATGTTTTCAAAATAGTTTGATATGAAAGACTTAGGGAAAGCCGGACATATCCTTGGGATCAAGATAACTCAAGATCGCCAGAAAAGGATGATCGGGTTATCGCAAGTTTCATACATAGACACTGGTTTTTGAAATAATTCAGCATGCAAGATTCCAAGAAAGGATTCGTACCTTTCAGACTTGGAATCCATCTATCCAAGAAAATGTTCCCTAAGATGAAAAGGAGATAGATGACATGAAAGGTATTCCTTGTGCTTCGGCTGTCGGAAACCTTATGTATGCATTGTTGTGTACGAGACCGGATATCTGCTTTGTCGTAGGCATGATAGCAAGATATCAAAGTAACCCAGGGAAAGCGCATTGGACGACAATTAAAAACATTCTGAAGTGTCTGAAAAGAACTCGGGATAGAATGTTGATTTATCGATCGATACTCCAATCCCCATCGCCACTACCGGACTTCGGATTTCCAATCGAATTTAGATTCCAGAAATTATCTGCCTCAGTTTGTGTGTTTCCATTTGGGAAGTGTAGCCATCCAATGGACGAGTGTGAAGCAGAAATGCATCACTGACTCAATCATGGAAGTCGGGTAAGTAGCTGCTTGTGAAGCAATGAAAGAACCGATTGGGCTCTAGATCTTCTTAGTGGACTTGGATGGTGTTACAATTTGTCACAGCAATATATGTTAGGGGCGATTTGCAAATTCAAGAGAACCAAGAGTCCACGAGTCGAAAACAAACACATTAAAGGAAAAACATCTTATCGAGAAATCGTTAGAGAGGAGATATAGATGTGACAAAGATAGCGTCGATGACGACTAGCAGATCCATTCACAAAGCGTCGCCTCGAATACATTCGAGAGACATGTGAGTGGAATGGGTGTCAAGACCGTTGCCAATCTGCTTTGAGTATAAGTGGGAGAAATTATTAGGTTCGTGTAGGTGACATTAGATGTCACGGACTACTCGTGTTGTAGTATACTTAAAAGCAGACTTTGAGTATAAGTGGGAGATTGTTGGGATTATACTGAAAAGTATGCTTTTACTTTGTATAATCGAAACTGAATTTTCAGACTTATTTACTGAAATAAATTGTTTATCACTGATGCTTTAAATATGATTGAATGTTATATATATTTACTGCATAACTGTTCAATAATTCGTACGTGTTACACTGTAGTTAATTTAGTGATACCAGATCACAGAAGATTAAATTAACAGTCCCTTGTAACTAAAAGTACGCCATTCATGACCTAGATGGAAATGAACAACCATCGCGAAAGGTTGAGGTGTAAGGCTCAGATTGGTTTGTCTTGACCAAGAGATTACACTAGTGCATGACTGATGCGCTGAATAGGACCTACAGGAGGATAAATTCTTCAGAACTGAACAAGGAAGAATTAGACCTCAGTGGTTCGTTGTTTCTTAACCTTCGTCCCTTAAATAGGATCACGCGGGATCGGTAACTATTGCTTTGACTTATCATGGGTAGCGAATCAGAGTGAGATTCAATACTTTTTATCTTGGGCAATATTATTGGTCACATGTGATTGCTAAGATTTAATCTGAAGAATCATGTGCAAAGCACGCTTGCTTGATTTGCCCCCCTTGGGAGGTTCATAAGTTTTATCATACCAAATCTTGCAAGTGGAATTAGTTTAGGTATGGATAATAATGTTGAACTGTTCCTCGACCAAGGACAAAAGATATTAATTAACGGAAAGCTATTTCAGTGGCTTGAATTAATTAATGGGCTAGATAATCTTAAACACGGGAAATAATAACTAGGAGCCATATTGACTGTAATATGGGTTAAGATGGATGGTGCAATATTAATTATGTAGTGGGATTAATTAATATTTATGGGCTTGAATTATTTTGTGGCTCAATATTAGATATTCAAGATCCATTAGAAGGTCCAATCTTAATTCTCCTAAAGGCCCCCGAGTAGCCCAACATATAGTCCAATAACGAAAAAAGGTGATTAAAATAAAATAAATATTGTTGCTTATATTTCCTCTAAAATTTTCGAAAATTATGGATAAAAGATGGAGAAAGATTTTCTTTGAATTTTGTTATGGAATGAAGATATGTATTCTTGGAATACAAGATTATCTCATTAAATTCAAGAAATCTCCCACTTGGTTATCTATATAGTAAATTTCGAATTTTTTGAAAATATAGTGGGCAAGAAAGATTTTCTTGATTTTCTTGAAAAGATATTATGGAAGATATGTATTTCTTGAAATACAAGAATATCTCATAAATTCAAGAAGATCCAAATCTTGGAATCTTGCTTAATATTTTGAAATTTGTCCATAATTGAGGAGGTGGGATTTTTTGTGGAATATTTTAATTATGGGAAAAAAGAATATAAGAGATATATTCAAGATTTCTTGGTGACCAAGAAAAGTCTTTCCCACATTGAAATATCACATAAATTTCGGTCCACCCTCCCTCCTATAAATAGGGGATGATTAGTTCATTCCCAAGTACAATTCCATGTGCTGGAAATATTAGCAAATCCACATAAGTGGTGCAACAAAGTTTATTTTTTCCTTTTGTTAATTGTTCGCGAAAGTATCCTTCCACCGGATTGTCGAGCAAGGGCTAAGGAATACTTGGGAAGTCCTTTTGGTTAGTCCGTCCGACCAAAGCCATCGGCCATCCCGAGAGGTGCGTTCACGTAAACCAATGAGATTCGCGTCGTAGGTTTTACGTGGCTTTTTATATGCATGATATGTTGTTTGCAATTATTATTTGAATTAATATAGGATTAATTCATGCTAGTAATAATTAATGAATTAAATTTGTATTTAAATATTCACTCGAATAGATCTGTGGAACTCATTCCCCAAAGAGGGAACTTGGTGTTTCCCCGAACCGGATGGTTCGATTGATATTTTCTCAAATTGTATGCGAACTTCTTTATTGACAGTTTGCACGTACCTTAGTAGGTCCGATTGACTGGTGAATCGCCAGGGATGGAATATACACTGTTACGTGTTCTGATCCTTTTTCCTTGATACTTAGCTGATCCATTTTCTGTGCATCATGTACCGTTTGATCTGGTACTTCTTATTCTGAGGTAGATTTCTCTTGTTCAGAAGATGTTTCATCAAAGATCACATGAGGTGTTTCTTCCACAACTAGGGTTACTTTGTTGTAAACCCCGAAAAGCCTTCTTTGGATAAGGAATATCCTAAGAATATACCCTCATCTGACTTGGCCTCAAAAGTCTTCAACTGACTCTTCCCATTGTTGTGTATGAAACACTTTCACCCAAAAACATGGAAGTAAGAAACATGAGGTTTTCTGCCCTTCCACAGTTCATAGGGTGTTTTGTAGTGAGCCTTAGTCAAAGAGCATCTGTTCTGAGTGTGGCATGCAGTATTGATGGCTTCTGCCCAGAAACGGCTTGGTGTTGCATATTCAGCTAACATAGTGCGAGCAGCTTCTTTGAGTGTTCTGTTTCTCCGTTCTTCTACACTATTCTGTTGTGGCGTTCTTGCAGCTGGTGTCTCATGATGTATACCAAACTTAGTGCAAACATCAGTAATAAAAGAGTTCAGAAATTATGTACCTTTATTTGATCTGATTTTCACTATACTGACACCCTTTTCGTTTTGTAGTTTCTTGAGCAGCTCAGGTATCTTTGTTGTTGTCTCATTCTTCTTATACAAGAATACAACCCAGGTAAACTTGGAATAATCATCCACGATTACCAGAGTGTATTTGCGTCCGCTGAGACTGACTGGTGTAACTGGTCCAAATAAGTCCATATGGAGCAATTGCAATACTCTGTTTGGATCTTTGGTCCGAGGATTCCTTGAATGAGGCTTTAACTGTTTTCCCTTCCGACATCGACACATGTCCGATCCTTAGAGAGAATACCTCATTCGGAAGTCCTCAACCAAAGACATCCTTGTTATCTTGTTAAGAGTTTTAAAGTTCGGGATGACTCATTCTTTTGTGCGAGTCAATCGCTACTTTTGGAACTCTTAACAATCGAGCATGCATTTCTTGGACAACTTTTTCCAATCTAACAGTATAAATTGTACCTTTCCTTGAAACCGATTAACAAGATCTGCTTTGAGTAGCTCAATTCTTGATAGTACATCGATCGATCGAGAACACAACACCGAATCCGTTGTCGCAGAATTGTGAAACCGATAACGAGTTATGCTTTAAACCTTCGACATCTGAGACTCAAAGAACACATACATCATCATTCTCTAAGGTTCGAATCCTCTGGTAAAACCAAAGTTATCATCACCAAAGAGTACACGCGGGCCTTCTTTGTTACGTGTAAGAGCTAAGGAGATGTTTGCTTCAATCATATGCCTTGAGCATCCACTATCGATGTACCCGGATAGTTGCTTGTACACCTCCTTTGTTGGCCAAACCCCCTTGAACACGCAATCAACTTTCGGGTTTTAGGTACCCCTTTAGAAGTGGGTCCTGAGGGTTAGAGTTGGTTTTAGGGATCCATACAAACGGGGCACTTTTATTATGTCGATAGATCGGAAGGTCCGATTTGTCTCCCATAAACATCTACATAATCATACATCTCTTCATATGCATTCTGATCAGTATGATTATTTGTGCGAGCCTTGAGTGAATCAGAAGAATTGGGATTTTTCTTTGTTGTTTGTCTTCTTTTAACCCAGTGGGGCACAGGTGCAGCAGTCCTAGGTTTCTGATTGTAAGGATAGGTACGACTCCTACCATTAAAAGATTCATATATTTTTGGCATAAATGGTCTTAGCAGTTTACCTTTAGCTTGTTTGTTAGGCGGTGACCACGATTAGGTTTTGATTAGATTTCTTTGTGAGTTGTCTTTTTTCGATACCTAATATCTTTGATCAGTTGAGGTCTCTTGTAAGAAATCGGGTTCTTCTGTTGATTCCTTGGCTGATGCTTAATCAGTTGGGGTCCATTTTTGTTCCCTTTCTGATTGGGCACTTGCCTTACTTGTTCACCAGGTCTCTTTCCCTTATCAGATACATATTTAGCTTTATTTGTATTTTTAACAGAAACTCGTTTGATTACACCTTTTTGAAGTGAATCAGAAGGGGCTTTTGAGGATGTAGAAGGGTTTTCATACCTAATTCTTTTTTTATTAATTGTCGTTCGAAAATAGTTGTTCATATCCTGAACGGTTTTCGAAGATTTCGTGAAAACCTGTATTTTCTTACGTAAACTATCCTCAGTTAATTTCAGACTCTCATGTAGTCGGAAGAGATCATCAAACTTGGCTTGTAGGATTATAAAATCATCAGCTTGTTGTTTATTGATAGCTAGTTGTTTCTTAATCTGCTTCTCCTGATCAGAAGAATTAACTTTCAGAACTTTCAGTTCTTCTGTTATCTTCCGGAGCTTCAATTTGATTTTAGTTCATTTCTTTCTCATGACAAATTTTTTCCTTAATGTTCGAGTATTTTCAATCCTTAGCTTATCATTTTCGGCTTCCACTATCGTATAAGTGTCTACTGCGTTAGAGAGATCATCAAGCAATTGCTCATAATAGAGCTGCAAGTCAATCTCTCCAGCAGGTGTGCTAATCATAGCTGATGTGGAAACTGAAATAGCAGAAGGTTTAGAGGTTACCTCAGATTGGTCTTCCTCCTTAGCCATGAGACAGATGTCTTCATTAGATGAGAACATCAGATCATCTTAGTGATAGAAATCATCAGCGTTGCTTATCAGACAAAAGTCCTCTACTGATGAGTAGCCAGAATCCTCAGAAGGCAGATAAGAATCATCGATCTCAGATGTATCAAGAAACATGGCTTTTTCATCTCTCAGATCTTTGTTCTCGCCCGTTAATTTTGTCTTCTCTTTCTTTTGGAGTTAGGTCCCGTAATGTCTATTTGTACCAGAATGACGGTTTTCTCACAGTTGAAACATGCTCCATGATCCACGGAACTTCTTCTATCAGGTGAGTCATTCCGTCTGTAGAATCTTTCAGGTGACTTACCTGTCTGATTGTAATCAGAACTTCTTCTCTCAGATTTGTTGTCTCTTCTTTCATCAGACCGATCATCTCTTTTCTTATCTTCTCTGCGATCCTTTATGTGATCATCTCTTCGGTCATCAGATCTGGTCCTTTCTGGAGATCTGTCAGCTGGTCTCCTATCTCTTCCTCTACTGTTTTGATAATCCCTGTAGAATCTACGATACTTGCCAAGTTGAATGTTAGATTTTTTAAGTTTTCTGGTTAGCAAAGCAATCTGTTAAGTTTGGCTTATAATATTTCCGACTGGTTCAGTAAACTTTGAGTTGCTGTTGACTGCTTTGAATGCAACTGATTTTGATGTGACAGTTGTGGCTTCAGCAGGCGACTCGTCTTCTTCTTCTTGCCCTCTTTCGATCAGATCAAACTCATGGGCTTTAAGACTCAGGAACAGGTTGCTTGGCTTCATCTTGGCAATATCTTGACAATCCTTTATTACAGTGACTTTCATATCCCACTTCTTAGTCAGAGATCTCAAGATCTTGTAATTTATGTCTTTATCTGACATCTCTCGTCCAAGTTCCCGAAGCTTGTTAACTGACATGGTGATTCTTCTATCGAGCTCATTGATGGTTTTGATTTGGTAACATCTTAAGTTTCTCGAATTTCACCAGTTCAGCTTGTAGTATGCTATCTTTAATTAGATCATTTCCTACACACATTTCAGCAAGCGTATCCCACATCTGTTTGGCTGTCTTGAGATACTTTATCTTTTCCCTGGTTATCTTGTCCATGGTCTTCATGATTATGTGCCTGGCTATCGTATTCAGAGTGTACAGCTTTCTCTCTTCAGCATCCATCAGGGCGGGACTCTTTCTGACAAGACTTCCAACTGCAAAATCTGGATCACCTCCAATAGTTGGGTTGTCATGATAGATGATGATGGGTCCTCGTTCAAGAACTTCCATCATCTTGCTGCTTATTGATCCCAGATGGTTGCTCATGTATATCGTCCAGTCTGCATAAGCATCAATGGAAAATTTAGGCAAATCATGATACATACCAGAAGTATTATCCATGTTGATCGTGTGTTTTAAAAATATATGAGATTTGAAAAGGTTTTCCAAGATCAGTTCAAGTGACCACAAAGGTTCTACCTCAAGAACCGATGATATTCAAAGCCAGTGGTCCGTAGAACCACTGCTCTGATACCACTTGTAGGTCCTGAACGGGTTTCGTGAGGGCAGAAGTCTAGAGGGGAGGGGTGTATAGACTTCTGAAAACTTTTTCGTGCAGATCAGGTGCGATTGCAGTTTGCCTGATCAGAGTGCAAGTGAATCAGTTCTGACTGATATCCAACTTACTGATCGCCTGAGGGCAGATCAGTTCAGTATCTATCAGTTTAACTGATTGTACGGAAGCTAGTTTATACCCGTGTGAAAAACCAGTTTATAACAAATCAGATTCTGAAGCTGTTTTCAAACAGATGACTATGGAGTCAATCTGATCAGATCAGTAGCTTGGTGCTAGCTGATCCTAACTCAGAATATGTATGCAGATTTAATCAAGTTGTGTGCAATAGTTTAAAGCAATTAATCAAACAGGTAAATGCACACAAGATTTATAGTGGATCGGACAACCAGTCCTACGTCCACTCTTCCCTATCACAAGGGGCACCAAATTAACCAACTTAACCAACTGGACTTAGATTATTATGTTAGTCCAACACATTACACCAACAGATATTTATAGAGCTCTCACTCAACCGATCCCAGAAATCAGAACTAGAAACCCTAGTCTGAAATCTTGCTAAACAAACTTAACCTAACTTTGGGTTTTGGGTAAGATTTGTTGTTTGTTCCAACTTTGAAATCTTTCCTAGTATTTAAGTAGCCTAACAGCTAGAGGATAAGATTTATGTGCTAAGAACTATGGGATGAACACTTAGAAAAATAATCTTCAAGGTTGTGTTCTTCGTGAGGAAATTTTGTTGTAGTATGAGCTTCTTGATAATTTCTGTATCTTCACTCTGAAGAGTAATCCCATATTTATAGACCTCGAAATCAAAGAGCCGTTGGAGAGCAATTTGAATTTTTGGCTATATTTGGTAGATATGTAGGATTGGATGTGACGTGCTTCTAGGTATGGCATGGCCGAAAGCGTGTATGTCGTTTTTTATAGCCGTTTGACCAAGCAGCACCAAATCCCATATTGTCGGCTCCATTCATACGTGTATTGTTCTTATTGGTTAACAAAAACACTTTTCATTGTTTGTTCTACCAACTAAAGTTAACATTCTTCTTGTTCAGATCAACAACGTATGATTTGGTGAAACATCAGTTACCACCTGGTGTGAGCTGACCTGATCAGTTACAACTGATCAATCTACCTGATAGAGTCTTCTGGTGCCAATTGTCTTAGCTCAACTAGCAGACTCGGCTGATGTAGGTCTTCTGGTCTGGTCTTTTGGTAGTCATCTGATCTTCAGGTCTTCTGAATTTGTGTTTCATGACTTTACCTGATTATCTGACTTTATCAGATCGTCTGATCTTCTGTCCTTCCCTTGCCTTCTGGCCTGTCGGACTTCAGCTGATCTTTTGTTCTTCTGATCTTTAGATCTGACCTATACATATTAAGGTTCCCCCTCAATATATGACCTATCTTATACATCAGTTGTTCTATATAATAATTATCAACTGGTCATCTTATAACTGGTATTAAAAACATCAGTCAGCTAACAGGTCTGACTGGTCCTATTACATGTGTTTTAGAACTTTCATCAAAACTCTAAATTTCCCAACATTTATAGTTATGCACAACTTATTAATCAAACATATCTTGTTGTAGATGGCTACTCACGGATTGGGCAAAATTATGTGTAACTATGCGGATTTGGCAACCAAAATTGTTGAAGACAAAATTGTAAGGTTTGGTGTTACACGGGATCCAGAATCAATGGAGGTGGAACAAATTCTGAGAAGGTGCAATCTCGAAAAATATTGTGCTGCTCATTGCAATCCAGTAATGCAGTATGAGGCACTAGAATTCTTGAGGAATTTACAGGTGGACACGGAAAATCCTGGAGTCGAACTGATTTCTTCAGTAAATGGAGAGGATATCAGACTTACAAATGCTGATATAACTCGACTGTTTAACCTGCCCAAAGGAAAAATCTCTCCTGCTCACTACAGGGAGAATGAAGACGAACTGATCAAAAATGAACTCTTCAGAGAGGCTGATAAACACCAGACCGTAGGCTTTGTCAGGCCTATGATGAAAAGGAAATACCGTCTGTTGTTTGACATCCTGTCAAAAATAAATATGGGTATTTCTTTCAGCCTAATGGATTAACAGCTGTCAAAATGTATAGCATGGCTGCTATTATCGATGGAGCCAAAAATATTAATTGGCATGGTTTTCTGAAGGCTATTCTGATCCAAGAACATGACAAATTTGGAGTTAGTGAACAGAGACAAGTCTATCTGAAGAAGAGAATCAGCAATCTCAACAAGGTTGCAGTCATTCTAAAGGACAAGATGCCCAATGCTGAATGGGATCAGAACGGACTGAAGTCCTACAAGGCCTTTATCTCAACCACAACTGCCATTTGTGGGCCGACAGATGATGATATGCGCCCACTCCCCCTGAGGTTAAGAAAGGAAAGAACAAGGAGACAACTACAACCGACTGCAAGAGCTGCTACAGAACCCAACCCTACTACAGAACCTCTGCAGATTCAGCCAATCAGCCAACATCCAGCTACTCGAACACCACCAGAACCCTCCACATCTCATCAACCTGAACCTGGTCGATCTGAACAGTTGATTCCTGAGTCCAGATCATCCAAGACCATCACCGGGAGAATGGTCAGAATGAGAATTGAACGCAAATTTGATGAGTTGTACCCGGAGTTGGAAGCCCATCCTGTTATTTGGGAAGAAGTAATGGAGATCCTCACCTGGAAAGATCTCCGTTTGAAGAACTTCTCAGATTTCATGATCATTATTGAACAGATGGGAGGTCCTGATGCATTCACAGATTTTGATTTCGACATGAAGAAATCCGCTCAGGTAGGATCACCAGCTGAACTGATAACTGCTGAAGCGATCAAAGCTCTAATCCACGGAAAGCTGGGAATAATTGAACAAGTTGAACTAGAGGCTATTGCAGAAACTCCTAAGGAAGATGATCCTAAGGAAGATGATCCTATGAAGGATGTGGGAGTTGCCGATGATAGTGGAACTGGTGCTGCAGTTCATGACCAGCCACTGGAGGCGCAAACAACTGGAAATGATCAGGTGATACAAAATATTCCTGCAACACACATCACCGCTGGTCAACTTCAGGAGATCAGATCTTGTTTTAAAGAACTTATGAAAGAAGAAGTTGAGGGAGTGTTGGTTAATGAACTTAGCAACACAATAGCTGATCAGAGGCAGATTGGCCTCAAAGAAATAACAGATCAACGGGAATTGGCTATTTCCCAGATTGAAGCAATCAAAGATCAGTTCTCTCAAACCGTGACCAACTTTTGCATTGAATTTAAAAAGGCAGTTGACGACAAGCTAGTCGGTTGATCAACAACAAGTTTCTCTTCTGATGGTCACTGAAAAGCTTGAAATGGCTGAAGAAAAACTTGATAAACTCATTCTTACCCTCTCTACTGCCGTTGAATCTATCAAGATTGAGTTGATCTCAAAATCTATCTACTCAAGCTCAAGGTTTATCTGTTGTAGATCTTAACAAAGCCATATCAGTCAGCTTTGGATCTCTGACTTCCCACCTCAATACTCTTTTTGATCAAACCAAAAAGGGGAAGGACAAGTTGAGAAACCAACCGACTTCATCCAAACAAACGGAAGAACTGATTCAGACAGTTGAATCCTATGGCCAGAGAATAGACCATCTGGATCTATTTGCTAATGAAGTTTCTGGGAAGATGGAGAAGTCAAAGGCAAGAAAGTTAGTTGTGGGTGCTGGGACATCAAAACCTGTACCAGCCACTCAGACTAAGAGAGTCACGAGAAACACAGCTAGCCAGGATCTGGTAGATAAGGAACGGGCCGAGAACCGACTAAGGAGCAGATTCTTTGAAGAAGCTCAGATAGTGAAGAAGAAAGAAGGACAGAAAAATTGGCAGAGGCAGAAGACCTGAAAAGAAATACAGATCGAGGGCGAAGAAAGGAAGAGCCGGAAAATCTGGAACAGAAACTCAGTTGCCAGCAAGAGTTGATGAAATCATTCCTAAAACTGCTGCTCATGCTGATAGGTTCGAGGAATGGAATAAGATCAGAAGTGAATGGCTTCTGGATGCATTTGTTCTGGACCTAGTGCCACAAGAAGAATCACCAGATGCGGAATTTCTCAACTGGTTGGAGAACAAGCACCCAGATTTTCTGAAATATCTGGAAAATGAGGCCAGAATAATCAATGTGAGAATATCTCGTCAAGAGTATGACATGATGGACTACTCGAAGAAGGCAGATGGCTCATTTGACTGACTAGCATTTCAAAGGTTCTATTTTGACATCCTGAACAAAGCTCGCATAACTGATCCTCAGCAGATCAATGATGTCAAATGGAAGTTATACCAGATATTCAACGTCCCTCAGGATCAACGAGAAATGCCAGAGGGATATAAGCCAAAAGATTAAAAATCAGAAGACTGTTTAGGATCAGCTGAATTTAAACTCAAACTTTTCTGATGTAACCTGTAATTGATACATCTGCTGAATGAAAAGTTTATTCTTTTTCTGATCCTAAGACAAAATCTCATTGTCTTCTGATTATGTGTTCTTTACTATTTTATATTTATCAACTGTGTTGGTTTCTCAAGTGTTTTGGTTTCATCAAAAAGGGGGAAATTGTTGGGAAATTTAGAGTTTTGATGAAAGTTCCAAAACACATGTAATAGACCATCAAAGTTTGTTAAATTGATCGATGTTTTTAAATACCAGTTATAAGATGATCAGTTGATAATTATTGTATAGAACAACTGATATGTAGAATAGGTCACATATTGAGGGGGAACTCAATATATATATAGATCAGATCTAAAGACCAGCTGAGAACAAAAGACCAGCTGAAGTCAGAAGGCCAGAAGGCAAGGGAAAGACATAAGATCAGACGATCTGATAAAAAGTCGATGATCGGAGTGAAATCATGACGCTCAAACTCGAAGACACAAGATCGGTGACTACCGTAAGATCGCATCGGAAGACCTACATCACGAGTCTCGCTAGTCGAGCTAACACAACCGCACCGAAGACTTATCAGAGATAGACCGATCGGCCAGAATCGATCAGTCACCACACCTGTGGTAAATCGATGTTTCATCAAGTCATACGTTGTTGATCTGAACAAGAAGAATGTCAACTTTAGTTGGTAGAACAAACACTGAAAAGTGTTTCTGTTAACCAATAAGAACAAGACACATATGAACGGAGCCGACAATACAGAATTTGGTGCTGCTTGGTTAAACGGCTATAAAAGACAACTATCCATGCTTGCCGCCATGCCGTCCCCTCAAGACGCCACATCAAATCCTACATATCTACCAAAATATATAGGAAATTCAAATTGCTCTCCAACGGCTCTTTGATTTCGGGATCTATAATTATGGGATTACTCTTCAGAGTGAAAAACGGAAATTATCAAGAAGCTCATATACTATAGGAAAATTTCCGTACGAAGAACACAACCTTGAAGATTATTTTCTAAGTGTTCATCCCATAGTTAAAAGATGTAAATCTTATCCTCTAGTTGTTAAGCTACTTAAATACTATGATAGATTTCAAAGTTGGAACAAACAACAAATCTTACCCAAAACCCAAAGTTAGGTTAAGTTTGTTTAGCAAGATTTCGCATCAGGATTCTAATTCGATTTACGGGATCGGTTGAGTGAGAGCTCTATAAATATATGTTGGTGTAATGTGTTGGACTAACACAATAATCTAAGTCCAATTGGTTAAGTTGGTTAAGTTGGTGCCCCTTGTGATAGGGAAGAGTGGACGTGGGACCGGTTGTCGAACCACTATAAATCTTGTGTGCATTTACGATTGATTAACGCTTTACACTATTGCACACAACTTGTTTTAAATGCATACATATTACGAAAGTTAGGATCAACTAACACCTGTTATCGATTTGATCAGATTGACTCCATAGTCATCTAATTGAAAACAACCCGAATCGATTTGTTATAAACCGGTTTTTCACGGGTATAAACTAAGCTTTCCATTGACAATCGATTAAACCGATAGACACCAAACCGATCTACCCTCAGCGATCAAGAAGTTGGATATCGATCAAACCGATTCACTTGCAGACTCGATAAAATAAAAAACCGCAATCACACACCGATCTGCGAAAAAAAGTTTTTTGTAAGTCTATTCACCCCTCCCCTCTAGACTTATGCCCTCACGAAACCCGTTCGGGACCTACAGTAACATTTTGTATAGGTAACAATAATATTTAAAGAAAAAGAATTCTAGTGAATTTGAGTTCGCGTATAATTTTGACTATATTTAGTGGTTGAGTAACACTTTTGTGAACTAGATTTATACATGAATTCTATCACTGTTATGCATGAAAACTACTAATGTTTAAAAAATGCTTTACTTTTTAAATCGTGATAATTTTTTGTGCATAACAATAATAAACTTTATACTCCATGAACTCATATTCACACAAATTTTTGTCTTAGTGGTGTGCTCCTATGCGTGCGTATTAAAGAAAGACTAGGTTTTCGGTAAAACTTGTTCGGGATCTTCTACGGTCAGGAACGGTTTCGTCCTTCCTAACGTCAGGAAATCATTTGATTACCGTTGGATCATTTATCCAATGTATAATTTTAATTTTAAATGATTGCACTTTGCACTAGTGCGTTTGCGATGTGCATACTGTAATCTCAATGCATCGCCCTACTAATAAATTAAATTAATATTTATAAAATGACGAAATTATCTCGAACTCAGACCCGGATCCAAATCCAGAACAGAATCCTAACCCGGACCGCACCGAACCCTGATCGGACCTTGACCGAACACTGACCTGAACCTTGACCCTGACCTGGACCAAACCCAGACCACGACCCTAACCGGACCATGACCCAAACCCCGACCGGACGGGACCACGACCCTCCCCGACCGGCCCGAACTGATCAGATCGAACCGGGGCCCGGACGGACCTTGACCAAAGATCAGACCGGCACGGTCCTAAATCCTGACTAGGATTCGCACCCGAACCAGGACCTGGATCCTACTCGAACTCAGACCCAAACCCGACCCGGGTCGCGCATGGGTCAAGTTCGGGATCGTGGATTAAATTTTTTAAATTTATGAATATTGTATTTTTTATTTAAAAAATATTATAAGGATATTTCTGTAATTTTATCATTTTTATTTAAAAAATTAATTATTTAGTCTTATGGTGAAACACTATCTCGCCAATGACGAAGTTAAATGATTTGACAACCTTTTATTGGACATCTAACGTCAGAAAGGGCGAAGCCGTTCCTGACAGTAGAAAAACCCAACTTGTTCATAGTATGAAATATATATCACTACACTTATAAACTAATACCACTACACTTATCAACTGATACTATTACACTTATAAACTAAGATTATAGTATTAAATATTATAGATACTAGTTTATAAGAGTAGTAATATCACTTTTTAAGTGTAATGCTATGAATTTCTTACTATAAACAAGTTTCACAGAGGAGTTTATGTTAAAGAAAATGAGAAAGTAGTTCAAAAAGGAAAAAAAAAAGTAAATAAGCACACCCTTCCAGAAAGGGTGTTTTCTTCGTTCTTAAGATACAGCATAATTATGTTATTTAACCCAGAAATTATGGAATTTCATATTTCAAATTTTTATGGCCTATAAACTGTCGGACGGCTTAGCGGCGGTGTTATCACCAATCGGCCATCTTGGGACGGGCTTTGGTTGTGCTGGCTATTTAGATTCTGGTGAGTCTATTTCCCCCCCCCCCCCCACCCCCACAAGAATCAGGTTTAAACTCTTGTTGTTGTGCTAATGTATGATAATGTGAATTTTGGTGCAAATGGTAATTGTGCCTTTTAAAATATTATTATGATTTCTTTGAATTGCATACAGAGTGGTAATGAGCTGACTGCTTTTATTCCTTTATTTGTCTCAATATGTGATATTGTCATATTGCTATTGCTTGTGGCCTATGTGTAACGGAATATGCTAAATTCATGAGCAGTTTTCTGCTGTTGAAAGATGGATGATTGGGATTTCAGCTCTGAAGAACTGGATTCCTTAGAAAGAGAAGCCCTGAAGCAATTGGCTGAACGCAATAGCTCTTCTGCTACTGCCTCTACCAGTCATCTTTATGACAATAGGCCCATTGTATCATCTCGGCCGTCAAATGTGATACCTTGTAGGCCTTCAAATATGCCATCTTCTAGACCATCAAATGTGCCATGTTCTCGTTCCCCAGCGAAGCCCTCTTTCATGAGACCACCTCTGGACAATGATAGGGTACGTTTACTTCACATTTATCTAGCTGTCCTTACTTGTTTTGTTAATATGCATCAATTTTAGAAGCCTTTTTTAATATGGCTAATGGGTTAGCTAAATAATTTGTATTGAGTTGAACGTAAATTCTTAACTTTGTGAGGACCTCTTTCTATTTGATCTTGTCTAGTAGTATTTAAGAGAAGAAAAGAATGTGCATTGTGTATCTCCTTTTTGTTTGCTTTCCTTATGGACATTAGAGAGGAAAGTTAGAACCCGGAGAATTAATAGAATCAAACATTGAAGACTCCCAAATTCTTGGCTCCCCATTTCCTTTAATTTCACCGCATAATTACCTTTCTCAATCATATTACATCTGCCAGAAATCAGAATTATGATATCAATCAGTTTTCTTTAATGGTACTATGAAGCAAATTTAATTCGTCAAGGCAGATAAACCTTATAACTTGTGTCATTCTCTCATTTGATGTTGCTCCGTGAAGCAGATTAACTCCACGCAGCATGCAAGAGTATTACCTTCATCAGTGGCGCCAAAGATGATTGGTGAATTCCTTTTTTCTCTTTGTACTTGAAAACATTGTATTTTACTCTTACCTTTGCATTTACCTGCATTTTTGGTTGTCTTTAACTTCAACCCAATTTAAGATAATTCACCAAAGCCAGAGCATCCAAAGACCACAATCAAGTTTTTCCTACATGCCAGTGGAAACATTGCTGCAAAATTTCCCTATGACAAGGTATACTGTGCCTTCTGGACTTATGATTTAATGTACATAAATGTTCGTTTTATCTTACTGTCATTCTATTATCCTCCATTAGGTACTTGTAGGAGCTTTCCGCAATATCCCAAGAGCTAATTGGAATGCAAAAGAAAGGTAGTTTTTCTTTTCATGACTACCCCAACCTAGTAACATGAAATACTTATAATTTCCAATTACTGTTGTAGGGCTTCATACTAGTAAAAATGAAATTTCTTTGTGACCTTTTGCCATCCTTTTTATCTGATTATCCTTACACATTGTTGTCAACTTTTAGATTTCACAATATGTTCAATCTCTTGCAGATTGTGGATGTTTCCTTTGTCATCCTTGTCAACAGCAGAAAGTGTTCTTCGTGATATTCCTGGTTCTAATGTTGAGGTGATTCTTGATGATCTGAGATTTCTGAAATGTTAGGTTCAATTCAAATAGGTTTTCTTAACCATATCTTCTTTACAAGGGAAAATTATGTCCTCATTATGTATTTGACCACCGGTGTAGATGGTTAACTTAATATATCCTTTTCCTGTATTTTTTTCCCAGATAGAGAACTTAGATCCTATGGTAAGACGTGCTATTGCTGCTGCCACTTCACTTCCAGATCTTCAAGGTATATTTGATTCTTCCCCTGATGAGGTTCTGTCATTATTTTAAATGCATATCAGAATACTCATATTGATGGATGGATAAGCCAAACATTTAGAAATCTAGCTATTATTTCAATTTCAGTGAGAGTACTCCCGGAAAATTTTATATTGCTAAAGGTCATAGATATTTCATCTTATGTTAATATGTTATGCTAGTTCTATGACTTATACTGATATAACATGCAAAGATAAGTGAGGTTATAAGATGTACACAATGGATCGACTGCTTCATGTTGTAGGTCTGAGAAGGATCACAAGTTTGTTTTTTCTTCTTAACATGCCATCTTTGGTTGAAGGAAAGAAAACATGATTATGAGGCAAGGATTAGGTTGAGAAGTTTTCTTTCTTCCCCATGATATAATTAGCATTTTCCTGGTTTGAGATGTACATAGATTCAATATGGTTGATGAAAACATCAGGTCTAAAAGATCATTTAAAAGATGCTTAGCATATTTGATTGGGGAAAGAGAAAGATCCACTCTTGATCATGGCGACTAAGTGTATCAAACTCTACTTAAAGCTTTTAAAGCTACCTCTCTCCCTCAGTTGTGTGTGTGTGGGGGGTCCTAATTTTGCTAGTGATGATTCTTTTGTTAGATGTGAATGCATTCACCAAACTTACTTGGGGTATAATATTGAAATTATAAAAAATTTAAAATATCGTACTTCAAGAAGTATATGAAATAACTGCAACTTGGACCCATATATGTCCTCTACTTTAGTGTTTTTCCTTTTTCCTACTCAAAGTGATAACTGAAGCTTCAAGCTTTCTTGGTTTTTGGTTGCCTTATGCTAACATAAAACCATGGGCAGACTTAGATGTGTTCCTAAAATAAGGCGTTCTCTCTTTCCTTTTCCATTTTGTCACTTCTATATGATTTCCAATTAATCTTGCCGATGATTTGGATCTATTGAGGGGGAAATAATCTACAGTTTTTGTATTGGTTTGGGCCTTCATTCTTGTGTATTATAGTGCCAAATACAAGTATACTCATTTCATGTTCTCACAGGCCGATATGAGAAAATTCCCAGTTATATCGAAACAAAGCTCCTGCCGTTTCAACGTGACGGTGTCAGGTATGTAAAGAGTAGATGCTTTTACTCTTCCATTCAGTTTAGGATTAGAGCTTGTGTTAAAATTAAGTTAGATTATTAATCAGTTCATCAATCAGTTCATCAGAATGTTATTTGAGCATTGGTACTTTGCTTCTTCTCAGATTTATATTACAGCATGGAGGGCGGGTCCTACTAGCTGATGAGATGGGTCTCGGGAAAACTCTTCAAGTAATAGCACTTTTACGTTTCACATTAATAATCAATTCCGTGTTTCTAACAGTAACAAATTGAGATTGTTATCTAAACCACCAATTTGAAAATTAAATTGGTTTCAGTTATTATAACTGGCTTAAACTGGCTGATTATGCCTTTCAAACACCGTTTCTCATGCAATTTTTTATTTGAGGATAAACCAAAAGTTCACTGGGGACATGTTAGTAATTTGATCACATGTACAGGCAATTGCAGTGGCCTCATGCGTTCGTGAAGCATGGCCTGTGCTCATTATAACCCCATCTTCCTTACGGCTTCATTGGGCTTCTGTAAGTTATATTGCTTATGCCTTTGCTGGAGAATTTTTCGCATTTGCACTGATATTTTTATGCTTTATTACAGGCGATTCAGCAGTGGCTGAATATCGCACCATCAGATATATTGGTATATCCTCCTTGATTATTCTGATGTTTTAGTTCGTTTTTTTTTATTGCGATGCATCATAGGGCATAGTTTTTTCTTTTATCGACCTTTTCTTAATAGATTCATGAACTTACAATACCCTGTTATATATACATATGTGTGCGTGCACATATTGTTATGTCATATATTCATATGGAAAAGGGACTTGTATTTTCTTCTTATAGTTGGGACTTGTATTTTCTTCTTATAGTTACATCACAGGTTTGATAGAGAAAGTGTGAAGAAGCTAGAGAAATTTGACCTACATAGAAGGCTTAAACTTTAAATTAATTTTGCTTCACTGGTTAAATTAATATACGTACAACTTCTGTTTCTAATCTTATCAAGTTCTAAATCATAAAATGTCGTCTTTATCCTTCACAAGCAAGTTCTTCCTGAATTTTGTGGAAGTACCGCGGTTGATGCTGCCAGATTTAAGGTCTTGATGGCACACTTTCCACTAGTGTAAAATCTTAAATTATCAAGTAACATTTGCTTTCCTCATCATTCATAAATTGTTTTTTTCAGCTTGGGTTGATGTTAATAATTATGAATTGAATTATGCTGGTTATTTCCTGTGCATTGAAGAGTGCATTTCTCTTGCATCTTTTTGTTAGCGGGTTTCCACGTTGCTTATACTTTATAACCAACTTCTCCAATGAATAGTTTCTTAAGTGATCATGTGCTGTGGAGATTCGTTCAGAGAAATGTTCATAATAGACCATGTAATTTACTAATTTGGACATCCTAAAAACATTACGAGTAAATACTGCAAGCATATAGCAGGACAGTATATTCCTTTATTTACGGAAGCTCTTATATGTATGCAACAATTAAATTTTGGCCTGATAAATAGTCATCAACAGGTGGTTTTGTCACAGTCGAGCGGTTCCAACAGAGCGGGGTTTAATATAGTGCCCTCAAACTCCAAGGGACCTATTAATCTTGATGGCATCTTCAACATCATATCCTACGATATTGTACCTAAATTAAAGGATAAACTTTTGGCTTCAGATTTCAAGGTAATAGCTAGAAACCCTGTACTCTGTTTACTACACTGGTGCACATCTTTTTTGTTATATGATTAGATGTCATAGACATTCCTTATTTGTACTTTCTAATGCTTGAGTTTTGTATTTGTGCTTTTGCTGCAAACTGATATGGATTTGTTTTTCTTGGTACTTATTTTGGGTCTGGACGCATGTAACTGGTGATAATACATGTGTACCCCAGAAGTTAACACATTTTACTCCATGTTTTATGCTTAGGAGTTTCACATTAATTATTAATTCATATGCTACTAAAAGTTCAGTGAAACAGAAAGAGTGCTTACTTCTCTAAAGACGTATAATCATTCTACAAATTCTGTATCGAAGGTCTTTTCAATACTTGAAGATTTTTTCTGTGTCTGTGTTAACAATATATAAATTATTAACATTTTCCTCAGAATTAAAATTGTAAACGAATTTTACTTTTTCTTTCCTATTTGCTCTTCGCCACAGTTAATTTGGCTGAGATGCTTGGTTGATAGCAATCCTGAGTATTCACTTAATATAAAAAAACTCTGCTTCGTGTTATCGCATAATTGCTTTTCAGAGACAAATGTCCTCGTTTTGGCCACACCATAAAATTTCTTGAATTTCAGTTAGTTTATTTTAATTTAGACGCTTTAGTTGGTAAATTGTCAAGTGCATGAAGTTTTCATTTGTGCTCTTTTACTGTTTTCCATATGTCAACCTTCTGAAGCTGCTGGGTGCTAAGAAAACATATGCACGAGACTTGCTGGAGAATGTTGTACATACACAATTTTTGCCCCCCACAAAACAAGATTGACTTTTTATTGAATTTTTCAAGTATCCTTCAAAAGTAGTGGCTGAAGTTACTGGCTTCTGGTTATACTTTATGCAAGAGAGTATGTTTTGGATTGAAGATTTACTTTTAGGACATCCAACTCCAAAATAGGTTTAATAAGTCAGGATTTATGGAGTATTTCATTTTTTCTCACTTTGTTTTTACCTTAGAATAACTCAGTGTACTGACTGATGGATTTTCTCAGAAATATCATGTATGAAAACTTCAGTCTGCACATTTACATTTTCTGAAATTCATAGTTTAAGTATCACACGTTGATACAGTTACTTCCTGTATCCGTTACTATTAAGACAGCCTTACACATGTGATACAATTGTATGGAATCTTGAAGGATGTACTGTTGGGTCTACGAATTAATTTGACCAACCTTTGTATGTTCATTTAGGTTGTGATTGCAGATGAATCACATTTCCTGAAGAATGCCCAAGCAAAACGGACTACTGCGTCCATTCCTGTATTGCAGGTTCACTATATTCCATTTTATGTTGACTTTGCATTTTTGAATTAAATAAACATGCAAATAGTATCAAGCAGCGGAAGTTCTAAATATTACTCCCTTCGTCCCACAAAGACAGTCCACTTTCATTTCTCACACTGACCAATAAAACATAATTTATTATGCTTGAAATTCTGGATTTTACCTATAAAGTTCCTGATATACACTTATTTTTTTAATACAGAAACAATAATGTCTATTCCCAATATACATTAAATAGGTGTATTTTAAACAATTTACACACTTTTTATAAGGAAAGAGACTATAATTTGGGATAAACCAAAATGGAAATGTGGACTATCTTTGTGGGACGGAGGGAGTATTTATTATTTTCGTCCAACTCTTGCTTATCACCAAAATGGTCATGTTGTATCAAGGACTTCACTCAATCTCTTTGAGAAAAGAACTATAATAATAGAAACAAATTCCGGTTGAAGGGGTGATTTATATCTGTTGCTTCATTTGTCTTGAGGGTTCTTGTTTCTCCCTTCCTCTATCCTCACATCCCTAGCTCATTATGATAAGTTCATTATGACCGTTTATTTTAAGCTCTCTCTCTCTCTCTCTCTCTCTCTCTCTCTCTCTCCCTCTCTATTTTTCTCATTGTCATGTCGTTACACTGATTATTCATAGAAAGCTCGGTACACGATCTTGCTCAGTGGGACTCCAGCGTTGTCTAGACCAATTGAACTATATAAACAGGTGAAGTTGAAGCATCCATTTCTGGAGTTAAAATCCACACTCATGCTTCTAATTAATAGCTGGTGCCTGAAATACAGTTGGAAGCTTTGTATCCTGAAGCGTATAAGAATGTTCATGAATATGGTACCCGTTACTGCAAGGGTGTAAGTCAAACTCCTACGAGATATCCTTTTTCTTATGCATATTCTATTATTCTAACAGACATTACAAACTCAATATTCTCCTTTTTTCAGGGTGTATTTGGAGTCTATCAAGGTGCAAGCAATCATGAAGAGCTACATAATTTAATAAAAGCTACAGTAATGATTCGCCGACTTAAGAAAGATGTACTCACTGAGCTTCCGGTGAAACGCAGGCAACAAGTGTGTAGTTCGTTGATTTCATCAGTCATATTTAATAGTACTGCAGTTTTATGTGTTTGTGGGGCGTACAATTGTTTGACTTGGGAAAAATGAACTGTATGTTCTCAAATCCATTCTTTTAACTGGTATCTTGGCGTATATTGATTCTGAACCATTTTTTATGGATTTCAAACCGGAAAGCATAATGTTAGTTCTTTGTTCCAAGTTTATTATTCTTAAATGAATAATTTATCTTCCATTTGGCTTGCATCATCTTTATTGAGATCTTAAATAATTTGTAGGGTGATTGAGTTTCTCTTCCTTATTTTCTTTTGTTCACTTTGGTCATTCTCAACATTTTATTGATTAACTTTCTTGATTTCCATGTTTCAATGAAAAAACTGACTGATTATAGATCTAAAACCTCGAGTCTTTAAATCCTTGATTCTTACTTGCAGGTTTTCTTGGAGTTGGGTGAACAGGAAATGAGACAAATCAATGCACTTTTCCGTGAGGTGAAATGATAATTTTTTTGCGCCTCTTTTTATAATAAAAATGAGAAGTTTTATCATTTATGTAATTATGTTGTCATTGGTTGTTAATTTCCTGCTATTTTCTATTCTATGTTCAACCAACAGATATAGAACCATGTTGATTTAGCCTGCTCTTATCCTTGTAAAGAAATGGAAAACATGCCTTTTTATTTTTACACTCTCAATTTGCATTTCTTAAATGCTTAACCTGGATGGTGCTCTTTAATTTCCTATTAATGATTTTATTTTCTACAGTTGGAGATTATAAAAATGAAAACCAAATCGTGCCAGTCAAAAGAAGAAGCTGAATCACTAAAGTTCACTGAGAAAAATCTTATTAACAAGGTATGCCTCCCAAGTAACTAGCATTTATTTTTATTCTTTTTTATTATTTTTTTGTTGGTAACACATGAAACCCATCACCTGCTTCCCCAACGAAAAATATTGATTTTGACATGCTTGTTTTTGTTTAAAATCTGTAAGCACATCCACTTTCCCAAAAATGGAGATGTTCTTTTTCTAAATTGTCATAGCTTTTACACTTTATTATAAATAGGAGTCTAACCTTTTAAGTTTTATTCGCTGCATATGATTTTTTCTGTGGTTTATCAGGTGAAGGAAAATGTTCTTCAAAATTAAAAAAAAAAAATTGGTTCCAAACCTTGCTACATAATATATGTATCTTGAAACTTACTACAGCGACATAACTAGGAGAAAAATGCACCCAGCAACGTATTTTGTGCTCATTTGTTGAATCATATTGAAAATAAATTTAGATGGAATTCTGTTTGGTTAGGATATATGGTTGCGTAATTAAATATAAAATAAGAAGAAATATCTATCCTTTCATGCCCCATTGAAGTAGAATCTAATGTTTTAAATACTACCTGGTTAATCAGTATTGGTCAAATGGAAAATATGCAGAACTAGAGTAAGCCAGCCTAAAGTTGGACCGTGCCTTTGGGCTTGTCAGGGCATTGGACATAGCATTACTAGTTGCCCTTTTTCTGAGGCAATGGGCAAAAATATAAACTACAACCACTAGATTTCCTGATAAAGCGGAACAATATTCTTTAAAGTTTTAATTGATACTGTATGATCAAGTTTGGATGTACATCTCCTCCCAAAAAGAAAAGAAAAAAAGAGACACATGTTGCATGAGTCGTTACTTCTGATTCACATTTTTGGTCACATTTGCTATTATCTTGATTTATTTCATTTGGTGTGCTCCAGATTTACACTGATTCTGCAGAAGCCAAGATTCCAGCTGTACTGGACTATCTGGGAACCATTATTGAGGTATGATTTTTTCAACTGCCTTCGCATAGGTGATGTTTGTTTTGGGTT
This sequence comes from Stenogyne calaminthoides, assembly GCA_037126765.1. NCBI lineage: Eukaryota > Viridiplantae > Streptophyta > Magnoliopsida > Lamiales > Lamiaceae > Stenogyne > Stenogyne calaminthoides. The sequence continues at coordinate 9,850,918 of JBBCBC010000005.1, read as the reverse complement.
TTGAAAAGCAGGATTCGACCTTACCGGTTCTAGTTCGGGATTTCGAATTCCGATTTTTAAAAGTTGCCACTTCAACACCTGTAAACCTACTATCACACTTTCCAATAAATTCATGATTCAATTATCTCTCATATTTAAATCTTACTATCACACTCAACTGTAAGATAATAATACAACTTCATTTACTCTTACACATTGATTTGACATTGTTAATTCCACAACTCTCTACAAGTTCGGACTTTTGGATGAGAATGATTCTTTCATGGTATCAGAGCCAAAAAGGCTTACGTCCTGGGTTCAATTCCCGCTGAAAGCAACTCCGCCCATATTAAATTGTCCAGTCAATGGGCCTCCTCCCAATGTTGGAGCAAGAGAATTCAGCCCATGAATGAGGGGAGTGTTAGAGAAATAATATAAACTAATTAATTCCACAGTCTCTACAAGTTTGGACTTTTAGATGAGATGAAATTCTTTCAGACATAAAGTTAATTCTCACCTTACTCAAAACCCCCAAAAAACACACACCTTACTATTTATCAGGATTTAAAAAACCCCTAGATTTCAAAAATTGGTTTCTAAAAGTCACTTAAAACCCAAAACAAACATCACCTTAATCTTCCAAAATCAAAACTTCTCCACATTTGTGGAACTGACAATAACAGATTTGAGCGGAGGTTTTTTATTAGTTGATATTGTGAGTGGAGTTACTACGTTGGTAATACTAACCTGACGGAGTTATTAGGAAGTTGACTCCTGGGATGATGAATTTTTGAGAATGCTATGCATGTGCTACAGATTCTTTTGCTAATACTAAAACTTGTAGCATCTGAGCTGGGAGCTGGCTTTAGCTTACGACAGTGCTGTGTGAAGGGCTCACATTTTCTAAGTGGAAGGGTGAAACTTGGACCGTGATTATTGAGTTCCCATTTCATATTTGAAAAATTCTGTAACTTTCCTTTTTATTCATCCTACAAAATGATACAAAACCAAATATATATAGTACATACTTATCACCCTAAGAAAGAGATCAGAAACCATTCCTATAATTGTATATCCTATGATTGAAGAGATCTGTCTTTCCTTATTTGTAGAAATATTCCATCCTAAGAATAGACTATATATTAGTTGTACTTTTCTACATCCTTTCTAGACTCCCTCTCAAGCTGGGTGGTTTATGTTATACATAACAAGACGGTGGAGTAGGGAATTTACGTATATTATTGATATACTAGACTCCCGTATTTGTAGCGAGAAAACAAAATTAGGTTACAACCAAAATAAGGAAAGGGTAATAAAGATCTAAGCTATAAAAATTAAGATTAATCATTTCTTCAACTTGCAAACTATCCTGTTATTTGACCTATTTTCCAATCCAGGGAAGTATTGTCTTGTACATTTTCTTTTGAACCATGCTTATCCTCTTGCAGCTACATGATTTTCTTCCATGAGTTAACTTTGTAGAAATCCATGTCTCCGTGCTTTCCTGAGTCCAAACCTGCACACTATCAAGGCTGTACACAAATGGCCCTTCAATTGGATGTCTGTCTGCACCCTCATATACCCTTACCAAGTGCTATCGGTAGATCAGAGCTGTGAACATAGGCATAACCGAATAAGAATGTTGTCATCAACTTCTTCCTGCTTTCCTCTGTCCTAACTTTTGCAAAGGCCTCCTAAATGGTAGGAAGGGTGCCATCCCCATGGTTCTGCTCCTGACTTCATCTATGTCTTTATTGTGACCTAAGAGAAATCTGAGTGCTCTTTCACCGCTCTTCATCTAGCTCTTTCCTATATAAGGCAGAGTCACCACTCATCAGGACATTTTCAAGAATAAATCTCTTTCATGTCCAGTTGCAGCCAACAACGTTAAAATATTGAGTGACACTCAATTCTCCTTGTAATAGATCATATAATCTGTTCACAATCTCAGATAATTCTAAGGAATTTTCTGTGCTGGAGTTGGTTTTACGTGCAACCTCCTAGATTTCCTTGGCTGTTCATCTTACAAATGATACAAATACCCACTTACGTATAGTACATACTTATCACCAAAAAAGGAAAAAATCACAAAACCATCTTATAATTGTCTATCCCATGGTTGAAGGGGTCTAGTTGACTTTCCTTACCTAGGTAGAATTATTCTCTCCTATGATCAAAACTTATTTATAACTTTTGAATGAATTATTCTTTACATGATTAGGTTGTTCAGTAAACGCCCACATGGGACACCCATAAACTTTCATTTGTAAACATTTCTCAATGTTTGGTTTCAACTTTGTCATCTCACCATTGCTTTTCAAGTATCTATAATAATTTGTTCTAGTTATTTGACATGTACCTATTGTCTTCACGCGTCATGCAGGCAGGTTGTAAGTTTCTAATATTTGCGCATCATCAACCGATGATTGATGCAATACACAAATTTCTTCTGGTAAGACCCTTTGGCTTCTATTTTACTATTGTTATATACATGCTCATTTCATATTATTGAACATATATTTTCAGAAGAAAAAACTGGGATGCATAAGGATTGATGGCAGCACACCAGCAGCATCAAGACAAGCTTTAGTGACAGAATTTCAGGAAAAAGATTCAATTAAAGCTGCTGTGGTATTGCTTCTGTTTCATTTGTATTATGTTTTTTTTTTTTTTTTTTTTTATGTGTTCTTCCATGCAAATTTTTTATTTATTTTTGGTTATGGTTGTTCAGTTGTCCATCAAAGCTGGAGGTGTTGGCTTAACATTAACTGCAGCAAGCACAGTGATATTTGCGGAATTATCTTGGACTCCTGGGGACATCATTCAAGCAGAAGATCGTGCTCATAGGATTGGTCAGGTACACTTACTGGCTCTTAATGAAATAGGAGCATGTGTGGCAAAACTTATTTTAAACATCTATAAGTTCTAATGTATTATTAATTGTTTTAACTTTTAAGAGCTTATAAAATGTAGTAATTTTTAAGTAGCATATAAATTAAAGTGTTTGACTAATAAAAACTTATAAGTTCTTTAATAATTGAGATAACTATTTTTTAATTTTTATATAAAATAATTATAATTTCATTTTTAATATTTAGGTGGGGTGGGGTGATTTTTTAATTATTATTTAAGTATAGCTTAAAATATTTTAGAAAAATAAGTTGTATTATTGGTACTTATTTTTGTAGAGCTTATAAGTTGTAAAGAGCGTATTTTAAAACCTTATAAGCTGTTAAACATTTTTTTACCAAACACGTTTAGAATGTGGAAATCAGTTTTAGGGAACACTTTTGAGATCCATAGCTTTTTCCATCAGGAATTTGGTGATTAAAATACTCATGAGGTGCTCCTCTTCAAGCTATCATAGAGAGTATTTTGGTTTTATGGTGTATAAACAGCTGTTTCAGTTACTTTATGTTCAATTTATGATTAACATGAGTCATGTGGTCCCCTAGAAGTTCAGATGATGCTTAAAACTTTGCATGGTCATAGATTCTCCTTAATTTGGCAATCTCTCATATTTTCATGATAAAAATGCACATTGTTACCCTTCCCGTTTTTAAAATATCTAATGTTTGAATTCTTTGTTTTCTTTTTGAAAAATAATTTGAGTGATGAGAAGTACTATTCTTTTCAGGTTTCGTCAGTCAATGTATACTATTTGCTAGCAAATGACACGGTTGACGATATAATATGGTACTTCTTCATGTTCTTTCCATCCCTACAGATTAGTCTTACAGACTTATGTATAGTTCCGTTCAATTTAAAAAAGAAGTAACAGTTTATTAGTTGGATATAAAAGTGTGCAATTTGGCTGACTTCTTTCAGGGATGTCATTCATAGCAAACTGGAAAATCTTGGACAGGTAAATTTTCCTTCCAAAACGTTAGATTTATTACTAAATTATTATTTTCTTTCTGTTGAATTGAATGTGACCAGACTGTCCTATTCCAATCTTTGGAGTGCCGTATATTTTACTCCCTCTGATCTTAAATATTTGATGTTTAAAATTTGTTGGTGAAATTGAGAATATATGTGCATAATGACAAAGGCAGCCTTCATTAATTATTTTCTCTCTCCCCACATCCCATAATTTTAGCCGACAATATTCGCTCTGTCTTTAACATTTTTCTTTCCTCCTACATATTTTAGTAAAGGAAAGTTAAATCATGAGAGATTTTGAGATTGGGATAGGAGAAAGAGGAAAAATAGTGAAAATATCTATAACATCAAATAATTAGAAACAAGAATACTACCCTAAATATCAAATATTTAAATTCTGAGGGAGTACATCTTTTTAGCTCATGCATGATATGATATCCATAACAATATTAATAGTTCATGCATATTCCAATAGAGAAGTGTGACATACTTTATCCTATGTACTTTTCCTTGTATCTTTCCTTAAATCCTATAATCTTGTGAGGTGACTAACGATTTCTTTCATTTGCTATTCACTATTTCATTTGGGAGCCACTTGTATTTGTTCTTTTTATGAAATTATCGACTGTTTGCGGTTGTGGTTAGATGCTTGATGGTCAAGAAAATTCTCTAGAAGCTTCTGTAAGCCAATCGGGAAGCAGCCCATTCAAAGCTTCGGTTAGCCAATTGGGAAGCAGCCCTTTGAAGAGGTTAACAGTTAGTCAACCAGGAAGCAGCCCTTTGAAGCAGAGGAAACTTGACTACTTCTTGACACGTTGTGATAGCCCTCGCTCTGATGACGAATCCAAGCACAAACAACCCAAGATCTGAGATTCCAACAGCGTGTGAGTAATGCATGATTTTGTACATGAATTACATTTGCATGCTCAATTTTTTTTATTTTATATTAAAGGAGAAAGTAAAACAATATTCTAATACTTGCTCATACTTCATAATTCGTAATTCTAAATGCCAGCTTGATAATATTGTTTTCCAATTGATTATTCTGATCTCTTTGAACAATGCAACGATTCTCCTTTCCTGAATTACGTATTTATCAGTTGCAACATTCTGAGCATGACCATTAGTAAGCTTCAGTTTTGTTTGCAGAATGGTTACAAATACGTGGAGGAAAACAATCAGAAAGTGAAAAGCGTGAAGAATTCTTTCTCAATCATTCGCGTAATGTGGGCTAAGAACAGTTTTAATCATTCGCATGATTATTCAGTCCTTTTGTACTTTTTTATCGCGAAGAAATATATGTATTGATCAATTGGAAAATATATGTAGCATTACCTTCCTACATTTGATATGAGCCTATACACCTAAAATCACTGGCCTTGTTCTTGTAAACTTCTGGTTTATCTTCTTAGAAGCTATTGATGTTTAATGATTGTTGATGTGTACATTCATTTTTTGGTAGAGACATTCACTATTTGTGTTCTTTACACTGGCCCCCCTCAAGTGGAGAATAGGCGGCAGCCATGCTGTCATCGCTGCCTTATCTCTGCCGCCTTAGCTGTCGTTTGACTTCAACTCAGCCCTCCTACCTTTCAGCTGCACCAACCATTCTACTACTATCGGTTTTTTAGTCGTCGTTTTTCCCTTCTGTTTTCATTTTTTAAGTGTTTGATCAATGAGTAGTGCACGAGTATTGGTAATTGAGTTTGTGACTGGTAGATTAGTTGTTGAGTGAGGATCTCCTGGGAAAGGTTTCACGTGAATTATCTTTTTCAAGTATTACTGTTGTGTATATTCTATATTATTGTTATATATATGTACTATCATTATGTAATTTTTTAATAGTGATACTTCATATGCACAACAATGATACTTGAAAAAAAAATTACGTGACTCGGATTGCAGAAGTTTTTGCTTGGTTTCGAGTATTATTATTTCCAGCGAGCATGGGTATTTCTAAATGTTCCATCTAGGTTGGTTTAGCGATTATGCTGGCTGAACTTTAAAGTTTACAGTATCAAACTTTCATTATTTTGAGAACTCAGAAGTAAGAATTTTAAAATGCTATTAATTTACTTTACTCTATCACATGTCTTTACTCTCTTTTTTTTTCAAATATATTTATATCATCTATCTATCTTTTTATTCATTTAATACATCCAAAATAATATAATCAAGGACGGATAAATATACATAATGGGGTGTGAAATACTAAAATCCCAAAGCAAACATACATTTTAACTAGACATTAGAATTTTGAAATTCAAATCCTAAAATCCCAAAGCAAACATACATTTTAACATTCATAGTTGAGTCAAATTATGTCGAAGGTTGATAAATTATGGGATTATTACAGTATATATCTATTTGTCTCGTCAACTTATCAAGGTTTTTGCTGACTCTACCCATAGTTTAGAAACTCTTTTTTAAGAGATTAAAACTGTAAAATAACAATTTTAAAATAAATTATTCTACATTCTCCACTGGAATTTGCAAACACCCTCAAAATATTGGGTATCATCAATCATTGTCGATTAGAATTTTCAAGTTGTATTCACCATTAATGGTTTAGTCTATGCTAGGGTGTAGCTGACATGTGTCATTACCCTTTTTTTTTTTTTTTTTTAGTCTCAATTTTTTATTCTTAATATTCATATTAAGTTTGTAACTCAATTAAATTATACTTAAATATTTGTAATATTCTTGTTAACATATATACTTTTAATTTTGTTAACACTCTTGTTAAAATTAGTTTCAATTTTATATTACTATTTTATTGTTTTTATTTTAGTCAATTATTCAAATATATGTATTGATAAAATAAATAAAACCTTCGTGAAATGGTCTCAAGATGAGACAAAATATAATTTGAGAATAATTGTTTAATATTTTGGAAAAGGTGAGTGCCAAATTTATATTGCTATAATCCTAAAACAGAAAAATACAAAAAATTATATGAAGGTTGTCTTTTGGGCAAGTGATCGAACAAGTGAAAGAATATCATGTGTGTTATTCAAGACTTGTTAATATATTTATTTTTTATCGAAAGATTGTTTAGTGCATATTTAAAAGTATTATAAATATTTAATTATAATTTAATTGAGTTACAAACTTACTATATATATTAACAATAAAAAATTAAAATTTAAAAAAGAAAAGGAAATGACATGTGTCAACAACTGTTCAGCACCCCAGCATAGAGAACACTAATCGATTACATTGTATCATTAATTAAGAATCAAATATGAATAACTAGACAAAACAAGCTAACTAGACATTACAAGATAAAAATTCATATAAATTTTGAATTTATGGAATCTCAACCCAATTACATTAATATTAAAATGAAGTTAAAACTGATTCTAATTCGAGGATTTTGATAACTAATTTTAAGAAATCACCGCTACCACGTTATAAATCTGCTGTGCTTTTAAACCCAAAAATAAATATCCATCTTACCATTTTATCAGAATTTTAAAATTTTAAAATTACTTAAAACCCAAAACAAACATTCACTAAAAAAAAACGCATTGTTTACCGACGGTTCCATCAACCATCGCTAATAGCGATAATTTTGTCGACGGTTTCGATTAGACAGTCAAAGTCACCGGATTTAGCGACGGTTCCCAAAACCGTCGCTCACTACAAAAAAGACTGTGATTTACGACGATTTCAGCGACGGTTTACTGACCGTCGGAGAAACGAGGGTCGCTAGACTTTAGCGACGGTTATTGTGACACTGTCGCTATTTAGCGACGGTAAATAACCGTCTCTACTTATCAACGGTTTTGGCGACGGTTTTCGGTCCCGGACCGGTCAATTATTTTCGCTAAAGCCGCCGACAAATTAACGACGGTAGATAGCGACGCAGATATTATCGTCATTACATTAGCTTATCAAAAATATTCGTCTCTATAACCGTCGAAAACTAGTGACGGAATCGCGACGGTTAATTCCCGTCGCTATTAGCGACCATAGATGTCGTCTCTAAAATCGTCGATAAACCGTGAATTTTTGAGAAAAAAAAGGGCTAGCAATGATTTGAACCCCGGCCTGATGGGCGCCCGAGCGGCCACCGAACCACCCGAGCCACGGACCATCTTGAACCAAACCACCAAACAACTCATATAGTCATATATATGCACCAAGTCTCCCAATTAAATGAGGCAATTATTCGCTCTCATGGGGGACCGAACACGGGACCTTAGGCGCCTGAGCGGTGATCAATTCCGCTCGGGCACTTACGTTTACTTAATGAAATTAATTCTATATGTCCTATAATTCGTTTTTTTTTTTACAATTTTTTTTAAAATTCTTTATTTTAATTATCATTTTTATTAATTCAATCACATTTTTATATAATCTTTTTTATATGAATTAATTTTTAAATTAAATTATAATATATTAATCTATAAATAAGTTATATTTTTCTATTTAAACAAGTTATACTTTTCTATCTAAACAAGTTATACTTTTCTATTTAAACAAGTTATACTTTTCTATTTAATCAAGTAATACTTTTATATCTAAACAAGTTATACTTTTCTATTTAAAGAAGTTATATTTTTCTATTTAAACAAGTTATATTTTTCTATTTAACAAGTTATACTTTTCTATTTAATCAAGTAATACTTTTCTTTAAACAAGTTATATTTTTCTATTTAATCAAGTAATACTTTTCTTTAAACAAGTTATACTTTTCTATTTAAACAAGTTATACTTTTCTATTTAATCAAGTAATATTTTTCTTTAAACAAGTTATACTTTTTTATTTAAACAAGTTATACTTTTCTATTTAAACAAGTTATATTTTTCTATTTAATCAAGTAATATTTTTCTATCTAAACAAGTTATACTTTTCTATTTAAACAAGTTATACTTTTCTATTTAACAAGTTGTACTTTTCTATTTAATCAAATTATACTTTTCTATTTAAACAAGTTATACTTTTCTATTTAAACAAGTTATACTTTTCTATTTAATCAAGTAATACTTTTCTATCTAAACAAGTTATACTTTTCTATTTAAACAAGTCATACTTTTCTATTTAATCAAGTAATACTTTTCTATCTAAACAAGTTATACTTTTCTATTTAAACAAGCTTATACTTTTCTATTTAAACAAGTTATATTTTTCTATTTAACAAGTTATACTTTTCTATTTAATCAAGTAATACTTTTCTTTAAACAAGTTATACTTTTCTTTAAACAAGTTATACTTTTCTATTTAATCAAGTAATACTTTTCTTTAAACAAGTTATACTTTTCTATTTAAAAAAGTTATACTTTCTATTTAAACAAGTTATACTTTTCTATTTAATCAAGTTATACTTTTATCTAAACAAGTTATACTTTTCTATCTAAACAAGTTATACTTTTCTATTTAAACAAGTTATACTTTTCTATTTAAACAAGTTATACTTTTCTATTTAATCAAGTAATACTTTTCTTTAAACAAGTTATACTTTTCTATCTAAACAAGTTATACTTTTCTATCTAAACAAGTTATACTTTTCTATTTAAACAAGTTATACTTTTCTATTTAAACAAGTTATACTTTTCCTATTTAATCAAGTAATACTTTTCTATCTAAACAAGTTATACTTTTCTATTTAATCAAGTTATACTTTTCTATTTAATCAAGTTATACTTGTTTAAAAGAAAAATATAACTTGTTTAAATAGAAAAATATTACTTGTTTAAAAAGAAAAGTATAACTTGTTTAAAAAGAAAAGTATTACTTGTTTAAAAAAAATTACTTATTTAAATGAAAAGTATAACTTGTTAAAAAGAAAAGTATAACTTGTTTAAAAAGAAAAGTATTACTTTTTAAATGGAAAAGTATAACTTGTTTAAATGAAAAATATAATTTATTTAAAAGAAAAATATAACTTATTTAAAAAAAAAAAGTATAACTTATTTAAAAAAAAAGTAGTATCGTCGAGATAAAAGTTTTCAAAATTGTAATTTAACTTGTAATAGGAAAATAAGTTGAACCAATCAATGTTCTCATATCCAGCCGGACTCGGGTTATATATTTAATACCAAATTCAGATGTTTTTATTTATTTTCGTTTTGAAACCGCGCTTCTCTTTTCACTGGGGTTTTCAGAAGTTCCTCAATCGAACTTGATTCTCGACGATTTTCATCGTTTCTCTCCAGTTTACATCAGGTGCAATCATCTCCATTCTTGTTTTTACAAATTTTATATGATTTTTTGTTCGGTTATTTTGTTATCTGCATTCTTCTTTCTTTGTTGGTTTTATATTTTGCCGTTTATACATTATATCTTCTGTTGTTAGTTCTTTGTAGCTTATTTTTGTTAGAATTGATAGGTTTTCTTGTGTTTGTTCGCTGTTTCTTTTTAATTTCTATAAACCCTAGTTCTAATTCTGTGAAAGTCCCCTTCCTGGGTGGTATCCTCTGGCTCCCCCAAATTTCTTGATATTCTGTAAATCTGTCCATCAATTCGTACATGTGCAACCTCACATGATACTGTGACTTGTTTATGTATTTCTACTGATGTTTTATATGTATACTGAGCAGCTCAATCGTATTTTTGGCTGTATATAGAATATATACCTTCCCAAGAATGTGGGAAAGTGTCGCTTATAATTATTTGTACTTAAAGTAATAATTACTTGTAAGTAATTAAGCATATACTATATTTGATAACTTGTTAATAGCATAAGATTGAAGGTGCTTAATCTGAAGCCATATGTTTGGAACATTATACACAAGTAATTGTACGTTTACAAACACATATGAAGTCTGAATTGTTGAATTGAATGCTGTAGGTACTTTGATTTGAAGCTGTAAGAATTTTACGTAGTGAACGGCCTCTTAGAGCATTTGAGAGTTGATAGACTCAAATTGAAGTGTGTAGCTTTCTGTGATTTTAGCTTCATAGAGTTGATAGACTCAAATTGTCAGTAGTTAGTGAAATTCTGCTTTTGATGTTTACAAGACTTACAGGTTCCTGAGTGTACTGAGAATCGGTCTTATTCATTTCTGATTTCGTATATGTCATGTGATCTGTTGCTTAACCTGTAGAGATTATGCTGCATTCTGGTTGAATTTTATGTGATCATGACATTGAAAAAGTACTTTTAAGTGTAACGTGTGCTTTGGTGCAAATGAACTGGAGCCATTCAATTAGAATCAGAAATAATGCTGTTCTAGTTCTAACATTTCACTATTTAAAAGGAGTTAATAATTGTTTTGAGATATAGTATCAAATTTAGAACGGCATATATTCTCCCCACTCGTGTTTCCTGAGATGGAGTAATATTTTAGGACCAAACCCCTGCCTGAACCTCCAGTCCTTACAATGAAAAGAATTGCATACTCCCACATGTTTTAATAAAGGTTATTATTTTAGTAGTAGTAGGAATTAGTATGAACTTGTATTACATGGACAGTATGTATTCTGATTAATAAACTGTTAGGTGTCCTTTTAACGCTTCTAACTGCAGCTAATGGAGATCAAATATTTTTGTAGAAGAAAAGCAAAATTAATTACCATCAGAAATTCTTTGATCAGTCTACTAGCCTAAAAGCTTAGTCAAATTAGCCACTTAAAGATGAAAAAAATTAGTCCTGTATAATATTGCCATAAGAAGTTCCAGTTACTGAGACAAAAGTGTCAGATTATCTTTTGATTTTTCTTGTCATATGAAATTTTCTTATTTGCTTCTCTTAACTTCAGATCATACATTTACTTGTTGCAAACATTACTTTTTCTATCTCCCCCCCCTTACTCCAGAAGAGGAAAATAATCATGTTTCATCATTAAATACTAGTACACTTACATTCATATTAAAACTAATGATAATATATATTTATAAAATTGGTGACTCCACTCACACTTTTTTGCAGAATGAGCTTACTGTCATTTCTCTTCCCAAGTTTATTTTTAGTTTGTTCTTCTACATATTAGTTAATGTAGTAGACCATCTGTATATGTTTTATTTATTAACTCAAAATTTCATAATGTGCAGAGTTCTGATAAGGCTAAAAAAGAGTTGACTGAGAAAGAAGAAAGAACCAAAAAGGTGCCATGTACACATGTGAATATGAGGCTTGTTGTAGACCTGCATTTACATTATGATTAACACTTGCTAGTCTTTTGGTATGTGATCTGAGATGTTTTCTGTAGATAAAGTATTTTTTGTTGTTCCATAATCTGCATTCCAGAATTCACTTCTGCCAAAATATTTAAAGGATGAAACATTCACACCAGTTTAATGAAACGTGCAAGTTAATGAAACTGAAACATGCAAGTTAATGCACTGCCATGCAGGCTAATGCAACTGAAACATGCAAACTAATAGAACTGAAACATGCAAGCTAATTCCACTCATCCACTGAAACATGTCAAAGTTGCAATAAGCTTTTTTATTAGCCAGTTCTGTTTTTTTGTTATTTGTTCAGATACGAGGACTAAGATGTGTACTTCGGGAGGTGTTGGTTCAGGGGAGACTAAATCCGAAGATTCTCCGAATAAATTGGACAAGCAAGTAGGTGCTTTAGTTATTAGAGAAGTTGGTGATTCTTCTAACAGACGAGTGGATGATGATTTTAGTAGTCAAGGAGGTGCTGATGAAGGTGGTTCAGCTTTAAAGAAGAGGAAAATACTTGGTAAGAGTAAAAGAGATGCTGAGGGTGTCGTTTCAAAGACAAGGAAACCAAGTATTATTGATTCTGGTGAAAGGTTAGTAGTTGTAGTTCAACAAATTAATATTTTCAGATTCTCTGTTGTCATAGTATCCTTTAGTTAATAAATAATAAGTATCCTTTTTTTCAACAAATTAATACTTTCAGATTTATATGTTTTGTACTTTTTTAGTTAATAAATATCCTTTTCCCTTTTTTTGTGCAGTAAATTTCTCTGTCAAAGTAGGCCAAGAGCTCTCATTGATGTAATCAAAAGTCTTAATGAGAAACAGAAAGATGACATTAGAAGTGTTGGGTTTGGGGGCCTTCTGCATCTACAAGTTAATAGATTAACCAACCACAAGATGCTCGAGTGGTTGGTTAATCATTTTAACCACAGCAGTCGAATGCTAGAGCTTGATAGTGTCCGTGGACTTGTCATCACAGCTGATGATGTGCATGATGTGTTCATGCTTCCGAGGAATCCCGGTGTTGCGGTTGTGAAGTATTTAAGGAACGAGGAATCCCCTCTTCTTACACGTTTTAAAACAGATTATAATATACGTCCAAATGCTTCTTTCCAATATTTAGAAGCTGCTTTGAAAGAGAAGTTCCCCGATGGTGGGGATGACTTTAAGAGAATTTTCGTTTTATTCTCCATCTTATCTTTCTTGGCTCCATCCAACCGTGTCGTCAGCACTATGTATCTGAAGTCCCTTGAGGACGTGGACCAGATATCGAAGTTCGACTGGTGTTCTTTGGTCCTTGACAAACTATGTGATGCAATCAAGGTATACAAAAGTCGAGGAATAAACAGCCTTACTGGCTGTGTTTTGTTGCTCCAAGTTATATACTTCCACAGAATGAAGTGGCAGGGGTTTGCCGAGCCATGTACTCTTCCACTTATCCAACATTGGACTGACAAGAAAGTGCAAGATAGATGCAAACAAGAAAATGAAGCTGGAAAGTTTGGTTCAGGAGAGCTTCTGTTGAGTACATACCCTATTAGCCTTAATGGGATTGTTGCTGGGAAAGTTGATGAGAAAAGCGATGCTGGAAACGAATGTTCTCAAACAAAATTCACTGTTGAAGAAAGAGATAAGGTATTTAATTTATTGTATTGAACAATATTACTACTACTTAAACAGTATTAGCACTATTTACTGAACAGTTTTTCATTTTCTTTTTCTGTATTGTAGGAAATGAATGCGTTCTTGTCATCTTTGAAGAAAGATGCCATTGAATTTCATGATAAGTATATTGGTAGATTGATTGAGATTAGCCAAGAAAATCATGCTAATAGGGGAAATCAAGAATCTTCTTCATCATCCCCCGGGGATGATAGTTTTTGTGTACTTATTGATCGTTTAGTGGAGAATTTTCGTATCACCAAGATGTTGGCTATTCAAGGTCCTAACTTCAAGATTTTATCTCCCGATCCTGTTAATACTGCACCTCCTTATACTTGGGATCGCTCGTACGTAGTCGCAGAGGAACCTATTGGTGAGGATTGTATTGGTATTGTGGGATCTGATATGGTGGAGGACGGTGGTGCAAATGGTGCAGTGGAGGATCATATTCATGGTGAGTATTTTGGAGCAGGGGATGATGAGCATGTCAATGAAGAGTAAAGTGACTTGGTTCCAAGACAAAATGTTGGAAAATTAAGGAGATGGTTGGATATATTTCTTCTTTTGTGAATAATAAAAAAGCTCTCTCTCTCAAATGGAACAAACTCATGTAGAGATTTCAACTATTGTTTCAGTGATTGAATGGAGCTATTCTGAGAGTTAGGCATAATTATGTAGATAGTATTGTTTCCATTTATTCGCATGCTAATTAAATAGTAGTATTACTGTTTTTAATTTGATATTGTCTTATTATTGTTTTGTTTCAATTGAATGGAGTCTAATTGTTAATAACGACTGTTTTATTATTATTATTATTATTATTATTATTATTGCGGATGTATAAGTTTTATTTTCAATTTGGAACTTTATTAACTACAAGTTGTGGTTTCAATTTTTTTTTTAAAAAGGAAAATGTATGTGTAGGATCTTAAACCATTGCTCTCGATACATATAGGCCTTAATTTACTTTTAAATTCAAATAAAACCTCAAGCGTACGTTTTTTGGGGTGAATGATAAAAAAAAATGGGTTTGTTTTGAATTTTTTGCAGTATATAATTTTGTTTTGTGTCAAATTAATGTTTAATTATGATTGATATTGTATTATTATATTGTATTAATAGCAAGGGTGCAGAAATTGATAGGCGCCAGAAGGACGTTTCAGTTTTTTTTTTTTTCAGATATTAATTTTACTTTGAAATTTTCAACATGAAAAATAAAAAATCACAACAATTTATATAAAATCATAGTTACAAAATAAGAACTCAAAAGTAGTGTTTTTAATTTAAAAAAAAAAAAAAACAAAAATCGGCCGCCTAGGCGCGATTTGCCGCCTAGCCGCCTTGTCCGTACAGACCGCCTAGGCGGCGCCTAGAGGTGAAAACGCACAGGATCACCGATTTTGTAAAAATCGCCGAGGCCAACCGGCGCTTAGATGCGATTTCTGCATCCTTGATTAATAGTGTAAAAAATAATTATATAATATATTAAATTTTATGAAAAATAAATATATATATATAATTATATTTTATAGGAGTAAAATTTTAAATATCAAATTATAATCGTAAAATTTTAAGTCTCTTAGGATAAGTTCCGAAACAAACGTACCCCAAACTATTACTATTAAACAAATGAAGAGGCCCTTACTGTTAAGTAGCGGACTAAAAAACTTGATGGAATTTGATTTACCTTTTAACAAATTGACTTATCTCCCATAAATATATTGGGAGTCTTTGCAAAAACTTATATATTTTTTTAGAAGAATTGATTAAAATTAATAATTATTAAAAAAATAAATTAATTGATAAAAGTTAATAATATTTGTAACAAAAAAAGTCAATTGTATTTAAATAAAGGTTTATAAGCTAATAAAAGCATTTTTTTTTTAACTTTTAGCTTATAATTTTTTATAGATTATTTAATCTAATAAAAGAGAAACAAAACACTTCAAATTACTTATGCACACAATTCTAAAAAATTATAATCACTTATAATTTTTTTAAAACACCCCCATTGTCTAACATTGTCTTTTACACCGACGCCGATAAATATATTTTTCGGGGCCATGTTTCAATAAAAACAATTTGAATATTTTAAAAATTATATTAAAATTGAACGGTGCATTTGACACATAAAAATTTGGCATTATAAGTGTATTTTTAAAACGTACTTCCTCCGTCTCATTATATTTGTCCCACTTTTTTTGATTGAATTGTTTAATGAATAATATTAAAATAACAGTTAGTGGGACCTTTATACTATTTTATGGATGAAAAATGAGGTGAAATATTACTTTTTCCTTTTATGGGGATAAAATATAAGGTAGTGGAAATTCTTTTTTTCCTTTTTATTTGAAAAAAATTATAGTTTTAACGTTCATAAAAAAAAGTGAAACAAATTAAATTTTATTAAAAAAAATATTATTTATTCAGGGTAATAAATTGAACATTTCTATAATATTTCAATAAAATAAATTATATATTATAAAAATACACTCAATTGCACGGTAACGATACTTTGTCTTAGAAGCTTAATAACGATGGGGGATTAATATCATTTTGTCTCAAATGGGGGAAACTGGAAAAAGAAATTAAAGAAGACAAAAAAGGCAATTTTGAAATCCTTCCTTAACCCACAGGGACAGGCCACTCTATAAATAAGGTGACAGGCGTATCAATATCTGAAGAAAACGACAGAGATAGACGGTGGTTTTGCATCACGTAATTCCACCTCCGGTGATACCGCCGCCACAATCACCGCCGTATCAGGGAACACTTCGGGTCTGCGGCAGCACAAACTTCTGTGAGTCGGAAATTAAAGATACATGTACATTGCTGTTGCCAGTAAACTAGCAACTGTACTCGGATCATACCTACGAATATAATATCTATTTGTTTTTTTTTTTGTAGGTCTTTTCGATATTGAAATGCCCTAATTTTCTTCTATATCTGGTTTCTAAAAATCATGCATTTCATTGTTTTGGTAATTTTTTTTTGTGTTAAAAGAGTTGAACTGATGTTTTTACCCCATTTTGCGATATAGTTAGTTTGTTAATTGGAATCAAAGGAACCGAGAATCACTGAGATTTATACATGTACTACTCTCTACTTTGTGTTTAGGAGTTCTGGTCTTTTAGGTTTATTCTGGGCTTGTTTAAAAGAAACATAAATAAAGCATAAAAGTAATAAATGGAATAGTTTAACCTAACAATTATTTATTTACTTTTTCTGGGAACGGGTGTTTATTGCTTCGTTAAGAACGTTTGTTTTAGTTCTGGTAAGGAGTTAGGATTTGGTGATCAAAGGATGAAACCGGAGTGTGTAGAATTTTTAGTCCATTTTTACAGGGCTAATCACCATAACAGTGAAATTGAGGTTCAATGCCCTCGATACACATTTTTCACTTCTCTGGGGAATTTGCTGAGGAGCTACTAACTGTACAAATTATTTTGGGAAGTTTGATGTAAGCTAGCATGGGACAGAACTTGATAATGCCTGTTGTTGATGATGTAGAATTGTTTATTTTTCATCCCTTCATTGTGCTAATGGTGTACTCTTTGACATGCTTCTCGATTCTTGTTTCTGTTAAGGATAAAAGCATAAATTGCTAAACAAGATTTGTTTTGAGACCTTATTTTACATTATTCCACATGGAATTGTTATTGGTGTGGTACACGTGGGACTGGCGGTATGAGCTGCTTTCGAGGAGAGATTTATTGTTAATATATGTGCTTTACTTTGTTTCCAATATATTCATTAGAACGGACTTGGTATTAGATAATCTATGATAGTGATTTAAGTACTTAAGTTTCACCTTTTATCTTACTATTATTCTCTTTTGAAATCCAGCTGTAAAATTCTACAAATAAACAAGCATTAGGATTTTGAAAGTAAAATCTTACTTTAAACTAGAAACAAACATAAGCATATGTTTTTATCTTTCTGTACGATAGTGAAATGCTTGTTTAGATTGGAAATTGAAGCTTATACATTCTTCTTTTCCCAAATTGACAGATTGTAGACAAGAAGGAGCAAACCTATTATGGAAAGTGAATGGAGTACGGTAAGCAAAGCTTGTTTTCCTTTAATTTTCTGTATGAAGCAACCTACCCAATTTATTGAATTTGGACATCTTGGGGTTTATGTTTTGAATTGTTTATTTCCACTAAAAAGGTAACAGAGTCTGAAGTTTGACATGATATTATACATTGTTGTCTGGCCAATAAAATAAGAGAAAATTCCCTTTATTGCTTGATGGAAAAAAAAAGAAGGAAGAAAATCAATCTTTTGAGTTCATAATTGAGGTTTGATTACTTGCGTTTTTATTATTACTTAAACTAACAAAAAGTTACTAGATAGAGTGTAAGTTATTCATATATAATCTCTCATTAACACACCATGTATTCTGAATTTATTGTTGGCTTTTTCTGTATCCTCTATTTTGTATTTTGACTCTGTTAATAAGCCGAGTCTCCTGTTGCACCTCCATTGTTAAATTCGTTAGAGAGGGCCTAAGTTTAAAAGTGCATCTTGTTACAAATAATATCTTATTAACCTACAATTTGACCTAATTAATAGGCAAAAATAGTTGCTGACATTTTTAATGACTTTAATTGGATATGTTAATACAATGTTGTGCTGTGCTTTCGTCTAATGGATTGATTTAATTTCTGAAATTGGCAGTAGACTATCTTTTTAAATTGAAATTGTCTATTAGTTTTCACTATATATGCATTTTGACTAATGCTAAGCTGCGGTTTCTTATTTCTTGTTTATTTACACATTCTTTCCTTGCTCATTGATCTAAGTGTACCACTGATATTGGTTACTTGTGTTCCTAACTACAAATTGTACTTTCCCTTCCAAGAAGAAAAAAAAAATGTATGCATAATATGTGTAGCAACAATTACAAACTTGAGATTCGAGAATAGTTTGTTGCTCTCAAAATTCATAATTTGGGATTATATGTGATAGTTGATTTTTTTTTTTTTTAAGAAAACCTCATTTATATACCAATGCCATTATAATTCGTGACCGTGTTAGAAATGTACTAGTATATTGTACCCGACTATCGCCTGAATTAATTCATTTATGTGTGGAGATTGTTAATAGATATTATGGTATCGGTTAATATGTACACGTATTAAAAAAAGGTTAGTAAATTAAATTTTCTGAAGTATGATAAGTTGATAATAATTTTTATACTAATGAGGAAATTTCAGAGTTATTCCACATTGTTTTTCTGAGAGTTATATATAGGATTCAACATTCTATCAAAATATTGTGTTTTATTTGAGTAATTTAAAAAAGTTCTGGAGCATTCTATTTACTATGGTTTGGCTAAAATGAAATGTGAGAATATGAAAAGTAAAACGGAAAAATGTGAAACAGAAGCTAAAGAAAATTTGGGGAATCTTGTTTGTTTATATTTATTTTTTTAATGGATACACTGTTTACATTTCTTTCTTCTCATTATTTTTCGCTATCTCATCTCTTTTAAAAGAATACACACTTAATTATTTCTACATTCCAAATCTAAGAGACGGAGAGAGAGAGAGAGAGAGAGAGAGAGAGAGAGAGATGAGAAAAAAACGCCCAGTGGAGCTTAGAAAGAAAAAACCAAACCATCGTGTAAGCAAAATCGATGAATCTGTATCTTGCAAGAGCTCAAATCTAGGCCAGATCCACCTCCAAAAGGTTCTTTAAGTTATAATCTGGTGTCTTTATAAAATATCATTAGTTTGTTCATTTGGAAGGATTTAATTATTGGGCGAATTTCAGTTTTAGCCCTTTTTTGCCTAATTAAGTTTTTGATTTATAATTAACCTTTCACTTCCATGTATGTTGTGAATTTGTGGGATGTTTCTATTTTACAAACTAACTTTGGGGATGTTTCCATTGAACTTGGTGATGGAGCCATACATTGGAAAGGTCAATTTAGTGGAGACTTGTGATTAATTCTTTGCTACTGCAGCTTAGCTGTTATTGACTTATTGAATGTTTTTCTAGTTTAAGTTATATCAATTTAGTGCATTAGCCCAATGTATGACTTGTATCTAAATGTACAATATGTTGCTGGTTGAGAATGTGAGGGTTTGAATTCTGTTTCACAAAATCATATAATGTTCTACCTAAAAAAGTTTCTTAGTTCCGTACTTCATGCAATTGGAAGCCACAAAGTCATCTTATTATTATGTTGATGTGTGAAAGAAGGTGGATCTATCTTCTTAAGTGTTTTCTACATCCTTTTGTCTTATTGTGTACCTCAACTGGTAAATTATTTATTGTTTTGAAGGTCCAACAAGAAGAGGGAGTTCCACCTTTTGTGCATATCAAGCAAAATGAATTTTTGGGAGGAAAGTAAGTTTTTCTTTCCGAAACTTGCTTCAGATGGTTTGCGTACTTTGATTTTTCTAGTATAGATGTTGAATCATTTTTTTTTCCTCATATTTGGTATAAATTTTGAGTAATTAGCACATAAATTCTTCCCTTTTTAGGATCAATGCATTCAACTTTCATAAAATGGAAGTGTATTTCAACTTTCAGGATTTCTTATCATATATTCTTGATTTATGCTTTTCGTGGTATAATGTGACGGTGTACATATCTGGCTAATTGTTTTTGATAAGTGAGATGTAATTCTTCTGGGAAAGGAAGTGTGAACAACTTCCAGATGTTATTTGTATTTGTATGGAAATGTTTGGATGGCTTGTGGTTGTTTGGACAGAGTTTTTTGGGAGAAGAAATGGAAAATGAAATGTATTGAATAATAATCTGTAGATGCATTGAAAAATGTGAACATGTTTGGCCATATTTAGAAAATGTATTGGGAAGAGAACATATTGTGTTACAAATTTTATTTGTGGTCATATCCTTCCTGGGTGTAAAAACTCATAACCTGTTATTCACACATTTTTCTTGGGATAACAAATTAGAGGTTCCTTTGGTTACGTTATGCAAATGAATTTCTGACTTTGATGCTGTAGCTTAAGGTACCTACTACCTTCACGATTTGAATTTTTTTTCTGTTGAAAGGAATATATGGTTTATTCGGTTTAATCACATATATTTTGTAATAGCTTCTTGCAGTTCCTTTATGGAATTTGCTTGATGATTTTACTTATTTATGCTTAATTGTTTTCTTGCCAGACAAAAAAACTGAAAGAAGAGGATATTGCTGTTTGTGAATGCAAGTATGATCCATGTAATCCGGAAAGTGGATGTGGTGAAAGTTGTCTGAATGTATTAACCAACACCGAGTGCACACCAGGGTACTGCCCTAGTGGTCAGCACTGCAGGAATCAGGTGAGACAACATTGTTCAATCTCAAAAGATTATAATTAAGTTAGGGTTAGTAAAGTAATTAGCTGTTACGTAGCTAAGCTTTTCATGATGTCTATGAGGATTTTGAATTCGTTCCTATTTTGCTGAAGATCTTTTTTTGACCCTCTGTTCATCAACACCTAAACCAACATTTATCCTATCTGAAGATTTCTTAGTTCTGATGGTTTTATTGGACGAGGTTGAAAAAATGGATGATTAGTGGGAAAAAGGAGTTGTGTCATTCTTGGTTAAAATCCGTTTGCTTGCTGGGTTTGTTTTTGTTGTAATCTTATTTTCGGTTCTTACTGTGCTTCAAAGGAAACAAAATAAGAAGTCCATGCCTGATAGTTTCCCATGATCATCATACACGATAACCCATATGCTAATTTGCACCCTTGTAGTGTTTTCTTGAACTACACAGACTGTTTTACACTATTACTTGGGATGACTGATATTGAGGATATTATTTCGACATCCACTCTCTTTGTTTACAGAAATTTCAGTTATGTGAATTTGCAAAGACAAAGTTGTTCAAACTGAAGGGTGTGGATGGGGTCTTCTAGCTGATCAGAGTATAAAGGTAACCATTCTAAACAAGCTTCGTAGCGTGTTTATACATATGATATATGAGAATATACTTTTTCATACAATATTATCCAAGAAATCATCCTATCTATGGCCTCAATTACATTTGCTGCGAGAGCCATGATAACAATCAGATGTATGTTTTAGCGAAACATTAGAGCGTCAGTTCCATTTCATTAGCAATTTGTTGTACTTCTGTACGATCAGGTTGGAGAATTCATTATCGAGTATTGCGGAGAATTAATATCATCTGAAGAAGCAATGCAAAGATCCCATACTTATGAAGCTGAAGGTCAAGTATCTGTTTCATATGTACATGTCGGCTTCTCTTTGTTGGATTTTGTTCGTCCATCCATCCATCGCTTTTGGTGTTGCAGGTCTTAAAGATGCATATATAATCTCTCTGGATGCAAATTATTTCATTGATGCCACAAGAAAAGGAAGCCTTGCAAGGTTTATAAATCATTCATGGTAAGTTATCAGAAAAACAAAGATCGTTGAATTTTAGTTATGATGCAAATCTTGGGTACGTACTTAATCTTATGGCATGGGAAATTCAAATAGCTCTCATCTTTTACTGAATGTGCAGTCAACCGAATTGTGAGACAAGAAAGTGGACAGTGTTGGGAGAGACGAGAGTTGGAATATTTGCAAAGCATGATATTGCTGTTGGAACTGAATTAGCTATGACTATAACTTTGAATGGTATGGTGGGGAAACTGTTCGATGTCTCTGTGGGGCAGCTAACTGTTCTTTATTTCTTGGTGCCAAGTCTCAAGGTTTCCAGGTGTTTATCTTCTTTTATTATGCAATATTTAATTACACTTGAATATTCCCTAACAGAAATATAGTACTTCTCATAATGGACAATCGTATGCATTAAAAAGGTTCAGAAATAAATAAATAAATAACTGTCATTCCTGTCTTGGTAAACCTTTATACTGCATTTGCTCTTCCACATGACGGAGTTCTTTCATTAATTGTATGTATTAGTAACAAAAATAGACAATTCATTACTTATGCTCTATAGTAGGCTTTATGAAGATGAATTTGACTGACTTTATTGCTATAAGCTATTGCATTATTAGGCCACCATTTATTTTCCCTAATATGCCTCACTCTTCCTATGGAATGGAGATCTGCTAATTCTATTCTTTCAGCTGCTATTGCTTCTACTGCTACTGTTTTTCTTATCTATATATTCATTCTTTATTTTGTTTCCACACTATGATGATATGGTTTAATTAGCCCCATATGTATGTGTTGCAGGAGTATAACCATGTCTGGGAAGATGGTGATGACAGGTAATTTTTCTTGCATGCATTATTGTTGAAGTTTGGATTGCACAATATTAATTGAAGAGGAAAATAAGAACACAAAGATATAATGTGGTTCAGCTCTATGGCCTAAAATGCTGGAAGGATTGACAGTTCCATCGCTCTCTTGATTTTTTACATTTTACACCTATCTGACCTGGTGAGTAGAAGTACAAAAAGGAAAACAGGGAAATCATTCTGAAATCAAATCAATTTATTGCATTAATTAATTTAGATATATGTTTTTGGTGATTTTCTAATTATATCTTTGGATCAATTCTTAATTCTTAGCAGTCTTTTTGAAGTTGAACGTGGTGTGTTCAACTTACCACGTTCAACGTTCAACTTGAAACAAAATAACAAGCTTTGAAAAATTTTGGATGCATTATGGTTTTGTGGTTGGAGCCAATGCTTAAAAAAATTAGGCAAAAAATGACAAACCGTACTTGATAAATAAGAAAAAGGTGGAAATTTCAGAAAAATGGAAGAATAAAATAACATGACATGGTTCAGATTTTTGGCCTACATCCATGGATAAAATGCCTAGAGATTGTAACAGCATATTGTTCTAATTTCATAGTATATTTAAAAAAAATTAATAGGTTATATAAACTTGATAAATAATAAAAGGTGGACATCACTTCAATGTCAAATCGTAGATATACCAATAATCAGTTAAATATATAAAGAATCAAATGCTGAACGTTGTTTACCAGACTAATCAAGATTTCTGAGTGCTCAACTTTGTTAGCATTTCTTCTTTTGAGGATTAAACCTGCTAATACGAGTAAATTATATGAAATTCTGCTTGATAAAGAAAACTATTGGGCACCGGGGACAATCTACAACTGAAGATTTAGATTATTTCCATTCTACATTTTCTCGCATGGATTCTTGTTTATCTAATTATAATTGTGATGTAGGGTTGAAGACTATTCATTATGTTGATTCATAACGAAAAAGTTTTAGTCATTATGTCGAGTTGAGCCATTAAACTGCCAGGCTCGAGCTTAATTTCTTGAGCTCGAACTGGACCATTTTGAAAACTTATATAACTCAACCCAACTCCGTTACTTGCATACAAGTTTTTGGCTCTTATTTTTTGCTGATACATGATTGCTAATATGGAACGACAGGAAATTAAAAATAAAGCCACCTCAGAGCTCAATTCCTTGTACGATGAAATTCGTCCCGCAATAGAAGAGCACGAGAGGGATAGCCAGGACAATGTGCCTCCCAGTGTAGCGGAGAAGTGGATACAAGCCACCTGCTCTCAGTGGAAGGCAGAGTTCGATTTTCACTTTTCGATTATCAAGAACGTCATGTGCCCTCTTCCAAAGGATCCGCAAGAAGAGACAGCCTCCTCAAGGTGGAGCAGCAGTATAGAATCATTGTCTGTTTGATTGAGTAATCAATAACTATTTAATGTCGATACATTAGATTGATACATGTTTTTTTTTCCCAGTTAAACTGGGAAAACTACATTTAGTACTACATTTTTATGGATTCTTGATTAATTTCATTGTGTTGTTGTATGGTTTTCTTCAAATGTCTGTTTCCATCAAGTCGAGTATGCTTGCCATCCCTGTTGCAACCCATTTTCATTGATTTTAAACAGCCATAATTAAAGGCCGGATGTAATGAACTTGAAGAGATTTATGAAAATCATATCTTAATAGCAAATACTTTTTATGTATTAAATCAAGTTATTTTTAAATGGTGTTTCAGTCAAAATATCATTGTTTTCCTTTGCATCTTGTTATGTGTGTATATGAATTGTGTCGAGTAGTGTCAAAAATTGAAGTCGATTCAAATAAAATGTCATAATTTGAACAACCGATCGAGCATGAATTCAGTTTTGCCTCGATAAAAACTCAAAATGCTCGATAACGTTAATTAAATTTATTTCATAAATAGAGTATATTTATGCAGATTAAATTCGAGTCAAATTATTATTATTATCATTTTTCAATAATACATATTCATTTCAGATTCATGTTTCTCACAAATATGCGGCAATTTTCCAACCCCTCGCCAGAGAAATTGGGCCGTTACATTGCAATTGGGCCGAAACTGGGCCGTTAAATTTTGAAAGTAGAATTGGGCAGGGGCCGCGCGAACGCAGGCCCCCTCTGGCACAAATTATGACGTAGGCTCGACCACTTGGGCCGACCTTAGGCGGGCGCCCCTCCTTAGTGCAATGGAGGTCACCAACCTAGGCCATGGGCCTTATTGATTGCCCATTGACCCCGTCCAGGTAAGTATGGATCAAGGAGCACCTCGGCCCATTTTTATAGTACTTCGCTCCCATCTTTCTTCCACTGCTTAATCGATGTGGGACAATAATATCTTTTCCCCTATTTCCAACTTCACTCGAATGGACAAATTCATGTATAACCCTAAATTCTTTTTTGACCTCTTTTGCAGTTTCACAACTACAAATTAAGCGTCACACTAAAACAAAAGAACATTTGCTTCCACCAGTCTGAAAAGTTCATTTGCTAAACAAGAACTAAAGTTTGTCTGAAATCTTGGACTCAATGCAACATGTATTTTGGAGCAGACAGACACAGCGTGTAAAGAAACATTAGCATATATAATATATTGTCTAAGCGTAGTGAACAAACAATATATTCGATAAATTAGTTCGAGCTCAAGAAAATTACTGATCCTTAATTTAAATGCAGTTTGCCATTTTCTATTTCGACATTAAAATTTGGCTATCTTATTTCAAGCTGCATTCTTTATGCACCCCTTCATCTATAATCTTGGATACCATCATCAAGTTATCAAGAAGCAATCACTCATGTCACTTGTATTGAGTTTGGTAGAGCATTAATTGGTACTGAATTTATATTTTATTATACCAAATTAGGTTGTACTGTATATATTAATATGTTTGTGTATATGAATATGGGTACTAAACTTATATTTTTGGATTGCCAATTGTTCACTCTCAAAAATATCCATCCAAATTTATCGTCCATGACAATAGTTTAGGTTCAGTTTTGATTAATGTTTAACATCGTTTAGATTGATATTATTAAAATTTGAAACAAGTACTAAAGCTTGTGGTCGAATCATTGCTAATACATAGTATCGTAATAAACCATTTCTTATTAACAATTTGGTACAAATAACAAGAAGTAAAGGATAGGATGATGAGAACCCTATACATAGTTGCTTATTTATTGACAATCTCAACTCATAGGATAATTTCTTACAAGGTATACAAAACTACTAAGAATGGAATAACAAATGATTGTTTGGCTCATACCTTTGATTCATTGCTACATTAGAATGAAATCCTAAAAGTTAAGAATTACCATTCCTTGGTATTTTTGGTTAAAAAAAATTACAAAAGCGAGAGAAATGCTTCTATACTCTATTTTCTTAGATAATGACTATTGAGTTGATTCCATTCCTATAGAATTTGAGCAAACCAAACAAAATGAATGATTATGATAGTCATTGCATTGTCAACCAAATAATACAAATATAAAGAACATATCTATTATCATTCCTAAGATAAAATTACTAGTGGGTACAACTTTTTGATGCAAATTACTAATAGGTACAAATGCAATCAAACGAGATTGCATATATAGCCAATGTTGCACGCAAAAGTGCAAATGTACCTACACATATGCATTTATTTTGTATCTATTAATAAATTACAATCTTGAAATGTATTTATCAATAAGTCTCCCCATCCCTGAGTGCTATCACTATTATTCCTATGTCCATTCCTTGTAATAAACCAAGTGGCCCCTGAGTTAATGATTGGATAAACAAATAAACCATACAAAACTAATTATCCCACTATGATCACCAATGTAGAGCATATATTCACATCCATCTTCAACAAACAAATCCCAATCTATGGTTAAAAAGGCTGTTCAGAAACAATGCTTAGGAAACAGAAGGAAGAAATAAAAATGGACAGATCTTGAATTTCATATCACTTCAATATGCCTCTACTCAATCTATACCTCATTGCTAAAAACTATATACATTCATCAGATGAAACATGTATGAACTGCTTGGCAGTAGTATGGTACTACACAATTTGGTTTTAATCATCTCCTTCTCGCTTTCGGGTCGGGTATTGGAGACAACTGCGTGCTACCACCAAGAGCCGCCGCTGCAGACTCCACGTGCGTCAGAAGATACTCGTAGATCTTCTTCCTTATCCTATCGGTCGTCTCTGTGGAGATATGCGGCGACTCTTCTTCATCCTTATTTGATCCAATCTCATCCAACCAGTCATTCACACTCTTCAGCTGACTCAGCATCCCTGCTATTTGCCCGTTATCCGACAAAGACGAGGTGTCAACATCCGTATCCAAGAATCTTTCAACGAACCCCAAGAACCAATCTTGAGATTGCAATCGGAGCATTTCTGAAAGCTCCACAGCCTCGTCAAGACCACCTCCTTTGGCCCACTCTATTGGTCGTGAGCTTCTGACACTCTGACCAGTGGCCCCCACATCATTCGGTCTGCGTGTGGGTCCCACCGAAGCATTCTTGGAAGTTGCTGTTTTAAGTTTTGATAGCACTTTTGGAGGTGTATTCTTGGTTGAATTATCGAGGACTATGGTGGGTTGATTGATAGTGTTTGTTTTTGAGATTGGAGAAGACGATAATGGAACTGGGTTGGGCCCGCCTGGTTTGGTGTAGACTGTGAAGGATGATAAATTGGAGGCTAATGCAGCATTAACCCAAGAACCGGCCTGTTTACGTCCATCTGATGTGATTTTCAATGCTTCTTCTGATGGAGTTTCTTCGTTATCTGAAGAATCGAGAGAGAGAGTTTTTGATAAAGAATCTGCAACAAGATGTGCTTTGCTTAAGCATGCATGCAGGTTTAAGAACTGCTCCACGGCAGGCTGTGGGTTATCTTCTTTTGCAGCTGAGCTCAGTTCGGAATATGTACTGCCAAGTAAAATATAGGCAATCAGACACCTTAGAATAGGTAAAAATCTGTATTACTTTGATGTTTGGTTTATTTACAAAAACTACTATTATTATGTTTGAATACATATACACAAGATATGTAGAACCTAGGAAACACAAGTGGCATCATTATAACCCAGGCCGGTATAGCCAAATGCAAAGGAAACAAATTTGAAATACAACTTCATGTGTCACTCAAGTGTTAATTAAATCCACGCACCAACCAAATGTAAAAAATCAAACATTCATGAAGAGATAACAACTATTTAATACTCAACATCACTACTGCTCAACATTTTTATCCCTATTTGAGTAAATTGTTGTCTTCTAAGTTCTAACTCATATAACTATTACAACAATATAAATAATTATTAAGAAAATTATCATATACTCCCTCCGTCCCATTCGTAGGGAACTATTACTGTTCATGAGAATTTTAAGAAATAGTGATAAAGTGTTGGGGGTAGAAAGGGGAATTTAACTCTATTGAAGAGTAGAATAATATTTATTAAAAGTGAAAAAGTGATAAAGTGTTGAGGGTATGAGAGAGTGGCATATGGTAAATAAGTGGGTGTTTGAAAGGTGTGAGTTAAAGTGGGTATTTACATTTTAGGAAATGTTACATTAAGACTGGGACAAAAAAAAAAGGAAAGAGTTAACGTTAAGATTGGACGGAGGGAGTAATTATTTTTAAAAGTTAAAACTTAAAAATTTTAAACAGCATGGCACTAACTCATCCCTATAGGCTTCAAGATAAACGGTTCGGGCCAAAACAGACGGATTTAAACAAGCTAGGAAGAGCTAAGCCTAACACTAGCTTTTTTCACTTTATGTTATATGATTACCGTACCTGCGTCAACTTCCATTGTTTGAAGAATCTTCTAATTTTGGGCCATGGTGATCGTCAAAGGAGATTTACAATTTTCATTTCTGTTTATAGAATAGTTCTACACTAGTGCATATGAGCAAATAACTTAAAATCATATATCTTTTTATGGTATTTGTTACAACCAAAATTTATCTATTTACATGCTAAAATACGGCACCGTAGGAGTTGATATTAACATGGTCTTTTATTTATTTTTATCTCACGACTAAAATTCTAGAGTCAATTATTTAAATCTAGCTAGTATTGAGAAAAAGTGGAAGGTTTCATGCCAAGTATACAACTATTCATAGTTTGAGTTTGAGCATACCAATCTCCCTTTTCTTTGCTTTTTTTCTTTTTAACATTATCAAGCTCTTTACAGAATAATATCAGCGTCTTGTTTCTTTTCTTAGTTTTTCTATGAAAAAAATTGTATTTCAGTTACAGTTCTCCTGGAAACAGGGACGTGAATCTACACCATAAGCAAAGAAGATGAACAATTTTTTGTAGTAAAGTATGTTATCAGGCCTTTTTTGTCTACTCTTCATTCTTGTTTCATGAAGTTGCAAGACAAAAGTGTATTATTATCATAGTTTTGAAAGGGCGAGAGGCGGGCCAAGGCTATAGGTCCTTCGCCTTTTTTATGATTTTTGAGGCGAGGTTGGACAGGCGCGCCTCAGGTCGCCTTTTGTGCCTTGTGTGAGGCGACCAAGGCGCGCTCTCCTACAAACGTGTTTTGGTGACTCTTTTATAATTTTACTAACACTTTTAGGTCTTTTTTTTGAAACTAAGTAACACTTTGAGTTTTAAAAAAAAAAAAACATATAAAAATTAGAATAAAACATAAAACTAGGGTTTTGAAATTCAAAACACTTCCAAGTCCGACTCTGCCTCCTCTCTTCAAAATCTGCCCGCTCCTCTCTTGGTGCTGATGAGCCCACTTATCAAACAAGAGGGAAGAGATCATCAACAAAAGGTAGTTCAAGTGCTAGACCACCGTCACCTAAAGGTAAGGGAAGATGAAGTTGATGAAGATGAAGAGGACGAGGAAGAAGAATACGTTGATGATGATGATCAATTTGACGATGAGGAGGAGGAGGGCTTTGATTTTGATGAGGATTGAGTCACTTGACTAATCACTATGGAACATCTTAATTGCAGTTTTTTTTTTTTTTTAATATTTGATGGTTTGTGTGTGTGAAATGAAGTCTATCTTTGCTAATTTAGACATTTAATATCAATTTCATGTTTACATTATGTTAATATGTGGCTTTATGTGTTTTACTATATGAGAATATGTGTGAATTAAGTATATAAGATCATAAAATGTTGTTTGGGAGAATATGTAGGAGAGGCGCGCCCAAGGTGTGCGCCTTGTGCCTCGGGCGTCGGAGCGCCCCTTGCGCCTTTTTGCAGCCTTTAAAAATTATGATTATTATATTGCCATAGTTAATGTTTTAAATAACTAACACCCTTATTCTTTTTATTATCTAATGTTGAATATTAACAAAAATGGTCGTTTCATGTTATTAGCAAAATGTTTATTTAAAATATAGTTTACAATTTACAGGAACATTTTTTCAAAAAGAAAATATTGAACAAGAACATTTTCATTTGCTAGCGAAAATGCTTATTTCAAATATAGTTTACAATTTACAGGAACATTTTTTCAAAAAAGAAAATATTGAACAAGAACATTCTCATTTGCTAGTAACACAGAGGATTCTCCAAATTTATCTTTTTAATAACTGAAAGTAATTTCATTCCCTTTTGAAAATTGTAAAATTATGCAAAAACTATGAAATGCTACTAAAGGTGCAAACTTTAAAATGTCTGTATGTTTAAAGGATGCAAACTTATACAAGATATGGAAACTGATAAAGCAACTTAGGTTAACTTGAGTGTCATTTTCTTTGCTAAATACTGTTAATAATGGAAAATTAAAACTGTAATTACTAAAATTCAATATCTGTTAATCTATCACACTAAATTGCATACAAAAAAATCATCAAGGAGCAATTTCTCAAAAGCAGTTTAACTGCAAGGAAAAATTAAACAGAAATAACGACATGTGAAATAAGAAACAAAAAAGTAAGAAACGGGATCTATAAATGCACATGTCTAGAACAATCAAATTATGTACTTCTAATTGCAGTTGCAGAATGTTTCTCAACTCTACCATAAACTAATATTAACTCTATAACTCAGTTGAAGAAATTAGAAGATTTTTCAGAATTGATTTATGAGAAATACCTTAAGCATCGAAGTAGACTTTCAGCGATGGAAGCTTCTTGGATTGCTTCTATGGCAGCTGTCTGTGCAGAATCTCTGTGCTTCAAGACTTCCTGCTTATTCATATCAGTTTTAACAATCAGAAAATCAGGCTAGTGTATATCCTGAGAACCTCAAAAAGTGGTTCATTTCAAAACAAATTAAATGAACAAACAAGGATAACACTAACTAAAACATTTCCTCACAAGTAGAAGAAAATAATCTTACGGTAAACGAGCCTTCCATGGATTACAAAAACATCCAAATTTATTATAGCATATTGCATTTCTCCAATTTCAGTATGCACTAATAATTGTTCATGAAAGAACAATTAATTTATGATGACCACCTTTGACACATAACTTCCAGACTTCCAGTCAATATAAGATACTAGATAGCTTCATAACTCTTCCTAATACATTATTTACATGTTATGCATATATCACCCAGGGGCCAGGAGACAACTTCAAGACATGTAAAGTAACAGTGATTTGGAAAAGCTATTGAAACAAAATACTAACCCACAACTCGTAATTATCCCAATAATAATGAATATAAGTTTCTGTCTCTAATTTATTTATTTTATTAAAGAACAAGATACTGGTAAAATAATAGTGAATTGAAAAAAGCCTGTACCTTCCCCAGCTTTGCAAGAGAAGATGGCAGTGAGGTCCATGAAACGCTTGCATCTGTTAGACGTCGATTATTAACAGAAACCTTGACCAAATTTCCTGGAAGCCCATGATTGGTAGCCTCCCCAGATGACTTCTTTCCAACAGAAGTTCGTGTAGATGCCTTAACAGTATCAGGCATATCTCCATTGCTAGCTTTCTTGACAGATGCATTTACCTTACTGTCCTCTCTGGTAGATTTTGAAGACTTGTCTTCTTTAGATGGCAACTTTTCACTCACTGATTTCCTCGGTGCCTGCAAAGTGGAGAGAACAATGAGAAATTAGAAGGGAACATTGATCGTAAATATGTTAAACTTGCAGAGAAACAGAAAACAAGGGTAGAATATAAATAGGAACCACTAGTAGATTCAAGGGGCGTTTGGTTCATAATTCCTCGATGAGAATGGTAATGAAAATGAATATAGGATAATTCCAATGGCTAATGAGAATAAAAGATAATCACACATTCATCATGTTTTTTATGAGGTAATGAGACTCAAAATAAGTAAATCACTACCCCATTTTGATTAACTACTTTCTCCCATATAATCATTTTTCCTCAATCATTGCATTATTCCTCAACCAACAATCATTTTTTGTCTCAATTTATTCCAAGATTAGAGCAATACACTAACAATATAACCATCATTCTCATTGTAATTCACTATTCTATTCGATGATTCCCTTTACCATTCTCATTGATTCGATACAAGCGCCCCCTCAGACTGACTGCATATTAACGTAACTCAACACTTCATTGCAAATGAATCAATTTACATGGCAATAATTTATTGACAGCAAAAAGGGTCACTAGCATTAAACCTAGAAGAATCTAACACTATTTTGGCATCTACATTTATATCCACACAAAAAATTCCTCAGGTTGATTCCCTTTATTCTTCATTTAGAGCTGCAACAGATATAGATATCCAAACATTACAAAGAAAAAACGTAAACAAGGATCATGAAACGTGAAGAGACTTACGGAGTTACTTCGTCCTTCTTGCATCACATCCTTCTTATTAACTTTCAATCTTGGGCTCTCCTTACTCTTCGAATCCATATTCCCTTCCCAGCTCTTTCTCAATGCTTTAGGCCCCAAATCAAGCCCTGTAACAATATTCTTCATCAAATTCCCCCCATACATCTTCTTCCCAATCAAGCTAACCCCCCGAGCAGGGGTTGCCTTTTCTTTCGACCCCCCAACAGCACTTGCCTTTTCCAACCTCTCCAGCCCCTTAATCTTGGCCTGCTGCTTAACACCATTCGCAAACTTCTCAAACGAAGTAGGCAACGAATAACAACTAGTTGGAGAATTCGGTATAGACCTCGAACCCCCCGAGTTCTTCAACTTCCCTACAGATTCCCTCTTCAACACGCCTAATTTCGACAACTGAGACTTGGATCGAGTCAGTCCAGGAGTCTTGTTATCCACCCTATCTTCCCTCAAACTACCATTCAATCTCAACGGCGTACATTTAACATCTTTCACACCCACATTACTCAACCCTGATCTACTCTTATCCCCTGATTTCGAACCAGAAGAAGAATTCCCACCATTATTATTCAGAAACCCTAACGAATGAGTCGCAAATATATCCTCAGGCGTACCAACACAGGGGTGCCGCCCTGCAATCGACCGCACGCCGCGCAGAATCGGCACAGGGGAAGCGGCTTCCAGCCTCTCGACATGAATAAATTGACCTAATTGAATCTTATCGCTGAGAATTAGGTCGTCGTGTTCATCGGGGAGAGAAACGTAAGTAGCGTGAGAAGAATCGGATACCTTGAGATAAAACCCTTGATTTGGGAATAACTCACCGCCTGCTAATGCTGGAACGATGCTCACTACTTGTAGCAGAGATGAACGGTGCTCGCCTGCGATTTTAATGTCCGTGTTCATGTGCTGCAGCAGTTTCAGCAGAACGCCCGGGATCAGAGTTGCCATTTTTTACTGGTTTTGCTTCCTTATGCATCACTTTTTCAAAAAAAATACGAACTCCTCAGTGGGTCGCCATTAATGGTGCGAAGGCATCGCATCAAATGCAGAAATCGTGAAATGTATGTAGAGCGAAATTAAAATTGTTGAAAGCGAAGTAGAAGCGTAGAAGCAACCCCCTATTGTGTGGTGCAACTAAAAGGGTATCAGTATTATACTAAGAAAATACTGAATTTCCTCTTTAAGAATCGGGAATTTCAAGATTCAAGCTCGAAGCAAAAATTTCAAATAGCAAGACAACGTTTTTCACAAAACCCAAATTGGGAAAATCAATTAAAAATGCGTACGAGTTTTAAGTAGATGATGGGTACAGCTGAACAAGAACAAGAAAATGGTCAGCAAAACATCCAGATGGGTAAAAAGGCAAACTTTTAAAAAAAAAATAGAAATTAGTATTACTTTTTGGAAGATGGATGAAGAGAGAGAGTGTGTGAGGATTTGAGTTGGCATGTGTGCAACTGCAAAGAATTGGGTTTGTGAAAATGGGATGGGGTCATCAAATGTATATGTGAAATACTAATAAAAGGGAAAATGTATAATTGATCACAGATGAAGTAAAGAAAGTTCACTACATGATTGATGCAGACGCATTAGTTGCTTCAATTAAAGAGTATCTGTCTGACACACAACTCATGTACATTTTCTTGGCCAAGTTTTGGAGTTATATTTGTATGTATTTAAAAGTTATTCAAAGGATGGAGCAATGTAAAAGAGATATGGAGTACTAGTAATTGAAAATTGGTGTTCTGCTTTTGTTTTTTTGTCCTTTTTTTGCAATTTTATGAGATGGGTATTGGGCATTTTGCTTTATCTGCAATTTTTCCCATTTAATAATTAAAACTAGATTTACCCTGATTTTAGTCCAAATGTCGTTTTGGCCCCTGTGGTTTGATCAACAGAAAAGTATGGAGGTGAGTTATGGAGGGATGACCTACAAATGAGTTATGGAACAGTATAGGTCTAGGAAACCCATGTTTACTTGATATGTTTTTTATTGACATGGATATGTAAAATAAAATAAAAATGACTAAAATAACCTTTAAATTAATAAATTTGTTTTCCTATTATTTCCCACCCTCTTTGTCTTCCACGTTTCCACCCCATGTTCCCACCATCTTTCCTCACTCAGCCTTTTATTTCTTTCCCTGTTTTCTCTTCTCTATCTTCCCCCATTCTTCAAAGTTCAAAGATAAT
This sequence comes from Stenogyne calaminthoides, assembly GCA_037126765.1. NCBI lineage: Eukaryota > Viridiplantae > Streptophyta > Magnoliopsida > Lamiales > Lamiaceae > Stenogyne > Stenogyne calaminthoides. The sequence goes on along the minus strand of JBBCBC010000005.1, from coordinate 9,816,090 downwards.
GGAGAAATAGTGATTTTCTAAAAAACAGTAATTCAACAAGATCAAAGGTGATTCTTCAATCGGACTTTCAAATGACAATTTTTTTAGAATTTTTTTAATTCAATTTCCAAATCTTTCAAGGTCTCTGAGGTTACGAACTTTCTGGGTTTTATGTTGCTTTCTGTTGAGCAATTGGTGGTGATCTACTTCAGTTGAGGTGGGTGGTGTAGGTGCGACGCCTCCTCCAGTGATTTATTTGTGATTTTGTAAAAAAAATTCGGACGAACTTTGTGGGTTCTGGTTGATGGTAACTTGTCGGTGGATGACGGCGGTACGGAGGACTTGGGTGGTTGTGGCGGTGGCGGTGGCGGATAACACAATAAGGCGGTGCATCGCTGTGGTTCACGGTGAAGGACTCAGGTCTATGGAAAGAAGAATCAAAGTGCGGATACAATTGTAAATTTGACCATGAACAGTTCTCAGGTTTAATAAACTGCCCAATTTTATGGGTTGAAATAAGAGAGGTTCGCAGCCTTTAAACCCGGGCCGGACGATTTACCTGGCTTTTTCAACCAAAGAAGTAAACGCTGGGCATTGTTCAATTATTAGTATAAACCCACTTTATCCCTTGATATTCAAAGTAGTAAACGGAGACTAATAAAAAGGCGGAGAATTGCAAATATACCAATTTTTAATAAATAGTACTATTTTAAAAATTACTTATTTTAATAAAAAAAAATATACTCATTATATTAATTTTATCTAAAAATACATTTAAAAGTGAAAATGGGCCCCACCACTATCCTACACTTCTACCCCTCCCCCCACCTTGCACTACACTATATAATATATACATATGAATGAATTTATAATTATGTGTTAATCAAATATTACATTTAAATGGATATTGTTAATTTTAGAATTAATAATGTCAAAGATATGAGATGAATAAAAATAGAATTATTAGGTTTAATAAAAAATTAATATTAAAAAAGATTTATTCAATTTAAAAAAAATAATGATATTTACAATTTTAAAGAATAAAAAAAAGTGATTGGTCCCTTAAATTACTTATTTATTAAGTATTATTTTAATCTAAATTACTATTTTATTTTTGTAATTCTATTAATGCAATAGATCAAATATCTGTTATAATGAATTATTTGATAAATTTTATTTAATTTACACAATTATGATATAATAAAAATAAATAAAGATGGATGAATGGATGAGTTAGTATGTGGGCCATGTAGAAAAAAAACTTTTTTTTTCTAATAATGTGTATATCTATCTTCATTGTAAAATGGATAAATATCTTTTTTCTAATAAAATATGAGTAAATATCTTTTTTTTTTAATAAAAATAGGTATATATTTTTTTTCCAATAAAAGTCAGGTGTCATAATGCCATTCTTCTTCTGAATATTCTTTTTAGTCATAGGACGAAGACTTGTCTCACTTTTATTTGAAAGCAAAATTATATTTGGAACTTTACTTTTCCCACAAAAAATATATATTGACATTATTTAATATTGTTTTTAATTGATTTTTTAAATAAAGTTTGCATATATGTCAACACATATTCCACTTAAATTGCTATTGCAGAAATAAAACGTATGTCCTAAAACATAAACATAGCTGAAGAGTATATTCGTGTACTTCTTTTCTGAATCAAATTATAATTTTTTTTTTTATCGGGCAAATGGTGATTTGAATTTATGACCCTACAATATAGCAAATGGTGTTCTAACCACTTGAGTTATTCCACCTCGTCAAATTATAAATTTCTTCTAATTAACAATAAATGAATATAAATTCTAATTAACAAAAAGATCGTGCAATTCAGTTAGCAAGTCTACATTATGATTAAGCATACTACATCAAAATGCATGTACTGGTTTTCATGAATCCATCCTCAATTTAGAATGTAAAATTTGATGTAACTTTTAAATATGAAAAATTGCTATTACCCTCCTTAAAAATTGGGTCTTGGACCAGAATGCTTGGTTGGTACACTACAATTCTAGCTATAATTCATTAATGATTATTTTTTTATTTTTAATGTCGATCTTATCTATATTATTTCATCAATAGTCATTTTTGAGTTCTTGCCCATATATTCTACATTATTTCCTGTGGAAAAACTAATTAATCACACACTTTTATGTGAAATTTGTTTATAGTATAAAATTGATATCATTACATTTGTAAATTGATATAATTTATTCTTACAGATTAACACCGATATCATATAATACTATGATCTTAATTTATAAGTGTAATGATATTTGTTGATAAATATAATGCTATTAATTTGTAAGTGTAATAATATAAATTTCATACTATAAACATGTTTTACATGTCACTTACTCAAAACTAATTAAATTTGTGCTTATCTTGAAATTATTTTTCCAAGAAAAAACCATCTAGTTGGCCAATCTTGATTTTTAAATCTAAAAGTTCAATTTAAGTTAGACAATAGATTTCGTACGTGTTCCAATTTATTGTACACTATGTAGATAAACCCCTCACATGAATAACATGCATCTGCATTTATTTTGGTGACTGGATTTTGTTCCCTGTGAATATATTTATTTCACAAGCACAATTATTTCTTATTTTCAATTCATTGTGATAATTCATAGCTACATTTGCAAAATTAGTCTTGAGAATTGTGAAAATTTTGAAACAAAATGGGCTAATTTCCAATAAACTCCTAGTTGAAGGGCCAAAAGAAATTTAACATATATTATGAGCTTGCCCATATGTGCTGTGAGCCTGTGACATATACATAAAATGCTTGCATGTGCATACTGTCGGCGGTTACATTTTCTGTCTATAAAATGTGGCAAAAATATTTATTTAATTAAGAATAATACTCTTATACATCATTTATAAGATGCAATTTTATACAGTTAAGTTTTTACAATACAATAAATAATACTTTTATGTGAAAACATCTTAAACCAATACTGATATCTTTTAATCTTTCAAAAAAAAAAAATAGTGATATCTTTTAATAAAAACCTAATATCATTTTAATATACTTGAATTTCACTTGCATGATGTATGTGATGAATACAAAATTTTACCTTAAAAATTGATATAAAACAGTATTCTTTAATAGGCGTATATTTGAGTTTAGTTTTTTTTTTTCGTTTTTTTGTTTTATTGTGTGAGTTTGTTAATACGCACCTGCTTTGGAAACTTATTTATTAGGGATTTTTTGTGAACTATTTATTGTTTTAAAAAATATTTGATTTTTAGTGATACTTTATATACACAATAATAATAATACATATACATAATAGTATTTTTTTTTTTTTTTAAAGTTCATCTTAATTCTTGTTCACATAAAATTTTGCCTTATTATTATATATACTGGAAAATTGAGCCCGTGCGATGCACGGTTATAATTAAACAATTAGTTTGTATTAAATTTTTATAAGCATTCGTATTAAATTTTTTTTTTTATTTTGAAGTGACGATTTTTTTTTATTGATGATATTTTTTTTATTAGAGAAAGTATTAATTTCTCAAAAAATTTTAAAATTAATATAAAAAGAAAATATTTGTTGTTATTTGAAAATTCAAATAAAGGATAAGCGGTAGATAAGAGAAATAAATCTGTATTCAACTAATCTTTCTCAATCTCGACAGTTTCTGCTAATATATATAGACAAACTATATAAAATAATTATTTGTTATTATAAAATAAAAATTAATATTTATTTTAAATATTTGTTTCCTAATTTAATGTTAGAGTTTGTGAAAATATTCTATATATTTTTTCCAAAGACTTTTCTCAATCTTTTAGATATTTTTTTTCAAATCTTATTTTAAATTCGATATAATTTATTAATATTTATTCTATATATTTTTTTCAATGATTTTTATCAATCTTCTAGATATTTTTTTCAAATCCTTTTTTAAATACGTTATAATTTTTTTCTATAGATATGTCTCCCGATTTAGGAATAATTTTTGGCAGGAAAATCTAATGATTTCCAATTTCGGGGCGGTTTCTACTTTTATAAATATAGGATTAAGATTAAATTTAAAATGAAATATTCTACAATTTTCTTCTAAAGATTTTTCCTAGTTATGACTTGTTAATATTTATTCCATACATATTTATTCCAAAAAAAAATCCCATATTCCAAAGATTTGTTTCTCAATTTAACATTAATGTATGTGGAAATATTCAACATATTTTTTCCAATTTTTTCTTCAATCCATTATAATTTATTAAGATTTATTTCATATATATCTATTCCAAAGATTTTTCTCAATTCATTATAATTGATTAAAATTTGGCCAGTTTCTGCTAATATATATAGACAAACTATATAAAATAATTATTTGTTATTATAAAATAAAAATTAATATTTATTTCAAATATTCGTTTCCTAATTTAATGTTAGAGTTTGTGGAAATGTTCTATATATTTTTTTCAAAGACTTTTCTCAATCTTCTAGATATTTATTCCAAATCTTATTTTAAATTCAATATAATTTATTAATATTTATTATAAAGATTTATTTTTTCAATGATATTTATCAATCTTCTAGATATTTTTTTTCAAGTCCTTTTTTAAATATGTTATAATAGTTTTCAAATTTGGGGCGATTTATGCTTTTATATATATATATATATATGGCTTTATTTACTTTTATAAAAAATAATATTATTTATTTGTTTTTTTGTTATATGAGAAATTCACTTTGTTACAAATCTCATATAACAATAATAGCGATTATTTCCTATAAATTTAAGTACTAAAATCTTGTATGATTATTGTGATATTTTGAGCTCATATAAATTAACAAATTTTGTTTTTTTTCTCTCGAAATCAACGTCTAAATAATGGATGGCTAAGGTGAGATCTTCTACCTACCTGTAAAACAAATCAAGAATGATCAAATTACATCATTGAGCTAACTTGAACATGCCCATTGCCCCAAACACCATGTCAAATGAACATAAGATGAATAAGCATATAGGGATGAAGATATAAAAACAATTTACAGATATCGACAAAAATATAAAAATAAAAAGAAACTCTAGGTGAACAAATTTCATGCTATGAAACTGAATTTTAATTCATGGGCATGTGCAGGGACGGAACCAGGGGTGGTGGGGGGCACTGGGCCCCCTTGGATCTTATAAAATGTAAAGTATATGTGTTTATTTTCAATATTATTACTAATTACTATGGTGTTGGTGATTTTAGTGTGTTAGAACGGTCCGGCCTCTTTAGCAACCCAACTTCAATCCCATTTAAACTTGTTTTTTTTTATCAGTTTGAATGCATAGTGCTCAATTAGTCAATCTATTCTCTTTTAATATTTTTTTAATACTTCTAAATATATGTAACTCAATTTCTTCTCCTTTTTTTTTTTTATTTTACTCTACTACAACTATAAATTTATTAATTCAAATTATTTATTTTAATTTCTTTATATTATTATTAATTACTTAGTTATATAATTTGCTTATTGATTTTAATTAGATGCATTTCATGATTAATTTGTACTAAATTTGCATACTTTTTTTTTATGATTCAACTTGTATATATGGAGTTTTCTAGATAGTGAGATCAATTTTATACAAATGTTGAATGTTATTATGTAAGTATTAAGAATTCTAATGTAGTACAAATATATTTTTAATTCCATAAATAACTAATTTTAATACGTAATATACTAATTAAATATATATTTTTTAAAATATTTTATCTATTATGTTGGGGCCCCTTGACTCGAATTTCTAGCTCCGTCACTGAGCATGTGAACATATTCAAAATATGATACGTGTCAAATTTAGTGAGTTAGAAAAATGTGTTGAAATGGGTGAAATGAGTCAAATAATTCTATTTCGTACTATGAAACTTGTTCATGGGAGACTAACTCATAAATAAATACATGAATTATATAACAAAAGTCAAAAGTTAATAGTGTTTAGAGGTAGATACCCAATTTGATCAATCTAAACAAGAGAAATGAGACTGTATGATTTATCATAAGCGTGAATAGTCGACCATTTTATAAGATCAAACCTGCAGCTAATTAAGTGGTCAATAGGATGAATGTTCTGATGATTATGGGTAGTTCTAAAATCTAATTAGCTAAATCGATCGATAATTAATCCCTTGTAAATTGTAATGCATCAAGTCAATTCTAGATTCATTTTAGAATGTTGATCTAATTTCTATGTAAATATCTTCGGTAAAAAAATGCTCTAACATATTTCTTGTACCTTGAGCATGTAGAATAAAAAAATAATTTGCCCAATAAAAAAAAAAAAATTAAAAAATATTATTATGTGTGAACTGGCAAAAGATTCACCACAAATTCTTGATTGCAACAACATGAATATTAGTATTATCATATTCCATGCACTTGTGAACAATATTTTCATAATCGGGTTGAATCGGGAATCAGTCATCAAATCGATCTGATTATCCTCAAAAAATTATTTTTACGGTTGAACTGGAAAAAAACTAGTCGTAACCGATTTTTCTATTATCTTTTATTTATTTAAATTAATCCTAATTTCTATCATTCTTTTTAAATTGTGTTAGGTTGTTTATGTTTTTATTGTGTTTATTTCACTATAAAACTTATAAGCTATAATTTTAATTTTTTATAAAGGCATTTTTTAATGTAATGCAGGGAATATTTAAAAAAAAAAGATAAATATATATCATTTTAATGGTTGGGCTGCAGATCCAACCGACTCAACCAGTTAAATCACCAATCGATGTTCAATCTAATTTGATCACCTTATAAGATAATACAACTTTTGATCAATCATTTAAAAATATTCATTTATTAAAGAACAACATGAATATCAGTAATATCATATTGCATGTACTTGTATCATTGTAAAATATTCATTTATTAAACATTGAAGCGATAATTTTAAAAAAAAAACATTGAAGCGATAATTACTTTTATCTAAAATTTAAATGAAAATATATATTGCATTTTACAATTTATCATGTTATGAGAAGTACACAAGCATGTGGCTGGTGGTAGTATACCACTAACTTTATGTAGCAGCAATTTCACAAAATTCTGTAGATTAAGCATAGCCAACCAAAACAAGAGGACATCATGTAACAATTCTATACAAGGATAGCGATAATTCTATAGCACGGCAATCACAATTTAGTTTATGGACTTTAAATGTTCATTCGTATCATTAGTATTAATTGGGCTAGTGATACATTAAAGTATTAAAGTATTTGATACTCCACCTATCCCATTTTATTTGTCTTTTTAGATGAAAATTTTTGTCTAAAAATAATTATCATTTTACACTAATTTTAAAAAAATAAATAGATATTGTACATGCTTTTTGTAATAATATGCATAATATGAACTTCACGTTTTTTTGGACCTTTCGATTATGGTTTGAAGGCACAATCTACACTTGGAGAAAAGGGATTCGTGGCAGTGGATTGGTGATAAGGATGGCTGTTTTTCGACAAAGAGGATATATGATTGCATTGCGGCTGCTCTTCTTGAGGTCGAGGATCATCAAGAACGCATTCCGTGGTTGAAATTGTGGTTGAAAACAATTCCCTTGAAGGTGTCGACGTTCACTTGAAAAGTGGTCCGAGAAAAAATTCCAACAAAAGATAACCTGATGAAGCGCGGGCTGCTCGGTTCTGAGAGGGATGCTCGTTGTGTTATTTGTTTGGGTTCTGTTGATAGTTTACCTTTCATCTCTTATTTGCTTGCCCTATGGCTTTACTGGTATGGAATGCTTTATCATCTTGGCTTGCAACTTCTATTCGGGTCCATTATGAGGAGTTTGTTTAATCTGAGAGAGGCAAGGTGAGAAGGAAGATATGAGCTAATTTGGCAATGTGCAATTTGAAAATTTTGGAATGCTCGAAATTGGGCGATCTTCAAAGATAGTGGTTATTCACTAAAAGAACTTATTGATGGTATTAAGTTTGCATCTTGAAAATGGATTTGTTCCCATTATCCAATCTCTTTTTTTTATTTAGTTCGTTAGTTGGAAGTGACACCCTTTGGAATGTTTACTTGATATGTTGGAACACGAGGTTAGAAATCCACTAACCTCAATTCCAGAATATTGCAGCGGAAGAAATCGAGCCGGTTGAATTCCACGTACAAACTGTGATCCTCAGGGTTAGAAACGCAATCAAATGAATTGCTTCCAATGTTCACAACGTAAATGCCTTTTGAGTCTGTATCAGTATTCGATATTACTTGTGAGAATGAGAAATCCCCGTTTCTGTATTCTCTCTGTGAAAAGACGTAAGTCCAGAGAGAAAAGAAGTAAGCCCAGAGAATGAGTCATCGGGCCAGAGAACAAAATCCCATATCTTTTTCTTATAAAGGTTATTCTATAACCTCTCTCATCTCTATCCACTTCATTTGTGGATTAATTAAATAATAATTAATTAATATTAATTATTATATTAATTATATCTTTCATCTCCCACTCACAGATGAAGTTCGAGCCCTTACCTCGTCTACTTCAACTCTTAGTACCAACATAAAATACATTTTCATACAGGCAAATAAATCGTGTGACCCATGAGAATGAGTTTTCATGCTATATAACGTGTTAATGATATATAGCAACTCAACCAGTTTTACATGAAATTTTCAAAACTCGTTATACCCCTGAACTCTTTCAGTTAACACAAGTTGACATATCTCTTTCAATCCCTTGAAACTATTAGAGCATATTCAACCTTTTTATAAAATCTATGTATTCATAATCAAGTTCTCAACTCGATTGACCGGTCAATGAACACAATAGAACGTGTTAATAAAGATGTTCTTCCTTTCACACAAAATATCTACAGCCTCCCACTATAGCTGCTTTCCTAGACATGCACCGCATTGCTGCATTAATCCTAGTTATTGGTAGCATGCTAAAGTAGCAACACTAAAGTGAAGACTTATAAATTTTGTAGAAAGTCCTAAGGGTACTTTTAAGAAGCTTATGAAAACCTCAAGGCTTCATACAATGAGAAAATAGGGATAACTTTCTCATTTCCTTATGGTCAACTTAGCACATGTGGTATGAAACACATGTCACGATGTTTTAACTTCTCATGGTGAAAGCGTATGTCATTTTATTTATTTACATCGTGTAAATCACAATTCAAGTGTGTCCTCGACACTTAACTTGGATTTCTCCCTCTATCGTCCAGAAATCCATTGATTTAGCTTCGTAATAAGTCAAATAGATTTGTGGTAAAATCTATAGCGATTATATTTGAATAATATAATCTCATCTCTTCACATTCCTTGATGTCAGAGGCGACTGCTCGTATGAGAGAGTCAATCAACTTGTCGACATACTATTATATGAACCTTTCATATAATTCACAATACATAAATGTCTAGTAACATTAACAACTACTTTGTAGTCCATTTAAATCCATACAAACCCAAAACCTTAAGATGTCTTACACATCTCTGTAATCAGGTTTGACAACAAATCTGCTAACCTCAAGTCAGCAGAAATTTATTCAAGAATCACTCTTTCTTCTTGTAATGTCATTACAAAGTCAAACTTTTCATGATACTTGAAATCTTTAGTGTAACCTTTGTCTGCTTTGATTACTACGATGAATCATAAAAACTTTCACTTGAGTGTTTGATTTCACAATCAATCAATACAACAAGTCCCATGAAGTATAAATATCCATAATTAATGGCTATAAGTCCCACTCCCATTGAAGTGTTTGATTCTATTTAATTTAATTTACGCCAATGAAGTGAATCGAATATCCTCAATTGGAGCATTTCATTCCACAATGAATCACTACAACATGTTATTGAAGTGTTTGATTCTATAATGAATCGATATAACTCCCCTAAAAAATCGGAATGTCACATACGCCATTGAATCGTTACAACTCCCACTTAGAGTGTTTAATTCACAATGGAATGTTACTTATGGTACAGTCTCAATTGAGTGCATTCCAAATATATCATGAAAATTCAACATGATTTGAACCAAATTTTTTTTTATTCGATCGCTAAGAGATGCACATGCCACAAGTTCGGTTTTTTTTTAATATCAACATATAATCATCTTATACGGTTAAACTTATTTCATGTTATACCACGAGATTGCTTCAATGCTTAAGTAAGAAGGTTTAGAAAAAATTTGACTCTAAATTATACTATAGCCAAAAAAAAGTGAGATCTAAATCATAATTCCCTTCTAAGTGAGTATTTTTAAAGTGTCCCAGATATTCTATAAGTTTAGATTATCTCCAAAGATAATAATCTGCAGGTTGTCTTCTTCACTAAAGATATCTCAAAAATCTCATCACAAATTATCTTCTAGAGTCTTTTTCAAGATCAAACTTTGTGACATAAATTATCATCAAGATCCATAAATGGGTAAACCAACAACTTAACAAATGTCCGGATATGAGTACAATTTTTAAAACACACATCCTTTACTAGGAAAAACTTTTTTCAATAAAATTTATGTTGTTTTTATTTTATGGTACATTTGACATTTCATCTTAAGATAGTATCTTTGGACATTCATCATAATTTAGTGACTCGTCTTTTTATAACATGAGAATCAACATGACTTTTTTATACATTCATTTGAATCGTTTTTAGAAGTCTTACTACATGTTCATTCCTTTTTCAATTACACCATTGAACTAAGACTATCCAAGTAACTTCTTTGAACGATCTTTTATGAATCTTTCATTTAAAAAGATTCTCATTGTGTCTTTTAACCTAATAAAGGTGTATCAAAAATCAACATATAATCATAGAATTACGTAACTATCTTTGGACCGTTTAAACATAAACACAAATGGTCTTTGTCTAAGAAAAGTTAATATGAGACAATCATAGTATGAAGTCTCAAGTACCATTGATTTGCTTTTGAGGATTGAACTAATCATCCCCTATTTTAAGTTTGTAAATTTTAGTGAATTTTCAATGTGGGAAAAGACTTTTCTTCAATTTACAAACATTATCCCCTTCTTTGAATTCTCCATCGAGAAAAAATTATCGTCCATTTTTTATGTAATTCTAAATCTATATTTGATACTATAGCCAAAAAGTGAACGAATCGAGGTAAACCTCACAACAGATGAAGAAAGTTTAAATACCCCTTACTGAGTATAATCTTTCCCTTCTAAGTGAGTATTTTTAAGACGTGTCCCAATAAAGGATCTACAAGTTAAAAAAACTTGATTTGACCTTATTGACTTTATATTATCTTTCATTGCTTTGTTCCATTAGTCTCTTGCATAACGAGATAGAACCTTTCGATCGTCTATAGGTTCTTCTTCATTCACTAAAGACTGGTCTAATTTCTGAAAATATAAAGAAGGTGTCCCCTCAATATCATGATGTCTCTCAAACACATGTTTCCTAGAGTATTTTTCAAGATTGAAACTTTGTGACATAAATAATTACTCTCATCAAGATCCATCTAATCTTAATGGGTAAACTTTGATCAAATATCACAACATTAAGTAAATCACTCCCACTTGGATATGATATAGAGTGATTATTTCAATCTGAAAACGGTATAGTATTTCGTATACTTCCCTTACTAGGAAAACTTTTTCATAAAAATTGACAAGTGTTTTTATTTTATGTCATACTATGAACTCTTTGATCTCTAATCAATTTGTATCCAATGGATTTAACATAGTATCTTAGAAGATACATTTCTAAATTCTTTAGACCCTTGTTGGTCTACAGATACCAAAATCAACAAAAGATCAGGTCTTCAACTTTTCGAGTTTAACGATTTCTCGTGATAAGATGGATGAAGTTGACTTGATCAACTATGAATAACTTTATTCAATATCCCATGGATAATCATAAATAATTTCATCTTTCCAAAAAAGAGAGTTAAAATTAATTGTCTATCACGGATCATGTCATATCCAACAATGTTCATTCGAAGTTCTTTTCAATTACACCATTGAACAATGGTGTATAAGGTTTTGATAATCGTTGGATTATATCATTTTCATTACAAGGAATGCCTTTCCTTGATCTCCTTTTTTGTGTCTGCATGGATAAACATTCACGCTTGGAATCCTCATTTGGTTCTTAAAACCTTTTAATGAAATGTCCTTTTTTTTTCTCAACCCCATTTAGGTAATGTTTGAAGCAACTCAATACCTCAAACTTGTGAGAAATTTCAGACATATAAAACGTAAAAAATTATCAACTTAAGTAATGAAAAACCAGTAAGTTCCATGATTTGCTATTTGACATTAGTAAAATCACACTTATCAAAATAAAATAATTGCAATGAAAAACAACAATCACAGTTTTATCGAATGATTTTCTAATTACTTATGAACAAGATAATGTTCACATTTTGATAACTCGACTTTTAAAGACGAACATCATAGTTCTTCTTTCACAAGCCATCTATTTAAATCTAGAACAATGTGACCAAATCTAGTATGCTAAATGTCATCATTTACTCAAGCATAACTAGAGTAACAAATATTTAGTAATCTATGAATCATCATCATAATACTAAAATAATTGTTCTCTTATAGTCAAAAAATCATATAAAATATAGAATAATTGTTCAGTACCATAATACACATTGTATATATACTATCACAACCATCTCTAATGTAAATTGCAAATCACATCCCAATCATAGAAGAATAGATACAGAGGTGAGATCCTTAATGATCTCAAGAGAAAACAAGACATCATGTAATGTGAAACATTGACCATTGTCAATCTTAAGTTTGCAAGTCCCTATACTTCAACTCGAAATTAGTTTCCACATATATTCATCTCGTCCCACTTGGAACATGATGACGATGTACATAAAATGTCAATTCATCGTTAGTCAATGGTCTGCATTTTCTGAATCGATAATCCACAAGAATTAAATTCAGTCAATAAATATACCACCACAGACAATTATGCTAAAACCAAATAATTAAAATGAATTTCTTTGTCCCTCTTGGACTCAAGATATTCATGAGTAAAATGACCAAACTTGTAGGTCATCTAATTTTCAGTTTTGCATATCTCTTTTTCTTATTCTTCTTCGCATTAGGATTAATTTGAAGTTTAATTGCAGTATTTCTAAATTTATATTGCTCGTCATTTCTTCAATTCCTTCTAGTATGACTATTGTTTAAAGTTTGAAGGTGTTTTTAGAGCTGGATTTGGAAACTAGAACACTTGATGAAGGCTTGATAGCCCCAAGTAACATATACTTCAACTCAACACTACAAATTGAATAAGTGAAAGTCTTAATATTTTCATCACGGGTCGTGTTAACTCTCAAGTGTGTCCACTTATAAGGAAATGATCATGTTAGATCAGAATTTGATGATGTTCAGAAAGTGATGTGCTACCATACTTCTGTTGGGGTTATACTGAAAAGTATGATTTTACTTTGTATAACCAAATATCACAAGATTCGATCACAATTTATTTATTTATTTTATGAAATAAATTATTTATCACATCTTTATTTAAATATGAATGAATGTTATATATATTTACCGTGATACCCATTCGATAAAGTCAAGACGCATGATTACGTTGTTAATTTGGTGATAATTTGATCATCACAAAAGATCAATCAATAGTTCATTCAATGAAAACCGTCTCCGTAGGGGAATTTCTCCAAAACAAATTCACAACCACGGATGGAAATGAACAACCCATAAAATTGAAAGGTTAAACATACTTAGTAAGAAGTTGAGATTTTTCAATTGACTTGTCACATTTAAACAAATTAAATAAAATTACATTACAAAGTGCATTATGACATATTGGAAAATGATCCAATTGTCATGGAGGAGGATAAATTCTTGATGCATGAATATACAAGAATTAGACCTCGCAGTGGTGTGTTATTTTTAATCTCCGTTTCCTTAAATAGAATCGTGTGAAATTAATAACTAACTTTGCTCCGACTTATGATGGGAAGAGAATCAACGCGATTCGATACCTTGTATCTTGGGCAATATTATTAGTTACATGACGATTGCTAAGATTTAATACGGAGAATCACGTGCAAGCATGCAAAACATTAAAAATCCATGACAATTGGATTGTTTGATTTGTCCCTTGGTGGACTTAGAATCTTTATCATACCAAATCTTGCATCTAGTGGAAATTTATTTTAATATATGGATAATAATGTTGAAGTTGTGTTTACTCCAAGGACAAATATATTAATTAATATAAAGTCCTGCAAATGGCTTTTCAGTGGCTTAATTAATTAGTGGACTAAGATAATTTTAAACGAAAAATAAACTTTGGAAATAATGACCGGAGCCATATTATTGTGAAGTCGTAATGTGGGTTAAGATGGATAGTTAATATTAATTTTTTAGTGGATATAAATTAATATTAATGGGCATTGAATAATATTTTTGCTAAATATCTTTTTTTAGCTTCATATCTTCCATAATATCTTTTGGAGGTCAAATCTTAATTCCCTCTATTTTCAAAAAAAGGTCCCTCAAATAGCCCAAACTAAAGTCCAATTAATGAAAAGGAGAAGAAAATATTTTTCCCTATTTTTTCCTCAATTATTTTTAAAAAAAAAATTGGGTAGGAAGATTAATTTTAAAAGATTTTTTGATTTTCTTGGAAAGATATTATGGAATATGTATTAATATGGAATACAAGTTTATCCCATAAATTCAAGAAAAGTCAAAGATCTTATTTCTTTCCTAACTAATTGATATTTTTTCAAGAAAATATCACTAATATATTAGGAGGTTGGAATTTTTTATGGAATATTTTATTATGGAGAAAATAATATATTGGATATATTCAAGATTTTCTTGGAGATCAAGAAAAGATTTTTCCATCTTATTCCTAGGTCAAGAATTCGACCACCGAGGTCTAATTCTAGTATTATAAATAGGGGATGAGTTTTTCATCCCCAAGTAAATGGCGATTTTTTTTACAAGGACCGTTAATTTAATCCGTATCACTAAATTGTTGAAAAAATTAGAATATATAACATTCAATCATATTTAAAGGTGGTGGCCAAATATTTTATTTTCTCCTTTAGATTAAAATTTTTTCGTTGATAATCCTCCCACCGCATGGATAAACATTTCGTAAAACCTTTTAATGAAATGACATATTTGAGAAGGCACTTTGGGTTGATCCATCGTCTATATAAAACGGGTTGTCTTAAGTAATGAAAAGAGGTTAGTATTTACGTTAAGTAAATTCCTAGATTCCACATAATGAAAACAACTTAGGTTTTACGATTTTGAAAATGAACAAGATAATATGCATGATGTTTATTTGCTTATTAATTATTATGGTGAATTGGTTTAGATTAATTCATGTTAGTAATTAATTAATTAATTTAAATATAACAAATATTTAAATTCAACTCTTTAATCAAAAAATCCGGCACCCCTAATTTCCCAACAACTTCAGATATATCGATATTACCAAATATCATAAGTTGAAAGGTTAAGCAAGAGAAAACACACTCAAGGATCATTCAATCTTAAGCTAGGAATTTTTATATTCCAAGCAAATGTGGAAAGTCTTTTGATCCATTTTAATGAATCTCCATCCCAATCCCAAGTGATCTTCCATAACATGGTAGATAGTATTCAATGTATCTTGTTCTCCAAGAACATTTAATTAATTATGACCAAACTTGTAGGTCATCGGTCATAATTATATTCTTCGAGATCATTGAAAGTGTATTCAATTTTATTTAAATCGACTTTGATAGCTTTTGAAGCTATTGTTTGTTTTGATTGAAGTGATTCAATGAGTTAATGTTCATTTATGTATCAATATGTTCAATGTTAAGCTTAATACTTTCATCATGGGTCATGTTAACTCTCAAGTGACATTGTTGGAATTTGTGAGACACGTAAAGTGACGTAAACATATGATTTTACATAACCAAATCAATTTCTTATTTATTTTATGAAATAAATAGTTCACCAACAACCCATTCGATAAACACGTAATTGCATAATTGAATACGATAAACATAAAGAGAAACCTTACAAAGAAATCGTGACGATATTTTCATTACTATGGTATCCACGTAAATCCCCCGAATGCTCAAGAATTAGACCTCAGACTTCCGCCTTAAAAGATTTGAAATTAATAAATCGACTTATGATGGGAAGAGAATCAATTTGCTAGAAAAACTTCTATTCTAGATTTTATGGAGAAATATGAGAATCAACGTTGTTTTTGTCCCTTGAATTAGAATCTTTCCCAAGAGTATGGATATATATAGTGAAACCCAACTTAAATCTTTAAAGCTTAATTAATTAACTAAGATAATTAGGAAATAAATCCCTAATCTTACAAAAATAAACCTCTTAATTTATTTCCTATATATAAAATCTCTAAAGATTTAATTCTCATGTATATCAAATCTCTATGGATTTGATTCCATATATATTAAATATTATAATAATATTCCATATATTATTATTTGGGAATCTTATTTAATTAAATCTAATTTAATTAAACATTAATAATAATTAATTCCAAATTAATCTATTATTAATTAATTCTCCATAAATTAAATATTAAATCCAATTTAACATTTAATCAATCAACTATAATCCGTAAAAAGGAACTACTTGTTGTGTGACCCATTTGGGGATCCCTCATATATCGAGCGGTTATAATTCCTGATTCCAACTTAATTGATGATGTTTATTTGCTTATTAAATTATGGTGAATTGGTTTAGGATTAATTCATGTTAGTAATTAATTAATCAATTAATTTAAATATGTATTTAAATCGAATAAATATCATAAGTTGAAAGGTTTAGCACACACTCGAGGATCATTATGAAAGGAATTTTTATATTCCAAGCAAATGTAAGTCTTTTGATCCATTTTAATTTGAATCTCCATCTCAATCCCGTGATCTTCCATAACATGGTAGATAGTATTCAATGTATCTTGTTTCCAAGAACATTTAATTAATTCATCGAATATTCAATTTTATTTAATTAAGTTTTGAACATTGTTTGGTTTTGATTGAAGTGATTCAATGAGTTAATGTTCATTTATTCAATGTTCAACTTAATCATGTTGGAATTGAGAGACACAATCACTAATACGATCATGAAATAAATAGTTCACACTTAGCCAATGATAAAAGTAAAGAGTTGAATGTGCGATATTTCTACTATGGTATGACTTTGATCCAATTATGATGCACAAAGCTGCATTGAATGAGGAATTTCTAGAAAATCTTCTATTTAGATTTTATGGGAATGAATCTTTTTGAATTCCCAAGAGCTCATATAACTACCATTTTAAATCTTGTTAACCCGATTAGGAAATAAAACCTAATCCAAAATAAACCTCATTTCTACCTATATATGGATTTAATTCTCATGTATATCAAATCTCTATGGATTTGATTCCATATATATTAAATCCTATAATAATATTCCATATATTATTATTGGGAATCCTATTTAATTAAATCTAATTTAAAAGTTCATCATCCTCCAAATTAAACATTAAATCAAATTTAACATTTAATCAACCAACGTAAAAAGGAACTACTTGATTGACCTCAAGTCCTTAAAGGAAGTAACAATAAATCGACATTCTCAATATATGAGGTACGCTAAGTAGAAACATGCAACTAACCGAGACACCTTTAAAACACATATAGTGGAAATACATCAAAGTCTAAGTTGATGTGATGGGTATATCCCAATATTCCCTCTAAATCCAAGGTATTTATCAATCCATCATGTGAGATTAACCTAATCCAAGTCATATCTCATGGTTAGGGTAGTCGGTATAGTCAAGATCATTACTACACCTCTAAGAGTATCCCACTAACCGGACACACCAAACACTCCATTGAAATCATCAATATCCCATTCTTGATGATCTTTGATCCATCATGAGGCTATTTGAGAATCAGATTAACTACATCTCTAAGAGTAGTTCTCACAACCTCAATGACATCAATATCCCATTCTTGATGGGAACATTTGAGAATCATGAATAAATGCAAACAATCAAACATAATATTCAAACAAGTGCAAACAATCAAACATACATTAAAATTAAGTGAATATATAATATTAAATGAACTATAATAAAATCAAATCAATATCATTATTATGTCATTACAATAGATTGTCTCTAGGACACTAACACTAACATACATCTGAAAAATTTAATACAAAATTTGACATCGAAAAATGACTTAAAGTCATTAATCATCAATCTCATTAAGTATCCTCATTAATCAGATTCAGTTCCAAAACATTAACAAAATAAGTTTTAGCTTTTAATCCAATAAATAGATAAAACTCCCACTTGACAACATGAAACTATATGTTTAATAACATTTATCATTATAAACGTAATAAAGCAAAATCATGTTATGAGTCAATAAAATAACTCAAAGTAGTCAAGAAAATCTAATGGCTACTAAAAGCCCAAAAAATCAACTACTAAGGTTATTTTTTAATCTAATCTTATTTCAGCATCACTATCAAGCACTATGCATGAATAGTTTGGATACTCTTTGACATTCATGTCTCTTTAAGTACTACATTTAGTACTGACATTATGAAAAAATGTGGCGTAAGGATCTAGGTGATGATTCGTATTGATGCGTTACATTTACCTCTCAAGGTAATAACACCGGATCAACGAATTATCTTTAATACATAGACATGTCCTCCTAACAACATGTCTCTTGAATCCTTTTGCATAACCACCAATCATTTTCTCATGATATTATCACCATTACTATTAAATTCCGATTTGACATAGTTTAATCCTAGAAAACTACTATAAGTCTTCTTGGAAATGTCATAGCTCAAGTTACAACTTTTATTAAGTCTTGAGCTATTAAATCGGAATTACCTTATGTGATAATAAGAAAGAGCGATTAATCTATTCATCTCCATCAAAATACTTAATGTTCCAAAATTATATGCTAATATTTCATGTAATTCTTAAAAAATTGCATAAGAAAATCTCGAATTTATAGAACAATAATTGTTCATTTCATCGAGTCATATCTACATAAAATGAGCACCCATTTAAGCATCCAATGCTTAAATACTTAACATATGAATTGTCAAGCTCACAATTACACAAGAAAAAATAATTTCAAGTATAATGCGCTAATTCACAAATGTAATAAATTTTAATTGTAATTCTCAATTTAATAGATAAATAAGCACTTGAATATCCCTAACTCAAATGCTTTCAAGATATGCAAATTAAAAATCTACACTAAAAATTAAGAACGTAGCAAATTTCGGAACTAAAATCGGAGTTAAAATGAGCCAAAACAAGCCAAAATAAGATTATAAAAGCGCGCAAATGCCGGAAAAACAGCCCCAGGCGCCGGAAACCGCTGAAAACACGCCGGAAAAGCATTGTACATTTCGACACGCGCCTGCACGCGACTCCAGGTAAGTCCACGCGCCGGCACGTGCTTAAAGCGTGCACTCACGCGCCGGTACGCGCCTACACGCGCAGTCCATGTTTGGCGCGTGAGTCTCACACGCCGCTGTCGATCCGGTTCGGTTCTCCCCGGTTTGGTTCGGCGGTTGGACCGCGGTTCGTACCTGGTTCTGCGTTTCTGACCGGTTCTTGACCAGGTTTAAAATAAGTCTCCAGATTTTGCAATTTGGTCCTCCAAAAAAATCGATTTTTTAAAAAATTGCCCCAAAACTCTCTGAAACTATTTGATTTAATCCCAGAAACGTGAGAAACTTAAAAAATTCATATATCACTCGTTTCTCAACCAAAATTAACGAATTATATACCATTGGAATCGTCTTCCAACGTAGAATAACCCAGTATCAAGAACATAACACAATTTATTCTGCACAGTTCGCAATTCGCGGTCAAAGTTCACAAAATTTTCAAAATTTGATTTAATTCGCACAAATGGCTTGGCCAACAATTCTGAAATTTTGCAGATATATTCTACATCATATCACGCATATACAGAAAGATTTTCAGCCCCTAATTCATCCGTTTCAATAAATCAAAAAATTTTGAAAAATACAGAACACCACACTCTTCAACGTGAAAACATGCCAAATACATATACAAGGCATATGAAAGTGCAAGAAATGTAACCACATACGAGAATCCAACAAAATGGCTCTGATACCATTGTTGGAACACGAGGTTAGAAATCCACTAACCTCAATTCCATAATATTACAGCTGAAGAAATCGAGTTGGTTGAATTCCACGTACAAACTGTGATCCTCAGGGTTAGAAACACAATCAAATGAATTGCTTCCAATGTTCACAACGTAAATGCATTTTGAGTCTGTATCAGTATTCGGTATTACTTGTGAGAATGAGAAATCTCCGTTTCTGTATTCTCTCTGTGAAAAGACGTAAGTCCAGAGAGAAAAGACGTAAGTCCAGATAATGAGTCATCGAGCCAGAGAACAAAATCCCGTATCTTTTTCTTATAAAGGTTATTCTATAACCTCTCTCATCTCTATCCACTTCATTTGTGGATTAATTAAATAATAATTAATTAATATTAATTATTATATTAATTATATCTTTCATGATAAATTGTAATGATGAAAATATCCTGATATGTTTCGTAAGTGCAATATGGATATTGAGGTAAAAAATATTTTTACCGAGTATCGTGGAGATATCGCGATATATCGCAAGATATCGATATCTCGATATATAATAAAAATGTATTCTTTTTTCATCACAATTTTTAGGGGGTAATGTAATTTCTCCTGATTATGGTGAATATATCGCGAGTTATCGCAAAATATCGATATCGTCACCGTTTCAGTCATAGTATAAAATTGGATGAAAATCAAAAAATATCGCGGATAAATCGCAAAGTACCGCATTTAAAAAAAATATTGTAATTCTTATTTTAGGAAAAAAAACTCAACTATAATAGTAATGTCAATGATATAATATTCATATAATAAGTTGTCAATTTATTTCATAATGTATTTTGCTAGAGATATATTATATACTTTCAAGATAACGAATTAGTAGTGTAATACATCTAGTATTATTTGGACAAAGATGTTATTAATTCTTTTATATTTGACCTCATGGGTCATAATCTAGATACTAATTGTATTGTAATGTAATTTCAGGCATTTTGTGTTGTATTATACATTATATTGTAAATGGTATATACATCAGACATTATTTATATAACATATTATTAATATGTTTGCTTTAAACATGACGTTTTATTGTGATATTAAATTAAATATATTTACAATAATTTTTAAAATTTTATGTAAAATTTCTAAAATTTTAACATAATTTTCGTCATTTAAAAAAAATAAAATTACAATATCAATATGCGATATCGATATAGTGAAGAAGATCAAATATAACCATTTTAATAACTAAAAAAAAGATTTATATCCATATCAATAAGAAAAAAAAAAAGCAATATACCCACTACATATTTTTCACCCAATTATACCCTCAAATTTTAAATTGGGTCCCACCACTACTTCCCCACCCCCAGCCATAACCCCTCCCTCATTTATCACTACTCTATATAATTCATATCTCGTATTAATTATATTTATTTTTGTTCATCACACACACACACATATATATATATATATATATATATATATATATATATATATATATATTATCTGAATTAAAACTATCTTGATTGAGAAACATATTTGCATAAAAGAACTGTCTTAGAAATTTTTTGCTTTATAAAATGTTTTCTTATTCTACTTCTCAAGTATATATGACTATTAGCAGTGACTATTTAAAATGTGACAAAAATCTGAGTCCAGTTGACAAACTTCTTGATTGCTTCAATCTCTTCTCCTATCTCTTGTTCTTCAAATTAGTATGAACTATATAGAATTTTTTGCACTTTTGGTCCCACAAATCACAAGAGGTTTTCAACCGAGTCCCACCTTCGGCAGAACTAGTCTCATATGATTTTTAACTTTCAAATTTGGTCCCACCGTGACGAAAACCGTTAAATTCACTTGCAAATTTGGTCACAAACGTTATGAGACATAGTTAATGCGCATTTAACACTTAACCACCTTTCAACCACTTGCATATTTGGTCTCATAAGTTATGCAACATAACTAATACATAGTTAACCACTTAATCTACCTTCAACCACTTGCACATATGGTCCCATAGGTTCAAAATAACCAAAAAATCTTACCTCCATTTTTTCAGCGCCAATTTCTCAACCAGTCAACATTTTTGGCACCAAATCACTTGCATTTTTAGTCTCATCATAATGAAATTTGACAAAAAAAATGGTGGGAAAAATCTAGTTTTTCCCACCAATTTTTTGCCCAAACCCTAGTTTCAACACTAATATATATCCACATTTATATCCACATTCAACACAAAAAAGCACAACACATTCAACACAAAAAGTTCATAAAAAATTCAAATCCAAAAAAACCTAAACACACTATGTCTCCTGCATCTTCCTCTCGAATCTGACACGACCTTATTTGTTATTGTGGAAAAGCTTGTCGTACGTACATTTCTCAGAAGCCTAGAAGTAAAGGAAGGTTTGTTGTAACCAGAAGTATCACACGTCAGCAAGACAAATTATCACACGTCAGCAGATCCCACCGAGATCACGTGATTTGTCGCGTCTTTACGATACGTTTTGTCACGCTTTACGACGTGATTTGTCGTGCTTATGATTTGTCGTGCTGGTCCTCTTTATATAAAGGACCTCACCTTTCATTGTAGAAAAAACTCTAGAATGTTTTCCTCATTCCACTTATATAACAAAAACCCATATTTCAGGGAAGAACTACGGTTCTTCCCGCAGTGTTCTTGTTCGATTAATTATTTGTTTGGTGGTCAAATACAACAAGCCACATCAGAATTTTCAACAATGGACACTAGAAGGAGGGTTCTGTCCGTTTAAAAAATTATCAAGAACAGGGACGAACCTCTGAATCCAAGAACAAGAACACGAACAAATCTCCAAATCCAAACAACCCAGAAAAGGGCCAATTCCATCCCTATATTCATCGTCTTCCTCAATACACAAACCCACAAATACATACATATATATATACGAAAAAATAAGAGAGGAGATTAAGAACAGGGCCATGACACCGCATCACCTCCACCGTCTTCGGCGTCGCGGCCGTAGCATTTGAAGGTAGCCGGCGCCGCCTCACCCCACCGCGATTCACCGTCGCCTCCAACAGCTGAAACAAGGCAGCCCCAAACCACCAACTCGGCGTCACCCACCGAGACTAAAATCGCGTGGCTCCAGCCCCACCATCGCTGCCGAAGGATTCGCCACCGAACTACCCCAAAATCGACGCCCAGATTCCGTCAAGGGCCTCAACCACCGCCTACAACGATGCTCACACTCACCATCGGAATGAATCGACCCGACTCCGCCGTCGCCAACGCTGTCGTCGTGCTACGCCATTTCTCAGTTTTCATGGCGTCGCTTAGGGTGATTTCTGCCGTTGGATAAGACCGAAGGATTCCAGGTGTTGAACGCGTGGAGGCTTGAGGGTGAGCCTCTCCTGTGAGTAACACGTTTTCAGGTTTTGATCTGATCTTAATTTTTGGGTATGAGCTGGTGTTGGGGCCTGATTTGGTGAGAAGTAAGGTACATGGTCTTTGGGCTCAACCTAATTTTAATTGGTTGGGCTCCTATATCAAGTTGTTGGGCCCAATCTGAGAAAAGGTATGAGCCCAGTTTTGGGTTGATTGAATAGATAGTTGGACCCATATTTAATTAAGAGTTTGGGCCTAGTTTTCTGTTTTTAATTATTGGGCCCAGGCTTGGGGCTGATTAAATTGTTGGGGTCAGATTTAATGCCTATCTCGGCCCAACTATTTAAAAAAAAAATGGGGTGGACAACAGTTTGGGAAAAGAAAAATCTTTTAAGACAAAGAGTCTCATGAAATGACACGAAGTTAATCTACTTTAAGAATCCTTTTCGCTTCACCGCACTGCGCTTATTATTAGGATAACGCTATTTTAATATGCTACAACTTATAAACTTGTCACGCACGTTAAAAGTGGAGGCATATATGTCCTAGTGGCTTCTCATTATTCATTTTGGTCGTGCCAACAAATGGTTGCACCTAAGCCGGACGACCGAACAAAGATTTAACGAGCCGAAGTCTTGTGTTCACCGATTTAAACAAATCAGATTTTACAGATGCCCGCAAGAACAAAGCGAAAGCAATGGGTACGGGATCGCGATCTAAATAAAGAGTTAATACCGAATGAGAAGAAGTGATCGCGATCAGAAACAAAAAGCGGGGTCGAAAAGAAATTAAGGGGGGTTTACAGAAAATAAGACGATTTAATCCAATCACAACTAAATAAGGCGATTGAAAAACCAAAGAAGTCGGGTTGAACACAAGGACATATATCATGTTCGATTTCATTCGGGAAGAAAATGGCACTACCGCCAAATTACAAAAAAAAAAGCCACTTGGGCTATTTATCCGAGGTCTCCGGGCAGGTGGTGTCGAGCACAACCTTGATAGCAAGTTAGATCAAGAAAAAAGGCTTACCATGCGCGAAAGAGCATATGGGGCAACCCCGAGTTTATTCCTCACGTGCTCATCCTCAAAGAAAGCACGCACACTACACACCATCGAGTTCTAACACACGAGAGTTCAACATTGTGCTCGCCGAGCGGCGATGCCCACATCAGTGATTTTGCAAAAAAAGCATCGCCGAGCAGCAAGAAGTGATAAACCCAGAGCCCCTCGACCAAGACATAATCGACCATCAAGAGGCTTAACATCCACCCAGATACGTAAAGCGAGCATCACTCGCTCAACACAAAGACAAGCCCGAAAAAATAACAACCACTTTTGGATGACAAGCCGGAGATTTCACACCGCCTTTCGCGGCCGATGATTATGCCCGCCGGCGGGCGTGGCGAATGCCCAGCTTATTCAAGGGCGCTGGCACCACCAACTCGGCGTGCGAGATTAAAATTATTATTCGTTGGCACTACCACTTTTCCTGGCGACGACCGCCCGAATACGATTATGCGATGATTATTCAACCACCTTATTCAACGACGCTGTACTTTACCGGCGGATGAATCGACCCGATGATTATGCCAATTATGTCGTCGTGCTACGCCATTTCTCAGTTTTCATATGTTCCTTAGGACGACATTTCTGCCGTGGAGGTTTGAGGGTGACGACCTGTGAGTAACATCGTTTTGGCGATTGACTAATTTTTGGGTATGAGCTGGTGAACTTTTTCGGGAAGTAAGGCAATGGTCTTTACCTAATTTATGCCCGCCATTGTTGGGCCCGCTGGCAGGTACCCCGTTTGGGCGATTGACGAGATAGTTGGACCCATATTTTTAAGTTTTTTCTGCATGGGAGCTGATTAAATCGTTGGGGCCTGATTTATGCGCCGGCCTATTAAAAAAACGGGTGGACGACGGCAGAAAATGCTTTCTCGGTCGATTTTAATTCCTTGCGCCTCGCCACCTTTATTGGGAACCCGACGATCACTTATAAGATTCTCCCGGCGATCCGATTATGGTCCCGCATTATCTTATTTTTCGCCTTCCGTTTTTAATTATTGGGCCCAGGCTTTGGGGCTGATTAAATCGTTGGGTCAGATTTAATGCCTATCTCGGCCCAACTATTAAAAAAAAATGAAGAACAGCAATTCAGGAAAAGAATGGGCACGGGAATCATAGATTCCAACAAGCCTTCTCATGACGATCATAACGCATAATTTTTCACCCACGACGTTTTTATTCCATAACGCTACAAAAGTGGAAGCATATCCAATAAATAAGCCAATATTATTAAAAGCGAAGGCATATATGAACAAATGGTTAAAAATCATTATTCGATTTTGGTCAAAGAAACAGATTAAATTGGCAAAAATCTAATTCAACAATGCCTATTTATCCGAGGTCACGTCAGGTTGTCGACAAACAAATATATCGCAAGGACAAGAAAACGGCGAAGAAAAAGGGGGGTTCTAAATAAGACGAATAATCCAATCACAACTAACGCAGATTGAAACAAAGGCACACGAACCTGGAAATCATGTTCACATATCAGGGCTTTCCGGCGTTGATCGCTCGCTTTTAGCGCTGGGTGGCCTTCTGACGCTAGGCCGCGTATTGAAAGGCGGCTGCACCGCCATTTAGATTATGCCTGTTTCGGCGTCGCCTTTCTTACGGCGTTGATGCCCGCCTTTTGGTGCTGGCCTTCCGTATCGCCCGGCCGCATTCCGCCGAGCGGCGCTCCTCGCCATCACTGACGGCGAGATCATCTGCCCTCCCGGCGTTCATCCACCTTTACGGCGTTGATCTGCCCACCTTTTAGGCGCTGGCCTTCCGCATCGGCGATGCGTATTCTGCCGAGCGAAGCGCTCCTCGCCATCTCGGCGACGAGATCATTCGCCTCGGCGTTCATCCACCTTTATGGCGTTGATCTGCCCACCTTTTAGGCGCTGGCCGCCTTCGGTGACGCAGTATTCCGCAGAATGAAGCGCCTCGCCATCTCGGGCGAGAGATCATTCAGCCTCCTTTACGTCGCCATCCGGGCTTTACGGGCATTGATTCTCGCCGCTTTTTAAAGTTGCCTTCCGTGATCGGGCGACGCTGTATTCCACCGAAATAGCGCCTCGCCATCTCGGGCGACGAGATTCGCCTCCCGGCTCATCCGCCTTTTACTTCGCTGCTGATCTACGTCTGCTTTTTGTGCTAGGCCGGGCCTTCCGTGACGGCGACGATAGATGGCGGAAGGAAAGCCGGCCTTTCGCCATTCCTGGGCGACGAGATCATTCGCTCCCGTTTATCCGCTTTTACGACGTGGATCCGCTCGGCTTTTTTAGCGGGTTTTCCGTGACGGCGACGCGTTGGTGGCGTATTCATGCGGCCCGAAGCGGCTCCCTTGCCATCAGCGAGATCATTAAGCCCTCCGTACGTTCATCCGTAACTACGGCGTTGATGCACGCGGCCGCTTTTAGACGGCCTTAAGCGTCCCGTCGTATTCCAGCCGAGCAAAGCGCTCCTCGCCCGTCGGCCCGGCCGAGATCATTACGGCCCTCCGGCGTTCATCCCGTCTTTCACGGTACGTTGATGCGCCAGCCCAGCTGCCCCGAGTCTTTGGCCTTCCGTATGTGGCGTATTCAGGCGGCGTGCTCGCCGTCGGCGATGAGATCATTACGCTCACGACATTCATCCCGTAACTTCACGGTGTGCCCGTCTTTTAGGTACCGGCCTTCGCGCCGGCCAGCATTATTCCGTCGGCGGCGCTCCTGACCTCGGCGGCGAGATCGCTACGCGCTGGGTGTTGATTCGCTTTTTAGGTGTTGGCCCGCGACGGGCGATCCAGATTAGCCCGTAGGTAAGCGCTCGCCATTTCGACGATGAGATCATCCGCCTTTTTTTTCGGCGCTCATCCGTCGTTCATGACGTTAACACCCGACGGTATTCGCCGACTTTTGCCCTCTTCAGAAGACCGCATATTTCGACGGACGATTCATACGGGTAAAGGTGCATGAACATCGGCCGTAAGTTGGTCGATAACGAGCACAAAATTTACTCCTATAGATCGCATTGACTAGTAAGATGATCCGGACGGAGGAAAGTCGCGAACCCGCTTTCACCGTAAGTGGTCGACGACGAGCACAAAAACTCTCTAGCTCCCCGAAAATCTAAAGAGAGGAAAGAAAGTCGCGACAACTTCTATAAATATGTTGGTCGACGACGAAACACAAAAAGATCTAAAGACGACGGCTCCCCTCAAAGTACGAAAGCAAAAAAAGACTTCAGACGACGGGCTCCCTCAAAGTACGAAAGCACGAAAAGACATATATACGACGGGTTCCTCGGGCACGAAAGACCGAAAAGACTCAGACAAAGAGGCTCCCTCGGCACGAAAGCACGAAAAAAGACTCAGACGACGGCTCCCTCAAGTATGAGCACGAAAAGACTCAGACGACGGGCTCACCTCGGCATAAGACGAAAAGACTCAGACGACGGGGCTCCCCTAGAAGCACGAAAACATAAAAGACTCAGACGACGGGCTCACCTCAAAGCACGAGCACAGAAAAACTCAGATGATGGGGCTCCTCGGCACGAAAGATAGAAAAGACTCAGACGATGGGGCTCCTCAAGTACGAAAGACAAAAAAGACTTCAGACAAAGAGGCTCCTCAAGGGCACTGAGCACAAAAAGACTCAGATAAAGAGGTCTCCTCGGCACGAAAGAAAAAAAAACTCAGACGGGGGCCCCCCCAAAGAAAACACGAAAAAAGACTCATATAACGGGCTCGCCAAGTAACGAAAGCATAGACTAGATCGACGAAGAGAGAAGGTAAGATCCTCTATGCAGGGGCTCATTCTGAACGATCAAGATCTCATACGGCACCCGAGCAAGCTCGGAGGCAAACAATGAGACCGCAAATGCAGCAAAAAATACAAGCTTATCAAGACATGAAACAAGATCGGGCTTTGAATCGAGCTTTGAACAACGTCAAAGCCCGATCTTGGGGGCTATTATTGTAACCAGAAGTATCACACGTCAGCAAGATGAATTATCACACGTCAGCAGGTACCACCGAGACCACGTGATTTGTCGTGCTTACGCATATGTTTTGTCATGCTTTATGCACATGATTTGTTGTGCTTATGATTTGTTGTGCTTATGATTTGTCGTGTTGGTCCTCTTTATATAAAGGACCTCACCTTTCATTGTAGAAAAAAAACTCTGGAATGTTTCCCTCATTCCACTTATATACCAAAAACCCATATTTCAGGGAAGAACTACGGTTCTTCCCTCAGTGTTCTTGTTCGATTAATTATTTATTTGGTGGTCAAATTCAACAAGCCACATCAGAATCGTAAAATATTTGACTGTCAACAAGGTTATTTCATAACTATCCTGACTCCCTAAGTGAAGGTGGTGGATGTGATTTTTTTATGTGGGTTGATGATAACACTAAAGAGGTTAAGAGGTTATTGACAAGAATGATGGTCAAGGTGAAAACACTAACACTAAGATGACCGAGGAGATGAAGAAACTGGTTCAAGAAATCAAGGTTCTGACTGAAGCAATCAAGGAACTATTGAAATTCAAAAAACTGATTATGATTTTACTACTTCTCATTCTTGCATCTAGGACCTTACAGTGGTTTAGTTAGTTCTTGCACCTTAATGTGAGTCCTATTTTGGTACTCTTTTGTAATGTCCTAGTACTTATATCCTATCTAATGTAATGTCCTAAAACTATCTAATGTAATGTCCTATTAGTAATGTTCTAATGATATTTAATGTAATGTCCTATTTTGTCTATGTTTTATGCTAACCTACTGATCAACCAACATCCATGACACACCAATACATACAAAGTAAACCAACAATAAAAATCAAGATACCATCAACACAAAATATACAAACACCAATATGTCCTTCTCAACAGCTAGTAACATTCGTGGCATTTTAGGTACTTTTACATAATCATTTTTTAATTTCAGTAGCTCCTCCTCAGTGTAAAACTCTACCTCCCCCAATACGTCATCCTCAATATCTTAACCTACAGTTGTGTTCTCTGATTTATCAGCATCCAACCATAATATTATTATTTTTTTCTTATTGACATTAAAACACTTATGTATATCCTCCTGACCCTCAACTAAATGGATTGTACCATCCTTCCACCTTCCATAATACATCTTCTTACCGTGATATCCTAACTGTTCACACAATTTATCTATATAATCAATTGTGCACGTAAAACGTTCCACAAAGTCAAATATACTCACAGTACCTCTAGTGTACTCAAATTTTTCTTCATCTGTCTTCTTTCCATCATGGTACACTTTGAGGGTGTAAAAGCCTAATATAAAGGGCTTTTGATATGAAAGAATAATTAAACTCAAATTAGTTACTAAAAATCGAACTCTAAAATTGAACTAAAAATAAAACAGAACACCCAACACCCAAATTAGTTACTGAAATCGAACCCTAAACCCTAATAAACATTGAAAATCGAAAGCCCAATAACTTTTATCATTAAAATCGAACACCCAAACACAAATTAAACAAACACATTGAATAAAATTTAAAAAAAAAAAATTGAACATAGATACTTACCATAATATACAACTCCATATTTAACAAGATTCTTCCTACGCAACATTAGGGTTTTTGTCGATTTTTCCTCATTTTTTTTCTCTCTCTCAGAAATCGTGCTAGTGTATGTTTGTGTGTGTGGGGTGTTATGTTTTAATCATTTTTTTTTGTTTAAGTTCAAGATTAATTAGTTAAGACAAATTAATATTTAAAATAGAGTAATTATGGGTTTGACTAGGGGTAAGCATCGGTCGGTTTGGTCACCGAACCGAACCGAACCGAATAAGCAAAACCGAACCAAATCAAAATTTTAGTATTGGTAACCGAACCGACCGAATAGCCGTGAAAACCAAAATTTTCGGTTTGGTTTCGATTTTTAACCGAACCGACCGAAATTTTATGATTTTTTTACTTTTTAAGTCATACATGAATAAAAATAACATAAAATTTTCAATAGAAAAGCACAATCCAAAATTTCATGCACTAAATAACAATAAACCACAAGATCATTAAATAAAAGTCCTACCGAATACATGCGAACGCGATGTAATCAATTAATTATGTAATAAAAAAATATTATTTATATAATAAATTAATAATTATATATATTTAATAATTATATTTTATTTTTCGATTTTTTCGGTTTTTGTCCATCACCGAACCGAACCAAACCGAAAACCAAAAATTTATAAAATTAAAAACCGTAATCCAACCGAAAACCGAATAACCGAACCAAATTAGAAAATTCGGTTCGGTTCGGTCGGTTAATTCGGTTTTCACCGAATTCTGCACACCCCTAGTTTGACAATGTGGGTTTCACAGTTAGCGTGCTTCCGTCAAGCGCCGTATATTTTTGGGACCAAATTTGCCAGTTTCGTTAATTTTGGGACCAAATTTAAAAGTTAAAAATCGTATGGGACTAGTTATGCCAAAAGTGAGACTCAGTTGAAAATATCTTGTGATTTATGGGACCAAAAGTGCAAAAAACTCAACTATTTAAGTGTAGATTATGTATTACTGATGATCAATTTTAGTGTGCAAGTTTTTTTTTTATGTGAATATGCCTTTTCATTTTATATCCGAGCAGCAGGGTTATGCCAAATTTATGTAATTAGGTGGCTTTTGGTCTGTGCATGAATTTAGTAGTGCACTGAACAAATGTGAATCCGAATTTGGATGGAAAAGAAATTATTCACTTAAAAATATGCAGTTTATTGTGTGTGTGGGGTGTGGGTGGGGGGTGGGGGGAAGTTGTGGGATGACATGTGGGGAATGAAAATGTGGACCATATGGGTGTATATATATAGGTGTACAGTGTGAATAAGTTTTACAGTGAAACTGGTTAAGGAGTGTGATATTTTACTGTAAAGGGTGTAACTTTTTACTATAAAGAGTATTACTCATAAAAGTGAAGAGTGTGACTTATATTATATCAAAGAGTGTCGTAGTGATAACTAAAGGGTGTGATGTGACTTATATTACTAAAGGGTGTGACTAATATTAAAAAAGAAAGATGTCTAAAAAAAAAAGTTTACTTAAGTAAACAAGTTTCACAAAGACCAACTCAATATATATATACACACACACACATATATATATATATATATAAAAAAAACAGTTCCACTACAAAGTCACCCAATATATTACAATCAGGTACAAAAGTGCATAAAATTTGAAAATTTTGAACTAAAGTACGATCGTACTTTAGTTCAAATTTTTACACTTTGTATTTGATTGTTATTTGTACTTAAATATTGTATCTAGTTGTAATTTTTTCTATTTTTTAATAAGGTTAAAAATGTATTTTTATTATAAAATTGGTAGATTTTTTTTAAAAAAAAAAAAAATGGATAGAAAATTTTATTTTTAATAAAAAGTGGGCATGTTGTTGTTTCCATCGATATATCCTTAAAATTAAGGTTGTAATATGCCTTGCGATAGCGATATTTTCATCCTTTGTTATAACTAGTATGATGTTTGTATTTTGATGAAAATTAAAGTATCCCTTTATACGATTAATATAAGTTTTATTTTTACCTTAAAAAAATGTGATGGAGGGAGTATTTATAGCAATCCGTAAAAAGTATTAATTATTTTGTTGTGAATGTGTTTATATTATTTTTTGTTTTTCCTGTCTTGTTTTTTTATGTTTAATCAATTTGATTTTCGACTGTCCCAATAAATTTATGTGCTTAATTGACCTTCTCTCAACTGTTGAAAAAACTTAATCTTGATTATGGAAAAAATATTAATAAGTATAAATTTTTATGCAAATTATTTATAGGTACAAATGAGATTTTATGTATATAACAAAAGTTGCATGCAAAAAATTAAATGTATCAATTTTATATTTATTAATAAGTTACAATTTTAAAATGTACCTATTAGTAATTTCCTCCCTAATATATATTTCGGTGTGAGAGTAATTGCACGTGGGATGAATAATTGCAGAATATTCATATGATAATGCTCCATTTATTTTAACATTATACTATTATTGAAAAAAATTAAAAACAAAGTATACCATGAACAAGTTTTACCCCAGAGGATTCATAAAATTGAATCATATAACTAAAGGGTAAATATGTTACAAAATAATATTAATCTTGATAATTGAAGGATATATGACTTATTACTATAAAAAGAGTATTACTTGTGATATTAAATAATATTATGACTTATATTATAATGGCAAAGTATAAGGTGAACAAGTTTCACATAAAAATATGTAAAATTGGTTAAGAGGTGTGACTTATGCTAAATGATATTAGTTGCGATTACTGAAGAATGTGACTTTTTACTATAAAGAGTATTACTTATAATACTGAAGGGTGTGGTTTATATTACATCAGAGGATATTAGTAGTGATAATTAAAGGGTGTGACTTATATTACAAAAGGGTATTAGTCGTGATAATTGAAGGGTCATGCCTGTAAAAATAAAATTAGTTTCACAGCATACTAACTTATTATAAAATGACAATAGTCGTGATAATTAAAGAATATATGATTTATATTGTAAAATAATAATAATTATAATAATTGAAAAATCATTATGTAAATATTAAATTAATTTTATAGTGAACAAATTTTATAAAAGATTAATTCAAATCCAAAATACCCGCTTTCTAGTGAGTATTCCACTTACGGGGTATTATAATAAATACTGTAGAAGTTCAAATGACAAGCTAGCTTGATAAAATGTCACATTGCAATGATTTTTCTTATTGTTCTTATTTTTTCCTATTATCATGATACTTTATGAAAGGAGATGTACTATTCTTAAATCATTTACTCTAAAAACACATCATATCAACTATATTTTGGTCCAAATCGAACGTGTTCATTATCCACGGGTAAATTTTATAGATTGTACAGGCATCTATCTATTTATTTGGTTATGTATTCTCGTTGTAATTTTTTTAAGGGAAATGCTAAATTGACAGATTCTACCTAAGCAGAATTATTGAAAATTAAAATAATTTACAGTGAAAATTATCTAATTTTTAATTTGTCATTTGCTTTATTTTTCCCCCAACAACTTAAAAAAATCGGAAAACATTAAATATTTTAATTAAGATTAATATACTTATTAATTTTGAGAAAACGTCTTTCCTTCTTATCCACCATCGCCACCTGATTGACGCTACTGCCCTAATGGCATGGCGCCGTCGGACCTTCCGCCACCGTTTTTTTCTTTTAAAAGTCGTCGTATTTTTCATTTAGGACCTAGAAAGAACCCAAAACGTAAATGGAGAATTCAACAATCCAACTTCGATTATCAATTTCGGTGTGGCAGAGGGGATAAATCTATAATTAGTGAAAATTTGAGAGTGCTTTGTATTGAGTTATATCGAATTTGATCATATCTTTCACAAATTGAAACTTATATGGCTTATATGTCTTGCCATTTATTTCATTGCGTCGCGTATCAATCCACTATCATTTAATTAATTTCTTTAGTTAATTCAATCTTCTCATTAATTATATAAACTTGAACCCTAAACCATGAACCATTCGGGTCGGGCGAACCATGAACAACTCGTGCTGGGTTCGGGTTCGGGTCTGGTTGGGTCCGGGTCATGTAAAATTTTTTAATTATATAAACCTAAACCCTAAACTATGAACCCTAAACCATGAACCATTCAGGTCGGGTGAACCATGAACCACTCGGACCGGGTTCGGGTCGGGTTGAGTCCAGGTCGGGTAATTTTTTTTTAGTATAATTAATGAAATTGGGTAAAGTATGGAATATATATAAATGAGAAGATTGAATTAATTAGAGAAACTAATTAAATGAATTAATTAGAAATATAAGTTTAATTAAATATGATCAAATTCGTGAGTTATATATTGTTGTAGAACAAATATGAAGCTGGGATTAATGTAATGGCCTAATGGGTAATGGAAGGCTAGAGGTTAGGAAATGGGGTGAATGGGTTAACGTGGGGTGGGGTCAACAGGTTGGGGGATCATTTTAATAACAGGGAATGACGGCGGCAGTGGTGATGGAGTGGCGGCGGTCGTGACCGGCGCAAGTTCAATTTTTCTTTTCTAAATTTTTTTTTGTACATTTTTTAGAAGGGTTGAACAATGAGTTTTTTCATTATGGGCATATTAGTCATTTACCCTGCTAATTAAATTTGTAATTATCCGATTATCCTTTTCTGCTTAGGCAGAATCTGCCCATACAACATTGTCTTTTTTTTAATAGTGAAAGTGAAAATGAGAATGGTAATTATAACCCATTTTGATTAACCATCTCCTAGATCATTCTCACATGCCCCAGTATCGTTTTTTGTCCTTTTTTTTCCTTTTTAAATAGAGCAAAACACTAGTGATGTAACCACCATGGAGATAATCCTTCCCGCATCATACTCTTGGGCGTAAAGGAAAAACATATTTTCAATCTCATTTCTCATTAAAGTACTTGAACTAAATGTCACCTTAATCTTTAATGTTCAATATGTTCGTCACAAAACTTTTAAATGTAAACTAGATAAAAATTCATACATAACATTACACCGTAATAAGATCGGTGCAATATTGATCATCCTATTTTCTTTTCAAATGTACAAATTTTAATTTCTTTTTCACGTTTCTCTCTTTCTTCCAAATCCATGGAAGTTGTTTCCATAGTGTTGTTCTTTCATTTTCTTTTTGTTCTTCTGTTTTTTTACTACTTTTTCAAATCTTTCGTTTCTCCTTGCTTCTTCTACCGTTTTATTCTCCTTGTGGTTTTACATGTTCTTCATTCTCCGAACGTTCTTCTATTCTTCCATTCTCGTGATTATCCAGATTCTTCCATTTCAGTTTTTCAAGTCCTTCCATTCTCTTAACTATTGTTCTTGAGACGACGATTTTTCACTACTAAAACTTAGGGTTTTTTTTTTGGCGTGTTCTATTGGTGTGTTTGTAGTTTTCTTGTTCATGCAGTTACACATTTTCTTTTATACAATAACACTTTTTTGTTAATGTATCAACACATTTTTTTGCTCATGTTGTAACACTATGTGTTACCATACGGAAAACATGTGTTACCGTATGAACCTCTATGTGTCGTCATATGTTCATATTATGCATTAACTCATATTTTTTCATGTAGCAATACATGTTAGTTCATGTGGTGGCCTGAAAATTTTGTTAATTTTTAGGGGTCCATTATCATATATGTGAGCATATACATATTATACAGATAAATTCGCAAAAGTAATCTTAAAAAGTGTGTGTCATAATTGAGCGAAGGTCTTTTTCTTTTTCTTTTTCCTGGAGGTCCATGTTTTGAACGTTATTACTATTCATATTATTGTAATAACCTAGCTGTCACGACAAAATGAAATTTGTTCTCAAAGTTGAAGTTCGCTGAGACATTTTTTCGATCAATAATATCTTAATATAAATTGATGGATTAACTGTGTTACTAACTGAAAAGGACCTGACTTATACAATATTTAATGTCATGTCATATAAAATTTTATATTATCTTTAAGATCGTATAATTAAAAAGACTATGAAAGACCTAATTATAAACTCGACTCAAGCACAATAATTCCTTGGATCGGCCCTGGTGGTAATACACTATAGGCATGCTTTATTTTAAGTGATAATGTGTTACTTTATGAAATACTATGTGTTACCATATGTTTAAATACATAATATTTTATGTTTTTCTGATATGTATGATTTAGTACAACAATAATAAAATAAAGGACATGCAATTCAATACGGTGTCGCAATTTGTTCCCGAAAGTGCTTATATTATGCACGTTTATATCATGTGGGAGACATGATCTACATCTTTTACCAAGTTTGCCCTAGTATTTTCATGTTTTTTTGTCCTAGTTATTGGGTTTGTGCGTCTATGTTATGGGGAAAACATGATCCATATGTTTTACCATTTGACCTGGAAAATTGGGTCTTCACTCGCAAATTTTGAAACTAACTAAATTGAGTGTGTATTGCGCGTTTAATAGTGACCACCTCCCGTTCCATAAAAAATTGTACTCCCTCCGTCCCAAGATTATTGCAACATAGAAATCGGACTGCAAACTAAGGAAAGTGGGATAAAGTGGATTTGAGTTGAATAAAATAAGGGTATTGTGAGTGTATTAATATTATATTTGTTTCCTTTTTAGGAGTGTTGTAGTAATGTTGGGACGTCCCAATAAGACAAGTGTCGCAGTAATATTGGGACGAAGAGAGTATGTAATATTACTCGTACAATATTTGATCCTTAAACAAAAATCTCGTGAAAAAAATATTACGGATCAAAATCATGTATTTTTTTTTCCAATCTCAATCAAAATCATATGTTAGTGTACATAATTATTTATTTACCCTTAACAATATTATTTATTTATTGATTAACATTACAAAAAATTCGTGTTTTACCAACGGATTTTAATCCGTTGATAATTACTAACGGAATACCGACAAAATCAAATGGATCACAATACTATCTATTTACTGATGGATTACCAACAAAATTTTCCAGCTAAAATTATTCCATAGAAAAATGGTTGGTATACGGCATATCAATTTTAATTAAGTATCTTAACAACAGAATACCAAAGGAATTGTGACAGAATTTTTTAACAACAAAAAATTCCGTTGGTAAATCATGTACTCCATTTTTTACCAACACAATATTTCCGTGGGTAATAATTATATTTAATTTTTAAAGTTAATACCATCGCAGCTCTCCCTCCATCACAGCTTAGCCGCCATCGCAGTCTCCACTCCCTCGTTTCATATTTAGCCAACATCTTTTTAGTCTCTAACCCAATCAAAAGGTATTTTTCATTCTTCTAGGTTTTGTTTTTTCTAAAGCATATGATGAGATTTTAGGCCGTTTGGCTAAATTTATTTTAAACATCTTATAAGTTTATAACTGTTTATAAGTTGTTTTAAGAGCTCATAAAATGTAATTTTTAAGTAACTTATAAGTTGTTAAAGTGTTTGGCTAATACAACTTATAAGTTCTTTTAATAAGTTTTTTAATATAATTTTTTATATATAAAATTATTTTTGAAAATAATTTTTTTTTCTGAATTTTTTTTTTTGAAAATAATTTTTTTTTTCTGAAATTTTTTTTTTCTGAAATTTTTTTTTTACGAAAATTTTTTTTTAATTTTTTTTTTTTTGTCGAAAATAATTTTTTTTCGAATTTTTTTTCCAGAAAAATAAAAAAAAATTGATTTTTTTTTTATCCGGAATTTTTTTTCCAATTTTTTTTTCAAATTTTTTTTTTCCAGAAAATAAATTATTTTTTTGAAAATTTTTTTTTTTTCAAAAATATATTTTACCCATAATTTTTTTTTTCGAATTTTTTTTCCAGAAAATTTTTTTTTTTTTTTGCAAAAACTGAAAAACGGGCCTGGTTGGATTGAATTCGGACTGGGTTTGGGCCGGGATGAGTTGAAATAGGATAGAACTTATATAATTTTTGTAAAATAAATTGGGATATCCCAACTTATTTTTTTGGAGCTTATAAGCTCTAAAAAGCTTACTTTTAGATCTTATAAGATATTAAACATCTTATTTTATCAAACAAAATTAATGAACTTATAAGCTCTTAAACAACTTATAAGCTGTTTTAAAGAGCTTATAAGCTGTGCCAAACACCCCTTAGAGTTGTTATTAGTGTATTTTTCTAGAATTATTATTTTAACTAATTGCCTGTTGTATTTGTGGCAAATTCTGCCAATTGTATGCTCTCTGTATTTGGCCTTTCTCATCAATGTTTCACTTTGTATGAAATTGATTTTACTTGTAAGTTGGTGTGATGAAATATAATGATAAACCATTTTCCGTCACTAAATTTACCGACGGAGAAAATTCCGTCGGTAATTCATTGACAATTTGTTACTAAAGTTGTTACCGATGGAAAAAATCCTTTGGTAAAATGCGAATTTTTGTAGTGATATAAACCGTATGTTTAATTATATTGTATTACTAAGTAATGTAACCATATACGAGTAAATAAGTAATTAATAGTATTAGTTATCTTTATGACCTAATCTTGACCCGCAATTTTTTTAAATGTTTTTATTTTATTTTGACAGGATGCACTTTTAAGGTTTGGAGATACGAGTTAATTAATTAAGTTAATTGGGTAATTTGGGTTTTATTACAGTGTCATGACTCAAGAGCTGATATAAATAGACCTAGTAGTTCGATTGAATGAAATAACTTGAATTTTCATTATATGACAAGTAACAGCCATTAAAAAAAAATTGACGGTAGAAAATAGAAAAAACTTGTCTATCGATCATTTTATGTGTCACAAATGGTAAAAAAAAAAAAATTACAACTCACTTTTTCAGTGCGGTTTTATCCCTTGTTAAATTCGAACTTAAGACACCTTTCAAAAAAAAAAAAAAAAAAAATCGAACTTAAGACATCCTGACTCAATTTCTTAATCGACAAAAACTCGTATGCATGAGACGGAGTATAACTTATCACGATCAACACTCATCCCTCTCAAAGTATTAAAGTGTCAATGCTCAAATTACACTCCGTCTCACCTTCAGACGGTCTCACACAAATCTTCTTCTTAATTATATATTACTTGTGGTTAGTTGGATTAATTAGTACGGTCATTATGTAAGTTGTGCATGTACCTAATTATATCACTATCAAATTTAGATGCTACATATAAAAATTGACCTCTGTGGCTTTGGCCATTATTTAAATGTTTGCGATTGTGACTTGTAACATTTTTATATATGTGCACAAGTACAAACAAGAAAATAGAAATATTGATAGACCATTAATGAGCACAAACAAGGAAGGAACGTTCATTTAGTCCCCACGTAGGACAGAAGTAAAAAAATGGTGTGGGATACGTATGAAATACTTTGTCCGTTTCTTTTACTAGAGGTATATAACATTGTTTTAAATGGATTACAATATTATTAAATAATAACAATATATATGTTTTTATTATCCTTTTATTTATATATTTATAATTAATCTATGTTATCACAAACTGCAAGAAAAATTGAAAATTTGATCATTTAATTTGCATAAGTGTATAATGATAATTATTTTGGGATACAAGTTAAAGTGGACCCAATAGAATGCAATGCTACTAAAATATATCTATCAGTCTATTAAGAAGTCGATTGGAGTAAGTTGGAATTAATTTTAATCGAAAATCCAAGTCAAGCTCTGGGATCTTCAGCATCTGGGTAGTTGTAATGCAGCTGATTTAGTGATATTTAATGAATTTAGTTACCACCTAATTATTATTTATTGTGTATATATAGAGATTATGTGGGTCACTTTATCGTGCATTATTTGGAAATGAATAACCCAGTGAAAGAATTCAGAGTCGTATAAAAGTATGGGATAAAGTTGCTTTTAGCGAGAAATAAAAAAATCCGTGGTGAAGTTGCTTTCAGTGGGAATCGAACTCAGGATATGGACGTGAGCCTGAAGACTTTGATACAATGAATGAGAATTCGGTCTTAACTAAAAGTCTAAACTTGTAGAGAAGTGCAGAATTAATTCCTTTATTAAATTTCTCTAACACGGTTCGATTCACCTGTTCTACTTTTCGTATTCCATTGATGTTTCACCCTTCTAAATTTTTAACACATGAACATTCTGGTGATTCGTTGGATATTTTTTATTATTCCACATGTCATTTATCCATATTATAGAATAAAGTGAAACATCAATTATAGAATAGGTGATCACATTCTCCTTAACACCAGTTTTTCTTTTTTGATCAGGGTCTAACCTAGCTAATGTGCTCTGATGCGACGGTAAGATTTGTGGCCCACATGCCACATAATTAATTAGATATTTAATTATTGATCTTAAATATCTAATATTAAGGTTTAAATAATAGGAGTAATATATATGAACAAATCTCACACGTTGATAGACCGTCTAATTAAGTTTCTTGGGGATTAAGTTTCTTGTAGAATAAGATACTACTCCTCTCTCTGCCTATAAAAGACACAGATTACCTTCACAAAGGTATCAATTAATTCTATCACGTAAGTTTTTATAATCTGTGATTAAGAGGGGACAAGGGAGAGAAAGACAATTTCATCAGAAGAAATATAATGGCTGCTCAATGTTAGTAATTTAATTATTTATTTGCGATTCAAGTTTTATGAATGTGAAAATCATGAAGTTCCAAGATCCATGTTTAAGTTAAATTTATGCTTATATGTGGTATCAGAGCATGGTTTAAGAATTCATGATTTTCCATTCATCATGTATGGTGATTTATGAACCCTAGATGATGATTTATGAACTCAGATTTTGTTTGCGGAATATTATTGTTATACGAATCTGATCTATTAATATAAACGTAGACTGGGTTAATATAAATAAATATAGTTGATCCATTGCTATTAATTATTGTTTAACTATAGTTGGAATTTTATCATAATAGAATTGATAAAATTT
This sequence comes from Stenogyne calaminthoides, assembly GCA_037126765.1. Lineage (NCBI taxonomy): Eukaryota > Viridiplantae > Streptophyta > Magnoliopsida > Lamiales > Lamiaceae > Stenogyne > Stenogyne calaminthoides. The sequence goes on along the minus strand of JBBCBC010000005.1, from coordinate 9,775,083 downwards.
GAAATTTTCTTTTTGGTATTTAAGTGAATCAATTTCATGTATAATATTTTCTATCAATATTTCAATTCATGGTTTAAATATGGCCTCAAGTACTTTATAATTAAATATTTTGTACTCTGGCTACTAAATATGAATCATCTTATATGTAAGATCCCGTGATGATTTGGGTCTTGATGATTTACGCCTTTTTAATGGTCTATGTACGTTAACGTCCTGATGACTTCCAATTAGAATTGGATTAATTGTAATTGACTTAATCTTTTCTGCTATTTCATGAATTATATAATTAATGATAAAAGTAATTACATAGTATTATAATGGATGTTATTGAGGTCAAATTTTAGTCTTAGGGCAATCATGTTTTGACTAATTATTATAATACTAATTAAATTATGAAGATTAAGTCATTAAGTGATAACTAATGCTTCCGCCTAATGAATTGATTATGTATATCCTAATCCTCTCAATGCAGTTACTGTATTACTCATGTTTCAAAATTGATGCAAGGATTTCTTGTGACTCAAATCATGGATACAAATAAATTTTTGTTTATGTGGGTAATCGAGTTAAAACTCCAGTTGAAGCTATTGGAACTTATCGATTGACTCTAGATACCGAACATCATTTAGATTTGTTTGGAACTCCTTATGTCCCTTCTATTTCCCGTAATCCAGTTTCCTTATCCAAACTTAATTATTATTTGAGATTTGGAAATAGAAGTTTTAGTTTGTTCAAACATAATCTTATTATCGATTCTGGTGTCCATAAAAATGGCTTATATAAATTTAAGCTAGATAGTCTCTTTATTGTGACTCTTTTAACCTTGCATTATAATATTGAAACAAAACGTGGTTCAGCTGATAAAAGTTATGTTTACTTGTGTCATAAACATTTGGGATTTGTCTCCAAAGAAATATTACAAAGATTAGTAAAGAATGAAATCCTTCATGATCTGGATTTTACTGATCTTGGTATTTGTGTGGATTGTATTAAAGGAAAGCAAACAAAACACACAGAGAAGAGAGCCACAAGAAGCATAAACCTTCTTGAAATATATATTTGTGGGCCTTCAATATTTCATCACCTTTATTGATGATTTTTCACATTATGATTATTTCTATCTATCACAAAAAAAATCTCAATCTGTAAATGCCTTAAAAGTATTTATTGTGGAGGTTGAAAGACAGTTAGATAGGAAAGTGAAAATCATCATATTTGATAGAGAAGGTCAATTTTATGGAAAATATGATGAATTAGGGCAATGCCCAAGCCCGTTTGCTAAATTCCTTGAAAAACGTGGCATTTGTACTCAGTACACTATGCTAGATACACCACAACAAATGGTGCAGTAGAAAGACATAATCGTACATTAATTGATATGGTTAGGAGTAAGTTAAGTAATTCCTCATTACCCACTTCCTTGTGGATGTATGCACTGAAAATTGTTGTTTATGTATTAAACAGGGTTCCTAGCAAAGCAGTTCCTAAGACTCCTTTTGAACTGTGGACGGGTAGGAAACCCAGTTTAAGACGCCTGTATGTTTGGGGTTGCCCAACAGAATTAAGAATATAAATCCACATGAGAAGAAATTGGATCCAAGAACCATAAGAGGTTTCTTTATTGATTAGCCAGAAAAGTTTAAAGGGTATGGGTGTTGTTGTCTTAATCACAGTACGTGAATTGTTGAAACTGGAAATATTAGGAGCAATGAGAATGGTGAAATCAGTGGGAGTGTAAAACCACGAAAGATGGACATTAAAGAAGTTAGGGTGAAGACCCATTTACCTAAAACTTCTTCTTATGTTGTTGTTCCCACAATTATTTAACAGTCATACAACTTACAAGAACAACATATAAATGATAACACTCTCGATAATGAACATGCTTTTAATTAACCAATCAATAATGAACATGTCATTAATGAACCTATAGTAGATGAACCACATCAAATAACATTAAAAAGGTCTGAAAGACAAAGAAGACCTGCTATTTCTAATGAGTATGTGGTTTAGCTACAAGAATCATAATTTGATATAGGAGTTAATGATAATGATCCAGTTTCATTTTTACAAGCCATGGAAAGCAATAATTCTATTAAGTGGTTAGATGGTATGAAAGCAGAGTTGAAATCAATGACTTATAACGAAGTCTGTGATCTTGTAGAATTGCCATAAGGTTGTAAAAGAGTCGAATGTAAGTGGGTCATTAAGACCAAATGAGACTCACATGGCAATATCGAAAGAAATGAAGCCAAACTTGTTGCTAATGGTTTTAATCAGAAAAGTGACATTGATTATAAAGAGACGTTTTCACTAGTGTCTCGTAGAATTATTATGGATTTGGTGGCTCATTATGATTTGGAGTTAAACCAAATGAATACATTTTTTCTGAATGTGGATTTAGTGGAAGAGGTATATATAGATCAACCTGAAGGTTTTTCTATTATAGAAAAATAACATTTGGTGTGTAAATTAAAGAATTCAACATACGGACTCAAGTAAGCTTCCCGTCAATGGTATCTCAAGTTCAATGATACCATTACTTCTTTTAGATTTAAGAAAACCGATGTTGATCGTTGTATATATCTTAAAGTCAATGGGAGCTAGCTTATTCTTTTGATTTTGTATGTTGATGACATCTAGCTTGTAACGAATGATCTTGGTATGATGTATGAAACCAAGAGATATTTCTTTAAGAACTTTGAAATGAAAGATATGTCAAAGACAACCTATGTTGTCGGAATATAAATATTTCTGGACAAATCACAAGAAATATTAGAGTTGTCTCAAAAAGCATACATAAATAAAGTTCTGGAGAGATTTATGATGGAAAAGTGCTCATCAAGCAATGTTCCAATCCAGAAGGGAGATATGTTGGGGTTATACGTGAAAGTATAATTTTACTTTGTATAACCTATGCATTAAACACTTATTTACTGAAATAAATTGTTTATCACTGTTGCTTTAAATATGATTGAATGTTATATATATTTATTGCAAACCCTTCATAGCACACGTTACATTGTAGTTAACGTGGTGATACCAGATCACAGAAGATCACGTTAACAGTGCCTTGTAAACGAGTGCGTGTTTCACAACTTAGATAGATCCGAACAATCTATTGGTAGAGGTTGATGTGTAAGGCTCGGATTGACTTGTCTTGACCAAGAGATTACACTAGTGCATTCGATGCGCTGAAGCGGACCTGTAGAGAGGATAAACTCTTTCGCACTGACTTAAGGGATGAAGAGTTAAACCTCAGTGGTTGTTGATTTCTTAATCTTTGTCACTTAATAAGGACTGTGTGTGATTAGTAGTTATTGCTTTGACTTATAAATGGGAAGATAATCATTGCGACTTTGATACCCTATATCTTGGGCAATAATATTAATTGCACGACAGTTGCTAAATTAATACAGAGAATCGTGTTCTTGCAATGTCTTGCTTGATTGGTCCCCTTGGTGGGCCCGGAACCTTTATCATACCAAATCTTGCAAGTGGAATTAATTTTTCGGTATGGATAATAAAGATGGGATGTCCTTACTCCAAGGATAAAGATATTAATTAATATAAAGCTTTTCAGTGGCTTAATTAATTAATTGACTAAATAATCTTAAACACGGGAAATAATAACTGGGAGTCATATTACCGTAATATAAGTTAAGTTGGATAGTGCAATATTAATTATATAGTGGTATTAATTAATATTAATGGGCTGAATTATATTGTGGCTCAATATTGGAATTTAGAAGCTCATTGAAAGGTCCATCTTAATTCTCCTAAAGGCCCCTCAAGTAGCTCAATTAAAGTCCAATAAATAAAAGGTGCTTAAAATAAAATAAATTATTATTGCATTATATTTTCCTGATTTTTTCAAAAATATTAAAGAAAAGAGGGAGAAGGATTTTCTTGAAAAGATTTTATGGAAATGAGATAATGCATTCTTGGAATACAAGACTATCCCATAAATTCAAGAAAACTCCCACTTGGCTTCTTTAATTGGAATTTTCGAAAATTATGTGTAAGAAAGGGAAGAAAGATTTTCTTGGAAAGATTTTATAAGATATGTATTCTTGGAATACAAGAATATCTCATAAATTCAAGAAAGATCCAATCTTGAAAATCTCCTATTATTTTCGAAAATTTGGTTAAATAAGGGTGTGAGATTTTTGTGGAAAAATACACATGGAAAGAATAATTAATGGGATATATTCAAGATTTCTTGAAGATTATGAAAAGATCTTTCCTAACCCTATTTTGAGACCAAATTTTCCTCCCCCCTCTATATATAAATAAGGGGATGAATTTTTTCATCCCCTAGTGTTCCATGCGTTGGAAATATTAGAAATCCACAAAGGTGGTGCAACAATATTTTTGTTTTCCTTTGTTTTATAAATCGTTCATCGGAGAACCTTCCACCGTGGTTATTGGACGAGGACTTGGGAATACTTGAGAAGGACTTTTGGTTGGTATCCAGATACTTGATCATGTCTGTCTCAGATCGTCTCTCCAACGGGTACGTTTACATAAACTCCTAGAAATCAGCGTCTTTGCCAGATCTTTTACGTGAAATATTATTTGCATGTTTTTGTTGGATTGATTATTATTCGAATTTACTTAGGTAAATTCATGCTAGTAATAATTGTTAATTTAAATTTGTGTTTATGAGGTCATCCCTATAGATCCTGGCATATGTTATCTCAACAACTGATATCAAAGCCCTGGTTCGGGCTCTGATCTTTTAAACTGTAATTTAAATTGTTGTTCATTAAAATTGAAATTGGATAGTAGAACTGTTAGATCTATTTTGCAGGTATCCAATTGTCATGGTATTTTAATGTGCTTATTTACATGCAAATTAATTGTTGGTTTTTAATTCGATTCTTTCGGATTTGTTTTGCCTCGTGAGAAAATCCACGAGTAGATTAGGATTTGTTTGATTTGTTCAATGTAATAGACTAGTCTAGATCTAGGTTTATTTATTTTTCGTAAATAAATTGTAACCGGATCGTGAAGACGGAGACGGAGAATTAAAGACGGACATCCAAGTGCCCGGACGTATGCGAGCCAAGACGGAGCACGCGGGCTAGGGCGAAGGCCTAGCGACCGCATGCACTGCCAGACGGGATGCAGACGGGGCAATGCGTGGCACGCTAGGCGTGCGAGGCCGACTTGGGGTCGAGGGAAGAAGACGGGCGCTTAAGGCTCACGCAGACGGACGACGATCCGGGCTGTTTCAGCGCGTGGGCGAAGGACCGGACGCGGACGCCGTCGAGCGTTCGCTTCGAATGTGCCATGGGCGACGGGGGCAGGATGGCCGATCCGGACCGGGGCGTGCGCCTAGGCGCATACGACTCGCGTTCCGGATCATGAGCTACTTGTTTTTCGGACGACGTCCTAACCCGAAACGGAGGACTTTTTTTTTGAAGAATTGTTGTGGATTCAGTGAGAGCCTTTCGAGACGAACGATGAAGGCAAAAAGAAGATACAATTTCTCAAGATCAAGATTTAGAATTTAAACCATGATAGTTGGATATATGTGCCCAATGTGATTTATTTAGTCTTGATGCTTGTTTTAAATTCATGCAATTTTATTTGTTAAATGTGTTTGCATGATTTAGGATTGTCTAAAAGAAAATCTCACTTTCGAAAATTACTAAGTATGTTTTATTGACAAATTTTATTCCGGATAATAAAATTACGTCAAAGTGACCTCCATGATTTATTTATTTGTGAATTCTTTTGGAGAAATTTCCCCAACGGAACGACCAAAAGATGGATTTCACATGAATAAATTCCCAAAAGGATGATTGTGAATTATTATTAGTGGAGACGATGACCCTCCCAACGAGGCTCGTACAAAGTGAAGTAATAATTCTGTATTTAATCATGGTTATTACTTAGGTATAAAATTGATATGCATATACTTCTCCGAAGTCCCTGTCAATTTTATATTGGTCAAGTGGGAGCCGACTATTAATTTTGAATTAAAGGTTTGTAACTGTTCTTGTTTGTAATTTGCTTGAATGTGTTTAAATAGACAGTTCACCCAACGTGACCTATTTAAACTGTTTTGAGATGTCGGCTGATGCATGTTCATATTGTTTTGAGATTTTGATATGAACAATGTGATCGAATTATGTGATAATTTTGTGTTTGCACAATTGTTGTTTATTTCAGTTCAGCATGTCGCAACATTTTAATCCATTGTTAATATACTTAAAGTGAATAGAATTGTATAGGAAACTATGTTGATTGGAAACGAAAAGTTATGATTGTCCTAACTGCACAAAAGCACAAGTGGAGTCTTGACACACCAAAACCAGATGAACCAACTGACGAGTCAAAAAAATGCGGGACTCGTCAGATCACCTTGTGAGAGATGTTGTAGCTGAAAATGGTGGAGGGCAACCCCGTAAGGGATTAAATCCTCAAAATAGATGGCCAATCTGAACAAACTTGAGGTTCTAGGTGCAGATTATGATCTGGAGACCCAGATCGATTTGGTACTCCACTCTCTGCCCAAAAGTTTTGAGCACTTTGGCCTCGCTAGTTGATTTGTTGCAAGCTTTGGTAACGGCGGAGACATTGATGGGGCACCAAACTCAAGCTTTGACGGCAAGTGGTCCGTCTTCATCTTCTAGGCCAAGAGAAGACAAGAAGAAGAAGAAGAAGAAGAAGAAGAAGAAGAAGAGGACCAAAATCCATAAAATCAAACTCAACCGTTGTTAAGGGAAATAGTAAGATGAGGAATGCTGGTGGTGTCAAGGAAAATCCAAAGGGGAAGTGCTTAAACTGCAGCGAAAGAGGACAATGGAGGTTTGCCTGTTCCAACCCCAAAAGGGCCGGAAAGAAAGGTAATTATCACGCACTAATTGTTGAAACTTGTTTAGCGGCGTATACTTCTCATTCGTGGGTAGTTGATATGGGATCCACTAATCATGTTTGCTTCACGGGTTCAAACTAACCTAACAACTTAGTGGAAGTGAGGTCCTCATCACACTGGGTGATGCTACGAGAGTAGCAGCTGAAGCAGTGGGAGACGTGCACCTGTCTTTTGAAGACAAGATTTTAGTTTTAAGAGATGTTCTTTAAATTCTAATTTTTCGCAAAAACCTTATTTCAGTTTCTAAACTAATTAATGATGGATATTTTGTTTGTTTTTCTAAGCAAGTTACTGTTTACCGTAACGATGTGATTATCTATCATGGAACTTTACGAAATAACCTATATACTATTAACTGTGCACACTACTCACAAAATGCATCTTATAACACATCTATTGTTTCATGCAATAAGAGAAAACGTTCAGAGAAGGTGAACTAGACACTTCTATGGCATCTAATATTGGGTCATATTAATCTAAATAGGATCCAAAGGTTGGTGAAAGATGGTTCGCTGACGGACCTACAGTTAGAACCACTTCCAACCTGCGAATCATGTTTGGAGGGTAAGATGACCAAGAGGGCATTTGGAGCCAAGGGGAATAGAGCCACAAAAGTGTTGCAAATCATTCACACTGACGTGTGTGGTCCAATGTCAACCAAAGCTAGAGGTGGATATGAGTATTTCGTGACTTTCATCGATGATTACTCAAGGTTCGGGTACATTTTCCTCATGAAACACAAATCGGAAACCTTTGATAAATTCAAGGAGTTCAAAGCCGAAGTGGAGAATCATAAGGAAAAGAGTATCAAGTTTCTACGATCTGATCGTGGAGGCGAATACCTCAGCGATGAGTTTTTGAACTACCTGTCAGACGAGGGCATTGTTTCCCAGTTGACTGCACCCGGAACCCCTCAACAAAACGGGGTTGCAGAACGAAGAAACAAAACACTCTTAGAAATGGTCAGATCCATGATGAGTTATTCAGATCTACCCAAGTCATTTTTGGGTCATGCCTTGGAAACAACGGCTTACGTTCTAAATCTGGTGCCATCCAAATTGGTTCCCAAAACCCCTAAAGAGTTGTGGACCGGGCGCAAGCCCAGTCTGAGACATCTCAAGATTTGGGGGTGTCCGGAATACGTGCTAGATAAGGAAGCCGGTAAGTTGGATGCACGATCGGAACTAAGGTTGTTTATAGGATATCCCATGGGAACGAAAGGTTGCATGTTTTATGGTCTCGAAGATCAAAAGGTGGTAATAAGTACGCACTTTAGATTTTTGGAAGAAGACTTTATGAACAATCGAAATCCCAAAAGTGAGATTACCTTAAATGAAATAAGAGGGCAAACTTCTATACCAACTGTACAGGTTGATATACCAAGCGTCAGACCGACACAATCGGAACCTCGTCGTAGTGGGAGGGTTGTTCGACAACCTGAAAGATTCATGGGGATAGGAGAATCTTCGGATTTGGTCCCCGGGGATAGTGAATCAGACCCCTGGTCCTACAAGGAGGCGATCCAAGATAAGGATTCAGAATCCTGGCAAACTGCGATGGAAGTCGAGATGGGCTCAATAGATCATAATCAAGTGTGGGAGCTAGTTGAACCACCCAGTGGGGTAAAACTCATTGCATGTAAGTGGGTCTACAAGAGGAAAAGAGGACCGGACGGGAAGGTGGAAACCTTCAAAGCTAGGCTTGTGGCAAAGGGATACACTCAGAAAGAGGGTATCGATTATGAAGAAACCTTTTCGCCTGTAGCAATGCTTAAGTCCATCCGTATTCTCTTGGCAATAGCTGCACATCTAGATTTTGAGATCTGGATGTCAAGACAGTTTTCCTAAACGGGAGTCTTGACGAGGAAATCTATATGCAATAGCCCGAAGGTTTCATCGAAAAAGGCCAAGAACACATTGTGTGCAAGCTGAGGAAGTCCATTTATGGTCTTAAGCAAGCATCTCGGGCTTGGAACCAATGTTTTGATCATGTAATAAAATCTTATGGGTTTGATCAAAACGATTTCGAGAGTTGTGTTTATAGAAAGTGTGACAGAACTGCCTTGGTATTCCTAGTACTATACGTAGACGATATTCTACTCATCGGAAACGATGCAAGAGTTTTGTCAGACTTAAAGGTATGGCTGTCAAAACAGTTTGATATGAAGGACTTAGGGGAAGCCGGTCATATTCTTGGGATCAAGATCACTCGAGATCGAAAGAAAAGAATGATCGGCTTATCGCAAGCTTCATACATAGATACCGTTTTGAAGCGTTTCAACATGCAAGATTCCAAGAAGGGTTTTGTACCTTTCAGGCACGAAATCCATCTATCGAAAGACATGTGTTCTAAGACACAAATGGAGATAGATGACATGAGAGACATTCCTTATGCGTCGGCAGTGGGAAGCCTCATGTATGCAATGTTGTGTACGAGACCAGATATCTGTTACGCCGTAGGCATGGTAGCGAGATATCAAAGTAATCCTGGAAATCAACAATGGACTGCTGTTAAGAACATTCTGAAGTATCTGAAAAGAACTCGAGATAGAATGCTGGTTTATCAGTCAGACAGTTTATTTCTAGTGGGATACACGGACTCGAATTTCCAATCAAACCTAGATTCCAGACTATCTGCCTCAATTAGTGTGTTTTCATTTGGGAAGTGTAGCCATGAAATGGACGAGTGTGAAGCAGAAATGCATCACTGGCTCAACCATGGAAGTTGGGTAAGTAGCTGCTTGTGAAGTAGTGAAGGAACCAGTTTGGCTCTAGATCTTCTTAGTGGACTTGGATAGAGTTCCGAATTTGTCTAGCAACATGTGCTAGGGGCAGTTGCAAATTCAAGGGAACCAAGAGTCCACGAGTCAAACAAACACACTGAAGGAAAGAAATCTTAGACGAAAAATCGTTAAGAGAGGAGATGTAGAGGTGGCTAAGATCGCATTGGAGGATAACCTAGTTAATCCTTTCACAAAATGTCTGCCTCTGGAAGCATTCAAGAGACATGTGGGAGGAATGGTTGTCAAGTGCGTAGCCAATCTGCTTTCAGTATAAGTGGGAGAGATATTATTAGGTTCGTGTAGGTGGCATTAGATGTCACGTAGAACTACACGAGACGTGCTGTGGTATACTTAAAAGCAGACTTTGAGTATAAGTGGGAGATTGTTGGGGTTATACGTGAAAGTATGTTTTTACTTTGTATAACCTATGTATTAAACACTTATTTACTGAAATAAATTGTTTATCACTGTTGCTTTAAATATGATTGAATGTTATATATATTTATCGCAAACCGTTCATAGCACGCGTTACATTGTAGTTAACATGGTGATACCAGATCATAGAAGATCACGTTAACAGTGCCTTGTAAACGAGTGCGTGTTTCACAACTTAGATAGACCTGAACAATCTATTGGTAGAAGTTGATGTGTAAGACTCAGATTGACTTGTCTTGACCAAGAGATTACACTAGTGCATTCGATGAGCTGAAGCGGACCTACGGAGAGGATAAACTCATTCTCACTGACTTAAGGGATGAAGAGTTAGACCTCAGTGGTTGTTGATTTCTTAATCTCTGTCACTTAATAAGAACTGTGTGTGATTAGTAGTTATTACTTTGACTTATAAATGGGAAGAGAATCATTGCGACTTCGATGCCCTATATCTTGAGCAATAATATTAATTACACGACAGTTGCTAAGTTAATACAGAGAATCATGTGCTTGCAATGTCTTGCTTGATTGGTCCCCTTGGTGGGCCCGTAACCTTTATCATACCAAATCTTGCAAGTGGAATTAATTTTCCGGTATGGATGATAAAGTTGGGTTGTCCTTACTCCAAGGATAAAGATATTAATTAATATAAAGCTTTTCAGTGGCTTAATTAATTAATGAACTAAATAATCTTAAACACGAGAAATAATAACAGGGAGACATATTACCGTAATATGGGTTAAGTTGGATAGTGCAATATTAATTATATAGTGGTATTAATTAATATTAATGGGCTGAATTATATTGTGGCTCAATATTGGAATTCAGAAGTCCATTGAAATATCCATCTTAATTCTCCTAAAGGCCCCTCAAGTAGCCCAATTAAAGTCCAATAAATAAAAGGTGCTTAAAATAAAATAAATTATTGTTGCATTATATTTTTCTTATATTTTCGAAAATATTAAAGAAAAGAGGGAGAAGAATTTTCTTGAAAAGATTTTATGGAAATGAGATAAGTATTCTTAGAATACAAGATTATCCCATAAATTCAAGAAATCTCCCACTTGACCTCTTTAATAGAAATTTTCGAAAATTATAGAGTAATAATAGGAAGAAAGATTTTCTTGATTTTCTTGGAAAGATTTTATAAGATATGTATTCTTGGAATACAAGAATATCTCATAAATTCAAGAAATATCCAATCTTGAGGATCTCCTATTATTTTCAAAAATTTGGCTAAATAAGGGTGTGAGATTTTTGTGAAAAAATACACATGGAAAGAAGAATATATGGGATATATTCAAGATTTCTTGGAGATCAAGAAAATATCTTTCCTAACCCTATTTTGAGACCAAAATTTCGTCCCCCCTTCTATATATAAATAAGGGGATGAATTTTTTCATCTAGTGTTTCATGCGTTGGAAATATTAGAAATCCACAAAGGTGGTGCAACAATATTTTTATTTTCCTTTGTTTTATAAATCGTTCATCGGAGAACCTTCCACCGGGGTTATTGGACGAGGACTTGGGATTACTTGAGAAGGACTTTTGGTGGGTATCCAGATACTTGATCCTGTCTGTCTCAGATCGTCTCTCCAACGGGTACGTTTACGTAAACTCCTAGAAATTTCGCATGCTAGGATCTTTTACGTGAAATATTAATTGCATGTTATTGTTGGATTGATTATTATTTGTATTCACTTAGGTAAATTCGTGTTAGTAATAATTGTTAATTTAAATTTGTGTTTATGAGGTCATCCCGATAGATCCTGACATATGTTATCCCAACAAACGGGTCAGCTTTAAGCAATGTGCATACTTTTACGTATAACCCCAACAACCAGGTCAACTTTAAGCAATGTCCAAATAATGAATTGGAACGTAAACAAATGAAAGAAATTTCTTATGTTTCAATTGTTGGTAGCTTGATGTGCGCACAAACGTGTACAAAATCAGATATCAACTTTGTTGTTGGAATGATTGACCCTTATCAAAGTAATCCGACAATGGATCATTAAGGTATTTGCAAGGAACGAAAGATTTCATGATTACTTATCAAATATCTGATCACTTAAATGTGATTAGATACTCAGATTCAAACTGTGATGGATTTGTTGATGGAAAATTAACGTTCAACTATTTATTCTTTCTAATTGAATGAATCATTCCATGAAAGAGCGTGAAACAGTCTGTAGTTACTGCATTCACCATGATTGTTGAACTTGTGGCTTTCTTTGAGACCACAATTTAAGGAAATTGATTGAGGAACTTAATTTCAGGACTTGAATTAGTCGACAATTTTGCCAAGCCGCTAAAAATTTATTGTGATAATTCTGCAGCAGTATTCTTATCTTAAAATGACAATTATTCCAAAGGTGATAAACATATGGAATTGAAGTGTCTTGTCGTTAAAGAGAAGTTCAGAAGCAAAAGTGTCAATTGAGAATATTAGCACCAGTCTAATGATTTAGAATCCATTAATGAAAGGATTGTCTTTAAAGACATTTGTTGCGCATGTCGAAAGAATGGACATTAATGAAAAGCCTTGATGTATTTATGATTACATTTGACACTTGGAGCTCTTTTATGTTTTGTTTATGATATTGAATAATACTCTGTTTTGTCATTAATGTATACATGAATGGTTGACATAAGGTTTAACAGGATTTGGTCTCTAATCGAGACGCTTAAATAATCTATTTATTAAGTTTTCCATTTACAAGTCACGTTAAGTAGAAAATTAATATTGTAGTACATGGAAGGGACTATGTCGAATAAATGATATAGAACCGTCATGACTCGTGTTAATATATACTTAATATCGACATTATGATTTGACCAATAAAAATATTATATAATGTACACATTATGTTACTATTTAAACCATGAAGATATATTCTGCCACATGGGCCAAGTGGGAGAATGTAAGATTTGTGGCCCACATGCCACATAATTAATTAGATATTTAATTATTGATCTTAAATATCTAATATTAAGGTTTAAATAATACTCCAATATTTACTTGGTCAATTTAGGAAAAGATATGAACAAATCTCACACGTTGATAGACCGTGTAATTAAGTTTCTTGGGGATTAAATTTCTTGTAGAATAAGAAACTACTCCTCTCTCTGCCTATAAAAGACACAGATTACCTTCACAAAGGTATCAATTAATTCTATCACGTAAGTTTTTATAATCTGTGATTAAGAGGGGACAAGGGAGAGAAAACCAATCTCATCAGAAGAAATATAATGGCTGCTCAAGGTTAGCAATTTAATTATTTATTTGCGATTCAAGTTTTATGAATATGAAAATCATGAAGTTCCAAGATCCATGTTTAAATTAAATTTATGCTTATAGCGCCTTCTAAGAATAAATAAATAAATACATAAGCTATTTTTCTTGTCTCCATTTGAATCCCCTATATTACTAATAGAGAATTTATTTTGATGATGTGTCATCTTGTGGTTCATTTGGATGATGTGTCATTTTGAGATTAATTTGAATGAATTATCACATTTATTATATTGATGTGTCATTTTTCTATTGGTTTGTAGTTAATATGTGGCATCTATGTGACACTTTAATGTGTAGTTTGATTAAAAAAAATACAACAATTAAGGTTTGAACATTGCACCTCTTAGATCAATTTATGTTTAATTGCACTAAACCCACTAAACTATCACTGAAATTGTATCTAAACTACCTAACTATTTTTTGTTGCACTAAACTATATAAACTATTATTTTATTACATTTAAACCACCGAACTAATTTTTCAAGTTAAATTTTCTTTCCATTTTATACATGTGCACTACACATGATTTTTAAAAGTTTTTCGTTAATTTTCATGCATTAAGCACAATCATTTTCTCCTCACCCATTCAAAAACCGATTTGCAAAAAAAAAAAAATCCTCAATTTTTAATTTTTTAAGTTTGAAGAAAGATTTTTTAAAAAAAAGATACTCAAATTTAAATTAAGGATTCGTGAATCAATTGCAGAATTTGTAGAATTTGACACGATAATTTTATTTCAATAATTGTTTAAGTAAATATATTAATATACATCCTAAACAATTATTATTATATGTTTAGTGCATTTATGCACATAATTATATTTTTATTATTAAATATATTATATATTATGAATATTGTATTTTTAATTAAAGAACCGTGTAATACGCGGGCACTAAACTAGTATTATATATAAACCAGCTAAGTCTTTGAACTTTGAATGTATTTGAACTTTGATCAAGTCCACTGCATTTGGACTTAGCTAATGCAATATACCCCCCTTAATATAATTTGTATTTTATCGTAGGATAGGAAGAATGTGTTATAGAAGAATAAGTCTGTTGAAATTTATTTATAATATAAAATTTATATTATTATATTTATAAATTAATATTATTATATTTATCAACTAATACTATTATACTCACTTTTAAACAAATGTCATAAAATTAAATGTCATTGATATTAATTTATAAGTATAATGATATTAATTTATAAGTATGATATTAATTTATAAGTGTAATAATATTAGTTTCATAAAAATGAACAAATTTTTATAAAAGAGGGTTTGTGTTTATACAATAGGCAGTTTCTAACTGATCCGGATTTATTTGTAAAAGTAATACATAAATAATGCTTAATACAGGACATAATTTTTTTTTTATAAAATAAAAAAGAATATTCATTGATAATAATGAGCATGAGAAATACCCATTAAATTACACTGACATGGGGAATATAAAACGCCAGAATATGAATCCAACAAAATTTAATAAGGAAAAAGTGACCTACATGACCTATATAAAACGCCAGATTTATTTGTACATCATATATCTTGTCCATATGTAGTTGGCAGTTTCAAACCAATTACTAGTAGTTTGAAGTAGTCAATTAAACATATTAATTGGTGATTACTAACTTCTTAATGAAATTATGTACCTGTCAAAAAAAAAAAAAAAACTTCTCAATGAATTTATTGCCGGCTTTATTAATGTCCCACTTCCTTTCTCCTTTAAAGTTTAAAGAATTAAGTGAGCATTTAGAATTTTATATAAGCATGTTTAACTTTGTTGAAAGTAGGTGTAACCATCGATTAATTATGACTGGGTCTCACGTTCATTCCATAGTGTATTACTAATTTACATGAAACGTGCAATTTATTTCACGAACACAATTACACATTTCATTGTAAATAAATTGTATATTTGAATGTAATAAGTTTTATGTTTAAAATATAAACTATGAAGTACACGAGAGGTCCACTCATTAATTATTCCTACTACTACTGTTGTTTTTAATTATGACAAAATATTATTTTTAAAAATTAGTCTTTTAGAGTCTATTTGCAAACTCTATTAAATTGTAGAAGCATTTATTTTTTTAAAAAAAACTGAGTCTAATAACTTTAAAAAAAATGTTTCTACACTCAATTAGTAGGGTTTGCAAACGGACATTTAATTTGGACGCAATTTACTTCAAGAAAATGAGTTGGACGAAGTTTATCATTATTCATGAATAAAATTACGATTGTCATAATAATTAGATGAATGTTTTCTTATAAGTAACTACATCCTAATAGTACTCCACAAATATTTATGTATGATTAGTACTTGAAACCAAAGGGGGGTTAAGGTAATTAAGACATCGTTAATTGAGAAACAGAAACCATATAAGAGCCATAATAATCAGTTAATTAGTTGGTGAGATGTAACATTTGGTGGCCTATACATGAATTGTCATTAGCCCAAAATTGTACCCCACAAATTCCGGGTCTCATTGATAGGACAAGGTGAAGATTACGCTACATTAATTGGATCTTGGAGGCTTTAATTTAAAATAAGGATAAAGGAAAAGACATGTACAATTTTAATCACATCTCTCTGTTTGGTTATAAACTACTTAAAAATTATATGAGTCCAAAATGAATAATAAATAAATTAATCTATGGATATTAGACATAACACAAAATTTTTCGTAAAACATATAAATTAATATTATTATTCTTATAAATTTATACCTATAGCATTTTATGATCTAAATTTACAAGTATAATAATATTAGTTGATAAGTGTAGTGATATTAATTTATATAAGTGAAGTGATATAAATTTCATACCATGAACAAGTTTCATTGGAGACCTACTCATTAGAAATGATGAATTTATAAAATATGTCAAATTCGACATTTGATGGGTTTGCCCACCACATTCGCAAAAGAGTAATATTGGTGAAACTTGTTTATAATATGAAATTTATAACATTACACTTATAAATTAAATAACTAATACCATTACATTTATCAATTGATATTATTACACTTATAAACTATGATCATAGTATTAAATGTTATTGGTATTAATTTATAAGAGTAATTATATAAATTTCATACTATAAACAAGTTTCGTAAGAGAGCTGATGATTTCTAATTATTATTTAAATACAATTAAGGTGCGACTATTAGTATTTGAATTTTTGCTAAATACGCTCTTTTTTTTTTTTGAGAAAATGTTAGAAATGATGGTATAAAATGTTAAATTCGCTCCTATTGGGCTCGGTCCACATGCTTAATAAATTCGGCCTATTACGCGCTCGTATATATATGTATTCAGATAGCCCAGAATCCAACCCATTAATATTTAATCCAATAATTTGGTTCAGGCCCATTAGGGTTTTACATTTTTTGGAGTAGGTATATAAATCTCCAAATTGCGAGTGCCAAAGAAGGGTTTGGAGATTTGGGCACTCTTGTTGCGGCGTCTGCTTTGCCAATCTCACCAAAATGGTACGCTCTTTCCTTCTCTTCTGATTTATTGTACGTGTTCTAGATCATTAGTTTATATGTATTTTGCTTGTAATCGACCTGGAATTTGTGGTATATTGTTGATGCTGTTTTCATATCTGTGCGGAAAAATGGAAATATGCGGATATAGGATAAGTAGACACAATTGTAAATAATTATGGTGGAAAATAGTAAGGCATCCCTTATATAAGTGGCATACAGACTGGAAATTGTATAATAGTTCATCTATGGATTTATGATTGATTTGATGCTGATTTTATCATAATGCGGTAATGAGATGTAGAGATTCAGCATGATAAGTTGGATGTCTGTGAATCCTGCATCCTCTAATTTGTTGAATTTTGATTTAAAGACTTTTTAAGATTTTGTAGATTTGGAATTCCCAGATTTAGTTACGTTCTCGTTCATTTGTTATGAACCTTGTTGATTACAATTAAATGGTACCTACATGCCTTGTTTGTTTTTCCTGTGATTGAAATCCTAGAGAGACCTTCTGTTTTCTGATAATTTTGTTAAGTTATTATGCTCATGTGCTTTTATATTTTTAAACTTTTGTAAAATTCCTTATTGTTTGGTCTGTTACGTCTATTGCAGCCGAAGCAAATTCATGAGATAAAGGATTTCCTTCTGACAGCTAGAAGGAAGGATGCACGTTCCGTGAAGATCAAGAGGAGCAAGGATGTGGTGAAGTTCAAGGTTAGGTGCTCAAAGTACCTCTACACCCTGTGTGTCTTTGACTCCGATAAGGCCGACAAATTGAAGCAATCTCTTCCACCAGGTGTGTTGACATGTGTTTTTTTACTGTGAAGCATTATTTTAATATTAACCTGTTTTACTTGGTTGAGTCCTGTTTTTCTTATTCTAACAAATATAGAATAGGTTCTTAAAAGATTGATATAAAACTATGTTTTTTTGCTTTGAAACCTGCCGAATGTTAAGACGTTGAGTTCTTGTGCAACTTGCAGCTTGTTGGTCTTTCTAGTTTAGTTATTATGAAAAGGCTAACTGTTAAAACTTTTGGATCGTTACCATTTTCTTGATAATGCTTTTATAGACTTGATTGTTTTTATCAGCGTGGGTCATTTTGAATCTGTTCATGCAATCAATAACTATGTATCGAGGATCATAGCTCAAAACCTTTTTTGTTCTTATTAATAAAGTTGATGGTTTACTGATAAAAAAATAACTATGCATTAGTTATATTTTTCAAGTTTTGGTATTTACCCTTGTTTAATATGCATTTTCTGTTCTTTTATTTCTTATATATGAAGGTATAATTGTTGACTTTTAAATTATAATTGTATCAAGTTGTCCTTGGGAACCCTGATTAGTTTGAGAGCTTTTCTTCTCTCCCTTGCATTTTAGAAACTAATTGACTAATACACTTGTTTTTTTTTTTACTTTTTTCCAGGTTTGAGCGTTCAAGACCTGTGAACTAGTGTTACTATCCTTAAGTGTAGCATCTAAAAGATATTTTGTTTTAAGATTATTTTTTTTGGAAAAGCTGTTTGAATTTTATGGATATTGGTTTGAAGACTGTTGATGTGGCAAAACAAGTTTTCAGTTTTAGATGTTGTGGTTAATTTGCGTTTGCTTTTCTAGTTTAACTAATTTGAGATATATGGAGCGTCACATGAACACCATAGTTTGCTGTTTCACATGTCTTGTTAATTAAAATTTTGGCTTAAGTTAGACGTGAAAAGTAATTCTCACCAATTAGGATATAATTGAATTTTCAAGTTTTGATGAATCTTCTATAGCAACTTTTGACTTGAATTCAGCTGTTAACGTCAATAGTTTTTGTGTTGAGAATCTTGGTGTCTGGGTTCTTTTTGATGTTTATTTAACTATGTTTGGTGTAATTGGTTGTTTTTAATACAACCCAGAAATTAGTCACTTGTATGTATTGAATCTTTTGATCAACAAACTTTTTCGTATCAAGGACGTCAGAAAAGAAAGATAAGAATCAAGATATTTATGGAGTAATGTATCAAGTTAATTTTTTCGTTTTGAAGGATTATAGTTTTTTCATATTCCAAAGGATAGATATATGGGTATGTTTTTTCTTTTAATTTCTGTTGTATGCTGTTGTATAAAAAGAATGGGTTTGTTTGAAACTAGATAAAACTCCCCGTTGTTTACAAAACAAATGATGTAATTTATAATAACCTGAATAAAATGTTTTAACAATTTGATTGTTCATTTGTTCATAATGTTTGGGTTGTGTAAGCCAAGGCGTTATATAAAACAATTGAGTTGTCCAATTGTTTAAAGATAAAAAACTCATATGAGTCGGTCTCATTCTTACAAGAGAAAGGGTACAACTTAGTGTAAATTACGCCCATCATTCTCAAAGTATTATGAGGTCATTGCTCAATTTATGTCTCGTCTCATCGTGAAACTATCTCATTCAAGTGTACCTTTTGATTAAATTGTTCTGTTGTGTTAACAACCTCATTAATGGACTTAACCTTTTATTGTTCAGAATAAATAATACCACTTTCCATAAGTGATACTTTGACCAGATCATGTATGAAATTCTCAAATATATGGATATGGTTAACCCCTGAAGTAAAATGTTGGGTATGTTTTAAAGAAATTCAAATTTTATTAAATGCATCGAGATAAAATAAAAAATATACGATTGCTTTGCATCAAGTTACTTATCAGTTTTAAATAAGTTTAGATTGATCTTCCATACAGTTCAAATTTTCAAGTCTTGCACAATTACTATTATGAAGACTGAAGAGCGTCGTGCAGGTTTTGAATCAACAAATAATACTTGTACTTAGGAATCACTGAAATAAGCGCACATTTACATCCATAATATGTATGCAAGTCATTTCCTGAACAAAGGCATAATCTTATTGTGCACATTGCACTATGTTACACAAGTACATGTGAACTGGAAAAAGAAAATGTCTTAATCATAATTTTCACACAAGTTGATGAGTAAAATCATAGAGAAGCTCATGCAATAATAGCACACAATGCACTTGCTTTTAAAAAGCATGGAAGGAGCACGACAGCTTCAACCGACGGGCTCCTTAGCTTGTTGGAACATTCCATTATTGACCACAAAGATAACTACATTATGACTTATCTCTGCTTCGATAACTGGCATTCAGTGATATCTCGATTTCTTCAAGAGAGCGCCCCCTTGTTTCAACTATGAAATAGTAAGCAAAAGCAGCTGCTAGCAACGAAACACCACCAAAACCTGCATAAACTGGAGCGACACCAAATTCCGCTACCAATTGAAGGAAAAAAAGACCCACCAAGAAGTTGAACACCTGTTTGAGAGCATATCATCCCATAAGCGACGGACGGTTCAGGTTGTGTAAAAAGCCTATCATGATTTTATTGGGTTCTACTTCTATTTTATACAGAAATTTTCCATAAAAGATTCATGACATCCAACTGCTTTGAATCTTAGCATTCATTGAGCTTTTTTTGTTTATATCCTGGGTACCAAGATCCTTCTATTTTCATTAGTGACAGGCTAACTAATTGACTTAGGTGGTGCTTGGTTCAAGTTCTTTAATGTGAATGAGAATGAAAATCTCTCTACTCCCCCAAGATATGTTGGAGGAAGGATTCTCCATGGTGGTTATATCGTTAGTGTTGTGTTTTAATTTTGAAAAAAAGGTATTGATCAAAAAAAAAAAATTGAAAAAAAGGTACAAAAAAGATTGTTGGTTGCCGTATAGAGGAAAGATCAAGGAGAAACGATTGTAGGACGGGAGACACTTAATCAAAATGGGTAATGATTACCTTATTTAGTAGGAGAAGTAGTGTCATTGATCATCTTTTGTTCTGATTAACCACCATAATTACCCCATACTCATTCCCATTTCCATTCTCATTGTAGAATTTCAAACCAAGCGCCCCCTTACATGGCCAAGAAATTAAACCGAGCCTTTAATCCCCAAATAATTGGGGTGGCTAATATCATTATCTAATACTTTTTAAGTACTCCATTATCTTTCGATGACAAGAGAGATGAAAACACATTTAGGGATCTTGCATTTGTTTCCTGCTAATATTAACAACCCACTCCACCCCCCAGAAAATATGCAGAAAAATGGACCACCGATGCCATCATCGATCAAAATTGTTTTCTGAGAAACTTTTGGTAACAATTGGACTTAAATCCAATTCCTTAATGTAAATTGCATAAGAGATTTGTGCACGTACCCAGTGAACAGAGAAACTGAAGCTCATGATTTTGCCTCTTGTTCTGCTGCTGCTAAGTTCTGGTATAACGAGCCCAGTAACTGGCCCAGCTCCTATTGCAAAGGCAGATATGTACCTACAAACAATGATCAAAATAAATTGAAAGGCATTTTTAACTAAGTGCATTTTCAAATCAGTCCAATTTAAAGTTACAAAATATATACCAAATTATATTTAAGCTAAATGCATCATGAAGTCATCAAAGTATTGAAGTTGGAACTTGGAAGGTTATCAGATGAAGCATAGCAATCTCAACACGGTTTCAAACAAACAATTATTGCCACTAACAATATCTGGACCTGCACATGCAAATTTCAAAATGATCTGTATCTCTTCTTTTCAATGGTTGAAAGTGAGAAATTGTATCAAGCCTTGGTGTACTTATAGCGAGTGGTGGAGAGAACCGATGTATAAATTGGAATCGGAAAAACAAGTAGGAGGCTAGAGTGGTGTGTGGGAGCTGTGTAGGATGTTTTTTTATCTGTTTCTCGGGTCATCTTAGGAATACTTTTTGTACTCTCTAAGATTGGCTTTGTATTTTTGCTTTTTTCCAAAAAAAAAAAAAAACATTATAACATAAACATCAAGAAATTCCCAATATAGTTAACAACCATTGTAGGATATATACCAGCTAATATGAGGTGAAATATAATTAACCACAATGATTATGATTCTTCCTTTTCTTATGACACATGAGGTTAAAGATGGAATGCATGAAAAAGTTAAGAAAAGAAGTGCATGAGATAGGATAATTAGATAGCATTACACATTCTTTTACTTATTTCATGATGTTACTAGACATACATGATAGTGCCAAATATTGATAAGTTGTTGCTGATCTCCGTAACAACAGGAAAGCTGATGGCACCAACTATGACAAACATAGATAGAGCCTGCAAAACAGAAAGGTAACTGTATATATGCTACACGAAGAATATAATAATTGATAGTACGTGAAATTAATAGCACAACCAAAAACTTATTACAGGGTATACAACAGCATCCTTAGAAATTTATAAGTTTGAAATAATAATCAGTGCCTCAATTGTCCAATATTAACACATAAACATTTCATGTTGTCCTCAGGACATTATTTGTATAAACTAGACAATATATTTAAGTAGGTTACATAATTTTGACTAACCATTCCCAGGTAACTTCCAATAAGAAGCACTTGTCTCCCTTGCTTGTCCATCAAGTATGATGCACAGAGAGTACCTGAAAATAAATGTCAAGAGAATGAGACCTTTATATGTTTGAATATATGATGTACAAATGGAAACCATAGATAATACCTGCAAGATTGGTGAGTCCAATATACAAACTTGCTAAAGCACTATTTGTGATTCCAACATCTCGAAAAGTCAATGATGAAAAATACAAAACTCCATTTATACCAGCAAATTGTTGTAACATAAAAAGGGCACCTCCAATGAATGCAACTGCAGCCACAGCCAGAAAACATACCCAATACTTGAGTCTATAACAGATATGCTAAAGCTAATCTGAGAGGGTTAACCAGAAAAGTCATTTACGATCGAGATCCAAAACAATTTTTTTATATTAAATTGCAAACATTTGATGAGACCTACATTACAAGTCTATTCAAGTAAACGTGCCTCTTAAAGACATCACTGAATCATAGATATCAGTAACATAACAGCAAAAAGAGTGTGCTTCTTAGTTAAATGGCTCATGTCAACTTGACAGCTAAATAATTACTAAGTTATCACTCTCACATGCATGACACATGTCCACGTTGTTACATAATTATGATAATGTGCTAAGGGAAGGAAAACTGGAGAAGAATAGAAATTGTTAGAGAGATGCAAACTCATCCAGAAGATCTAGGGACCCTTATTCAGATTGTGGCTAGAAATCGCAGAAATTAAGGGTCCCTAGATCACAATACACATTCAAGCACTAGGAACACAAAAAGGAAATGAAAAATTACACCTTGATACCACCTCTAGAGTGAGGTTCCACTAATAGTTCCAGCCAACTGCTATTTAAATCAGCACCATCATTTCTAATGAGACTGGAATTCTTCAATAGCTTTTTCAACTTCAGATGGCCCCCAGAGGTTCCTTATAACTTCTTTAGCATCATCAATTCTTCCTGCCTTTGGAGTTCCCCAAGAAATACCAAATCATGAGCATAAGAAAGAGGTAACTATTTCTAAACCACAAAAGTAATTTATATCATACTTTACATAGCCAGCGAGGGCTGTCAACTGCAAACTGCATGCCCAGGGCAAGAACAATCCCAGGTACACTAGCAATGTACAATATTGTTCTCCACCTGATAATCATGGTACAATTCTTAGTACCAGATTCCAGTTTATGAAAAAACATCGAGGAGTTATTCTTTTATATGATTATTGGATATAGATGGACCAGGGGAAAGCAGAGCAGCCAAGATGGAATTCCCTTGAATCCTGAAACTGAAGTATGAACACTTGTAGCAACAATTTGAGAATGGAGTGTTACTATCCCCGACAATCTACCCCAAGCCCAAGAAGAGTCGGAGTTTGGGACTTTATACAATTGGCCAATTGGGGTACCTAAACTCCTTACTTGAATAACTACAGTTGAATCCCTCTTCGATAATAAACACTAGAAAACTTAACCATCAACTGGAATACATGCATTCCCAAGGTACATGAAATGTTATCAGGTCCATTGTTTAACACAGCTTATCATTAAATGCAACGAGTGCTGGGTTAATTAGTGATGCAGCCCCCAACATTTATTCCCATTATCCCTTTCTTGTCATAACTACTCTTCATAATAGTTAAATATTAAATATCATTCTCCATATGGTGCAACATTGATAACTGAAAGAGTCAAAGAGGGAAAATATTCACGGGTATATGACCATGAAGGGAAAAAATCCATAAGAATTTCTTTGTCTTGCTTCTTGAATCCACATAATTTGTGTATTTCAAAAGGATGATAAAGTTGCTGAGAGTGTACATTATATACTTTTATATGTAAAAATTCAAGTTCCAGATGCATCTCTCATACACCACATCATTTGATGCATCAAAGTCAGGGAAGCAAAATAATTAGACCTAACAATTTTCAGCTACTTGGTTTTGCAAGTAGGCATCTAACCAAATTTCAGAAAGCAAAATATGTTTCCTCATTACACGTTCAAGAAATCTGGATCAAATGATTGAAATCAAAATGAGATTCTGATTAGTCAAAACATTAAATGACAATGCTTTGATTGGACAGGTAGATTCATAAATTATGCTAGAAGTTCCAGTATATATTTTGATAGGACTATTTTCTAACAAAAAACAAGAAAAGACCGAAAGAAATCTAAATGGAAAAGAATTATTTTTTTTTAGCTATAATTGACAAAGAAAATAAATCAGCAATCCAAGTTTAATACAAATTATGTATTCTAATGTTGAACTTGAAGGGCATCACATAGTAATTAAGATTGTAAATTAATTAAAACTCAAGAAAGCAATGCTAATTGTGACCAAAAAAAGTTACCCCTCGTCAATTATCGAGTAAATAGTTATACCAAAAATAGGAATGATGTTTCCAGCAGAAAATATGAAGTCCTATTGAAATCCCGAATGTAATAAATCACATAAAAAAAACACCGCATCTTTTCCTTACAGAAAACCCTGTGAACTCCAGCATTTCTGAGTCATGGGAAATTTTGGGAATTGATCGGATATTTCGAAGACTATCATCATAGATAATATCACCATACAGGCTATAATAATAATCTCAGTGGACATAAATTCTGAAAACCCCTTCAGAAGTACCATCACAGTTAACTAACACCATAAGGGATATTGCAACTTGCAAGACAACTTTGACTCTAATGGACATAAAATGTAATTTCCCAAGCAGTAGGTCTTGCTGTATGGTAAACTAACCTCAGTGATGCTCGATTTACCCTTAACTAAGCCTTTTAAAGCTCTATCCCACCCCAAACAACGATTAATTACCAAGTATTTCATATGAAGTAGAAGATAAAGAATATTACATACGGAATCTAGTTTTCAAGCAGAAATGGAGAAGCATATATATGAAGTGCTTACCAGTGGGGATCATTTTCTGAAGGAAGTGCCAGAGACAGTGAAACTATAATTCCAAGGCATGTGCCAATCTGAGAAAAGGTCCCCAGGAACCCCTATATTTTGTTGGGGCAACCTACAAAGCAACATGGAAGTTAATAGTGAAAGTGATGGCCCAAGGTAAAGCTACAAGACTTCACCCTGCAATCATTTGATTAGGGCAAATATAAAATTAATTTTCTTGCAGTTAATAAAATTAGAAGCTTAATTTCTTCTTTAGGAGTGGTCATTAGTGAATCACACATATCAAGTGACATAAATGGCAGCAAACACATATGTCTCATTAGGGCTTCAAATCTTTCTGATGGAAAGAGGTAAGATGAAAACATGCACATAATCATGTCTTTGTAGCTCGATTATAAGGAAAAAAAAAAACTTTGCAAATAGATGATGTAGTAAACTCCACAAGACAGTGATTTAATTAGCTTTTAACTTTACCTCTGAAGTATAAATAGGAACAAGAACTGCGTTAACCCCAATCCCGAGACCAACAAGAAATCTTCCGAAGAGAATTTCCTCTAAGGAGCTTGCTTGAGCACTGCCATATATCATTAAAGAAATTTCAGAAACAGGAAAAGTATTGGAGACCACATATGAAAATCTGTACTTGCATTCTACATCAACGAATAAAAAACTACAAAAACATCTGAAAGGTTTATATTACACTCATCCCTGAGTTATTTCTGAAAGACTCCCCGTACCAAAAGATATATCTTATAATTTTTGTTCTATAGATATAAAATATTACCTGCATACATCAAAGAATAATAAGAAATGCTTTAATTATCCTCTCCCTTAAGACATACTATGCCAGAATCATCCTCATTAATTGGATACATAGGTATCAAAGGGCATTAGATTTCTCTCATGGTGCATAATTCAAAAGCCTAATAATATTTCTTACATAAAAATCAAGAGTTCTATAAATTTGTTGCTCATAATGTAGTTAATTCTGTGCAACATATGAGCATAAAATTGGTGCAAGGAATTTTTTGAGTCAAGTCCTTAATGAAGTCAGAACAAAAGTGAAAAGCTTCATACAACAAAAACACTTTCTCTTAAAAAAAATTAAAAAATTAACCTTATAATAGCACCCAATATGAGAGGTATGGTGACAAGTTGAAATGTTTGGCGACAACCAAGTTTATCAACGAGGGACCCACAGCTTATGCTTCCAATTAATGCACCACCAATGAATATGCTAACCACAGTCCCTCAAGAAATGAATTCCCTTCAAAACCAAGCTCTTTGGCAATAGACACAATGGGACCATTCATCACACTGCACCATGATAACAGTATAGAAACATCAAGCAATGCCACTTTCTGAATCTTGAGATCATGAACATATAGTACACACAACATATAGATACACATAATCACGCCCAAATGGAAATTCTACAGAAAATATCAAGTAGAGCTCTACTCACAAATCACAATGCATTCATACATAATTATACACACCACACACAGTCTTAAGCGATCAACGAAAGAGAAATCAAGCTAAATCGAACAAAAATCTTACCCAATATGATAACCAAAGAGGAAATTGGACATGGAAGCAGTCAACACATGGGGGGATACAGGTAACCACCCAAATTCAACTTCTTCACCACCATCCTTCTCATTTAACAGCTCATTTTCATTCTCTGAACATTCAAAATGGCAATACATATAATCAAACCCTAAAACCTCAAAAATAAACACATAAACAACGAGATGCAAGCAGAAATTACATAAAAAAATTGATGTACCGGGTTAATTATCTCTCTGAGGCTCCAATTCAGGAGCCTGGTTCTTCTTTGCAGCAGTAATTTTGAAGTTGTTGCTGCGTATTGAGCAACACACGGAAGAAGAAATTCGGTACCTGGGTTTGCTTAATAAAATGCCCGAACAGTGGAGTGGAAATATCCGATGGCATTTTGGCGTGAACAGAAGGGGAGTAGCTTCTAGCGTATGGATCATGGGATGAAACTTTAGGGATTGCATTGTAGGGGATGTTCAGTTGCTATCCATTCCAAAACCGCGAAAGAACATTATTAGGTCAAATTTTCCTCTATTTCATTTTCAATCGGAATTAATCTGAGCATGCTGTGTTTTTCAACCTAAGGCAAGCACTTTGGGCACAGTGCCTTTAATACTATCAAATGCATACTTAATTTTATTTTGTAAAAAAAAAATAAAAACACATTGTATTTTATTAAACGATACACACTTTCATAAGAATATAGATTTTATATAAATACACATATAACAATTTTCACAAACTCTCATTTAAAACTTAGGGTGTATAAATTGATATCACTATTTTTATAAATTAACATCATTATCATTTAATGTTATGATCTCAATTTATAAGTGTGATAATATCAATTGACAAATGTAGTGATATTAGTAATATAAATTTTATACTATGAACAAGTTTCAACGAAAACTTATTAAACAATTTTAATATATGTATGTACATGTGTCAAAATGAGTTTGCAGGTGGGTTTTACATGATCGTACTTCATCTCATATCCACTCAATCCGATTCAAATCTATCGTGAAGCAAAGAGTTCAATGTAAGATTTGAACCTTGTACCAATAGACACTCCCATAATTAAATGTTGACATAAAGCTCGAATGAAACGTGTTACAAATTAGCACAAATTAAAATTCACTCCACTAAAAATGTTAAAGTGTCGTCTTCTATGGGTGTGCAAAAGGCAGTTTGGTGGACCGAACCGACCGTAATATAAAAAATCGAAATATAAACCAAAATTTATGAACCATACCGAAACCGAACCATTTTTGTAAAAACCGAACGGTCCGAGACTGAAATATTTCGGTTCCGTTTGGTCGGTTCGGTCCAAAAACCGAAATTTTTAATTTTTTTTTTAAATTTTCAAAAGCAATGACAAAAAACGGACAATTTTTTCATGAACTACGGTAAAAAAAAATATATATAAAAATAATCTAAGCATCAATCCATTAGTTTTCAAAAGCTAAAAACAATTCAAAAAAGTTAAACATTAGTAGGTTCCAAAAGCTAGCCTCCACAACCCACACTTTAAGTATCACTACAATAGTTGTTTTATAGCTTAAAAATCAAAATAATATTTTAGAAAAAAAAATTGTTTAAAAAAAAAATCGAAAAAAATATATATTTTTGAAAAAAAAAAATCTAAAAAAAAAAATTATTTCGGTTCGGTTCGGTTTAATCGATTTTTTACTAGTAAAAACCGTATACCGAACCGAAACATACAAAATTATGTTTTCCAAACCGTAAATTAAACTGTAAACTAAAATTCGGACATAATTTCAAATTTCGGTTCGGTTTGGTCCGATTTTACGGTCTACACCGTATTTTGCACACCCCTACCGTCTTCAAAATCCGTCTCATGTGAGCGTGTGTCTTTAATGTTTTAAACGAGCGGCAATCCATCAAAATGATCATCCAACCACAACAATGTGGGGATTAAATACACATTAAATGCCTTTGTGGGGCTTACTATTATAGCAACCATAAAAATTTACTTTCGCAGCTTCTATTTCCACAAGAGAGAAAACTATTTATTTGTGAAAATATATCTAATCAAAATAATACTAATTCCTACTTGCATGTAGGGCTTGTTAGATTGACTTGTTTACAAGACAAAGCCGGACCTAAGATTTAAGGATTTGGTGCAAAGTGCAAACATACATTTAGACCCTTAATTTATATTTGATAAATAAAATGATTTAATTATTAAAAAAATTATCATATTTTCAAAAATTACAATTTAATCTTAACCATAAATTTTGATAAATAAAACTCAAACTTTGATAATCTTTTTACAAATAAGTTCACGTGTATAATTTGTGATGAATAACTGGCGGATTTCGCCTATAAAACTCACAAAAGTATCAAAAAGCCTTAAGCATATACACACAAAAACTTTTTAAAAAAAAATTAAAAAACCAGCAAAATCGAAAAGATTTTTAGGCTATATTAGCAAGTTTTCAACGTATATTTTGCTCGTGAAATCGATTTGCAAAAGATTGTCAAACTAAGATTTTATTTACTAAAATTCAAAAATTGATATTAAATTGCAATTCTAAAAAAGATGGTGATTTTTCTACAATTAAACCAAAAAAATAATAATTTCAATATATTTCATTATTTATACGAATAATATGATGAATTGGTACTACAATGTGAGAGACCCGGTGTAAAAAAATATTAAGACCCTTCATCCATCTATATACTAATAGAGAGTTTTTTTTGATGATGTGTCATTTTGTGGTTAATTTGGATGATGTGTCATCTTGAGGTTAATTTGATGAGAGGTTACATTTTATTGTATTGATGTGTTATTGTTTTATTGGTTTGTAGCAATATGTGACATCCATGTATCATTTTAATATGTAATTTAATAAAAAAAATTGCAATTACTAAAGTTTGAACCATGCACATCTTAAATTATATTTATGTTACTTATAAACTAAGTTAATCTATAAAATTTTAAATATCTTGAATATTTATTTTATTGAGCATTAACTTTTTTGTATTAATCTTTATTTTATATCTAATATTTTAACATACATCGATTTTGAAAACATCACTCAACAAACTAATATGATATTTATACTTCATATGTGTCGCATTATTGTGAATTTAGATGATGTATCGCCTAATTAGGAAATGAGAATTATATGTAAAAAAAAAAAATGAATTTGATCTATAGATAATGATGACATGTCACAATATAATTATTTTCTAATTATTTAGATAATTAAAGCATGTATGAATGTTATAAAATGTGTAATTAATATTTATTATTTTATATTTTACTTATTTAACTTTATTATATGCTTCATTTATTTTTGTTTAGTTAATTTTTATTTTGACTTAATTCAATGTAAGTAAAATATTCAATCTAAATGTATTTTATGTTAATGTGAATTATATTTAATTATTAATTTTATTTTATTATTGTTCTTATGTATATCTTAATTTATTTTATGTAACAAAATATTTTATATTATAATTCATTCACTTTTATTTATTTATTAATACATATTAATTAATATATTAATATTTTTTAATGTTGTTTCATTTTATTTTTCTTAATCAGTTTATGTTGTTTTAATTTTCTGGTTTCAACTTCATATTAAAAGGAATTATTAATATTTGACATAATAATTTTATTCCAAGATTTAAGCAAAGTTGTTAATATACCCTTTAAACAATTATTAATTCATATTTCATGTATATATGTATATATTTATATTTTAAATTATTAAATATATTATTTAATGAGAATGTTGCATTTTTTAATTGAAGACCGCGTAAAACGCGGGCATTAAACTAGTATTTTATATAAATACAATATAATATAATTATATTTTTTATATTGTTACTAAAACTATTAATAAATAATTACATCCCAAATGATCAATTATGTAGGGCAAGGTCTCATATGCAACTGTTGCACGAATATAGGATCCGTGCACTCACCCGACCTTACCCAATTTATTAAATTCGGGTCATATATATAGTTATCTTTTCATCAATATTTTTCCCAGTACACCGCGCCCCCCCCTCCCCCCCTTCTTTTTTCTTCCTTCTTTAACCACTGGGCCGCATCGCTGCCTGGGCCACCACTTCCGATGGCAGCGTCTGTCTCCACCTCGACGACATCCTCTACAAATCAGCGAGAGACGTCTCTAGATTCGCGACGGTGGTTGGTGGATGTGAAATTGGAGGACATTTATGTTTATCTTAAGGATTTCGATATCAAGTTTATCCGCTGTGGGAGATTAGGCCCAAGCCTTACGAAAACGGGCAGCGAGAAGCGCCGTTGGGTGGACCAGCAAAAGCTAGGAGCATAAGGGGATGCGATCGTCATTATTGTTATAAGTTGCACATTTTGGTTATAAAAAGTTACACTTTTCAGTTATAATAAGTTGCATATTTTGTTATAGGTAGTTTCACGTTTCAATTATAAGTAGTTGCATGATCACATAACATCGGTGAGTTCTGTCAGAAAAGAGGAAAGGGGGAAGCCACAATTTCTTCTGTACAGGGAGGCGCGATCGCTCTGATGAGGCCTCCGCCTTTGTCCTTCCGCCAACGGCAAAACTATTACCTAGTGGGAGGTGCGCGCGGAACCCCAACAAAGCCGACAACCGTCGAAGGCTGCTAGCTAGCACATGCCCGCGAATCTTGTAGCGATGAAGGCGCGGTCGCACCTCCGTCTTTGCTGCCACAAAACATCCCGCGGTAAGAGTTGTGGTCACACCACCATTTTTGTTGTTTGCTTGTTCACACTGCGTTTTAATCCCTTCTCTCTCGCACGTTTTAGTGATAGTAAATTGCACGATTCTACTATAGGTAGTTGCACGTTTTTGCTATAATTAGTTGCACATTTTTGTAAATTAAAAAAAATAGTTAAAAGGGTGGGAATTGATCCTAGTATCTCTTGCCTCACATAAAAATAATTAACCACTAGGCCGCGTGCTAAGTTTGTAATATTTTTTACACAATAATGTCTAAAATAAGTAGATCTACCCATTTTTTAAACAAGTCATTCATTTGTATGAGTGCATGGTGCACTTGGGTGCACATGAGATTCACTCATTATGTAGCGCTCGATATCTTTAAGAATTTAGGATCACGTAATTCACTTTTTGTCAGTCCAGTGCCGATCCTAGGAATTATTACACATGAATCGAGTTTATAATTTGGGCCCCCTATAATCAATATAAAAATTTAAATGATATGATATTAAATAATGTACAATACAAAAAGAAAAACTACACTTTCATGTTCAAATAATTATGCCGAACATTTCAAAATAATTAATTAAACACAACTCGTCTCACAGTTTTGGCAGCAAAAGTATTAATTACATCTGTATAATCAATTTGTTCACTCAGGTCTTTCTCAATCGATAACATGGCTAATCCATTCAATCTATCTTGAGACATTGTTGATCGAAGAAAAGTCTTAATCAACTTCAACTTTGAGAAACATCTTTCCGCACTTGCTACTGTAACTGGTATTGTCAACAATATCTTATAAGCAATATAAGCATTGGGAAAACAACCAATCATTTCCTTCATATAATTCATCACTTCAATTGCTGATTTTGCTTTTGTTGGTAGAACATACTTCAAGATATTCAACTCAGAAAACAAATCATCTCCATTAATATCGGAACAACCATTATCCGTATAAGAAATATGAAGATTCTTGCAAGACCTCAACAAGCTTTCATCATCAATATCTTGTAAAGTCTCCAGATTGAGCAAAAACCCAAAAGTCTCTTCATACTTCTTAAATTGTGAAAAGCGGGTTTCTATAGAAGAATGAGCTTGATCAACTATAAATAAAAAATAATTAACTCTAAAAGATTCTTCAACTGACTGTCTTACTTCTTCAATTCCACTTTCATCAAATTGCTTTTTCCTCCGAATGATTCATTTTTCTCGAAATGTAGCTTCAATGCCCATCTTACTCGCCATTTCTTTAGCTTCACTAATGGCTTTATCAAAACCATGTTCCCTATAATCTTCAAGAAGTAAAATAATTCCTTGCAAAAGATTGATAGCAACATCAATATCCATATTTTCAGATTGAAGAAACTTACTCACAGCGTTGATGGCATGTAACTTGTACCAAATTACCACACCAAGTAAGAATTCAAAATTCTCAAATTCATGTAATACCAAGGATTCAGCCTCACTCTTTGTCTTTGGATCTTCAGTGTCCTCTGTCAAGTAAAGCAAATCATCTTTGATTTCCACAATTTGCTCCTTGATAGCTTTTACACTTTCAACATGATTCTCCCAACGTGTCTGCGACAATGGCTTAACTGTTAAACCCTTGACATGATCTTTAAATATCTTCCATCTTTTGGTTGAAGAAGAGAATAACGTATAAACACGTTGAATCACTCCAAAAAATGACATAACTTTAGGGTAAGAATTCGCCATATCACACAAAGCTAAATTAAGACTGTGACAACCACAAGGAGTATAAAAAGCTCTGGGATTTACTTCAAGTAGCCTTCTTTGTACACCTTTATGTCTTCCTTTCATATTAGATCCATTGTCATACCCTTGACCTCTTATATCATCAATATCAAGTCCAAGATCGATCAAAGTATTTTTAAGGTGTGTAAAAAGCCTCAACCCTAAAGTGTTGTCTACTTCTAAAAAATGCACCCAATATTCTTCTATTCTTGTGGAGCTTTGTGAATCATCCAAACAACGTACAATAAGAGACATTTGTTCTTTATGACTAACATCCGGAGTACAATCTAAGATGACAGAAAAATACTTTGCACACTTCACTTTTGCAATTATCTTTTTTCTCACTTCATCTGCCAACATCTGTATCAATTCATTTTGAATTCTACTTCCGAGATAAGTGACATAAGTCTCATGATCTTGAATGCATCGAATATGCTCCTTCATTATTGGATCAAACTCACCAATCATCTCAATCATTTGCAAGAAAATACCATTACTTTTTACATAAAGCTTTTCAAAACTCCCTCGGAATGCTAAGTTATTTTTTGCCAATCTCTGCACAATAGCAATTATTCTTTGCAACACTTGTCTCCAATGCTCTTTTTCTTTGTTGATTTGAACTTGTATGCTTGCATCAATTGTCTTCTTGTTTGTTAACCTTATTTCCAACTCAAGCCAATCAGTCATATATTCCATGTGTTCCTTACTAGATTCACGATTCTTCAAACATCGACTTAAATTATGACAATCATTGAAGCCTTCAGTAGCTAACAAACTGAATTCCGACCTTGTTTTTCTCTTGAACAACTTACAACAAAAACAGAAAATCTTATCCAAAGAAGTTGAGCATAATAGCCATCTTCTATCTATTTCCTGACCATTTGTCAAAATCCGTTTATAATGTGATTCATCGAAATATCTTTTGGCATTATCTTTAGGAAATAAGCTACAAGAATCTCTCCTGGGGCCTCTTTCCACTAGAAAATCTCTAACTTTGTGATCAATATTATTCCACTTTCTTGGACCATCAAAGTTCTCTTGATTTACACCCTCATGTTGAACAAAGTCATCAACTTTCTCGCGTTCAATCACTTCTTCATTATTATTTGATGCATGTGTATCACAAGTTTCTGTCACTTATTCAAAACCAAGTTCATTACCCCCTTCCAATTCTCCCTCTTCCAATTTCTCACCTTCTTCTTCGTCCAACAATTTCGTAGCTTCGCTATTTCTCTCTACGTTTACTCTTTTATTAGAACTAAAATATTTATTGATATCACCAACTTGACTTTGAGTTAAATCTTCAATCCTTGCCTTTTTTTTCCTCTTTTGATATCCTGACATATATTTAGGAGGCATGATACTGAAATGATAATTTAAAATTATATACTAAACAAACTAATCATAAATTACTATTGATCAACAAAAAACAAAAAATTCACATACGAAAATAATTATATCAAATTGAAATTACAATTCTAAATTGTGATGAAATTTCATAGTACTTTACTCATGTGTAAAAAAGTAGGAAAAAGTTCATAGATAATTAAATTACCTGTTTGTTGTTGCTTGGGTAAGTAGGAAATTTGATGATTTTTCTCTCCCGAATCAATGGTGTTACAAGCGAGAAAAGAAAGAAAATAATTGTATTTGTTTAGTTGCCTTCTTTGGTCAGTGTGGGCGGCTAGGTTATTATTAGGGATTGAAAAAAAAAAATAGACACTTACGGCAAAAGGGCTTAGGGCCCTAATCTAATGACTAAAAAAGTTAACAAAAATATACTAATGACTACAGCCAATGAGGTTCGAGACATGCACCTCTAGAAATAAGAGGAGGACCTCCATCCATTCAGCCAAGCCTGATTTTATGTTTAAGTTTGTTAAATTATATATATATATATATATATATATATATATATATATATAAATATGAGCCCCTAAAAATTCACGAAATTTTTGGGCCTGAGTCGACCGACTCGCTCTACTAAAGGTAGGCGCGGCCCTGTGTCAGTCACAAGATAACATAAGGTCGTACGAGCACAAATGTTTTGCGAAAATGAAGTACAATGAAAATATTATATATGCTTAATTGAAAACGTATCATTCATCTTGAGTATTGAATGGCCACTTTTAACCATTTTTGTTGGAGATTTTCGATTCTCTTCTGAATTGAGTAAGTCTTATACGAGACCGTCTCATCACGAACCGAAACATAGTTTGGGAATGACGTTTAATTTAACATTTTTGAAGGAGTGAATATTTATTTGTGTTGTCTAATTGAGAGACAATTTCACACAAGTTTTTGCTTCTGATTTATTAATGATGTAATGGATTGAATTAATGATGTTTCAATGTTACAGTTCACTTTATACAATATCTAGTAAATAAAAGCATATTAATTACAAAAATATCTATAGAAAACAAAACTAATCCATTCTTTTTTTAAATTACCCTATTAAATTAAAAGAAAAGCATATATATGTTGTACTCTTGGGGGTCAGCCGGTCAGGTCCAACTTTAGGATGGTTGTATATATATAAAAAGTACTCAAGTGGGGGTCCTATAATACAAACAGTGAGAAGGTAGTTTTCAACAGAGGGTTGGCAATTGTTAATCTAAATATATAAAGTGACAAGAGAAAAAAAAAGTGTTATTGGAAAATAATTATAAGCAGTCTTATCCAAAATCTGGAAAAGCATTTTCCACTAGTTAATGTTGGTGGGAAACTGATGGAAAAAGGGGGAGATTAAAAGGTAAATACAATATGTTATTCATATCAAGATTACTAGCTATCCATGCATTGCACTCGACAAAAGGACAACACCGGGATTAATTTGGTGTACTGCTTCCCACTCTTTCTCTCTCACTCAATATTAATTTCTCCATTAATTAATTTCATTTCTATAGTTTCCAAAATGGCAGCAACAAACTAATTTCATATATGAGAACAATATTGCCAAGTTTGAAATGCTCTCATTCATTATATGAGCATCACTTACTTATGCTTAACTATTAACACTAATAAAGAATTGACAAATTCTCCAGTGCACCATTTGCACCAATTTTGATTTGGTGTAATTGAATTTCAATTTAACATTTTTTGGCCCACCCGAACCTTGCCCGACCCGAGTGGTTCATGGTTCACTCGGCCCGAATAAGTCATGATTTATGATTCATTATTTAGTGTTTAGGGTGAAGATGGTTCATCCAAATTGAAATTGAATTTAATTGCACCAATTGCATCTTGTGCAATTGGTGCACACAATTGTCACTCTAAAACTGAGATTTAATTGCCTACGAATTGCATACGTATTTATCTAATCATGTAGACATCTTCATTTTTTAAATTACCTACAAATAAATTATATAATTATTTACTGAAATTGCCTAAAAAAACAAATTTATGAAGAGAAGGTATTATTTATAGAGTTGGGTCACATGCACATGAATTAAAATCAATTTCATAGCATAAAACTTTTTTATCTAGACTTTGTATTATTTATATATTTTGTAATATGAATCTCAATTGTCGTATATATATATATATAGATGACATAGTCTTCAATATATATATGTGTGAAGGACTGCAGATTATCCTCATTATAGTATTCAATGAAAACATATACTATACAACATGCAATATATAAAAAGGATTATAATATTAGCTACCATACTAATTAAATTGTAGTTAGGACAAATTAAATACAATATAATAAAAAACTAAGCACACTAGCAAACTTGTTTAGGGAAGGAAGGGAATTAAAGCATATCCCTCCTCTCCCCAAAATGATTTCTTACACACAAGTGCATGCAAAAGCTTTCAAACAAGAAGAATATCTAAAAACCAAAGAAGAAGAAAACAAACTAACACTCCCAATCACAAAACTTCCAACAAATGTTAGATCACTTGCATCAAGAAAAAAAAAAAAACACAATCTCATCCAAAATAATATCTTTCTTTATGCAAACATTCCACTACATAGAAATTAATCTCATACCACATATCATGCATATACCAAACTTTTTTCTCACGGCTTCCAAACCGACGCCCAAACAACCGGTTCATCCTTCCACGCCAAATAAATCCCACAATCTTCTTCACCTCCAACCACTAACGACCACCCTCCTTTATACCTCTTTAGCAACGCCTTGACGTCATCAATGACATCATCACTATACACGACGTTCGAAAACCCCGATTCTTGGAGCCTCTCCGACCATTGGATCCCCTTCTCCCTCCTCTCACTATCACCCCCGTCGTTGTCATCTTCATCACAAGCCAAAACCCTAACTATGCTTCTAGAACATTCCCTCTCCAACATCAACTTCTCATTGCTCGTCGCCACGAAGCTCTCCTCCAACATGTCGAAATACGTCGTGTAAAACCTAAGACACTCCTCGAAACACGCAACGAAATGATCCTTGTTGTTGGAGCTCGTAAAAACCGCCTCTTCTTCAACAATAGTTACTATTTTCGGCTTTAGTGACCGAACTAGACGGATAACGTCGTCTCTTTCTCCTAAGTAAACTTTCCTGAACGCGCCAACGCAGTTGACCGCGAGAGCTTCCCCTTCTAGAACCCCTAGGGATTCTTTCGTGAGTTTGCAGTTCAGACCAGAGGTCTGAACTGCAAACTCAAACGGCACGCCCATCAGCCTCGCAAACTTCTCCATCCGGGGAGCCACCTCCTTCATGACGGAGTTCGCGATGCTGGTGGTCGTGACCACAGTCAGCTTCAGAAACGGCGTCTCGTCGTTTCTGGTGGCTAGGGCTTCTAGAAGGGTGGGCCACTGCGTGCAGAGCGTGTTGCTTATGTCTACCACGTGTATCCTCGTTTCGCCTTCCAAGGCCTCGAGCATCGCCCCGTTGGACGCCACGTGTCCGAACGTGGTCCACGGGCTGACTTCTTGGAACTTGAGTATCAATTTTCTCATGGAGTCAAAAGAGTGGCTCTTCTCCGCGACGGCGGTTAGGGTTTTGAGGCAGCGGTGGCCGGAGTGGGTGGCCTTACAGAAGAGAGCTTGTAGGAAATAGGAGGCGAGTTTTTGGTCGGAGTCGCCGTACGGGGAGGCGAGCTCGTTGAGCATCCATAGGAGGTGGTGGATCTTGGTGGAGTCCTTTTCGGACATGGCGGCAGCGCAGTCACGGAGGAGCTTGGCGGCCCACTTGTCGTTGTCGTTGTCGGCGGTGGTGGTTTCGCCGGCAGAGGTGGAGGAGGAGGTGGATTGCATGGGGAGGGATCCATTATTGGTTTTAGGGTTTTGGAAGAGGGAGCGTTTGGAAGTGAGGGGAGTAGTACTTCCATCCATGATGATATTGGATGGATTAATTGGACAAAGGCTAAGGTGTTTATGATATAGGATAAAAAGGAGACAACAAAAGATGATGATGTCATTCTTGATATAATTTAATTAGGTGCTGTTTAATTAATTAGAAATAAATTTGTAATAGGGAATTAACTATATGTACAGTGTATCATGGAAGCTAGCACTATGATTTGTATAATATACATGTTAATGTTGATGTGTCAAAAGTTGCTTTTCAAATTTAGATGCGAAAATTAATTCCATTATTTTGTGAACTTGATATACATGTATGTATAGCAACTCAATGTCGAAACGTGGGAATTCCAAATAGGAAAAATTACTATAAGGTACAAAATTCTGGGGAAAATTACTCTAAGGTACATTGTGCAAAAAATGGTTTGCACTTTAGTTCAAACTAGATATTAAAGTGCAACGTAATTTTTTACATCAACACATTGCAAAAAATGGTTTGTATCTAAATATATTGTAATTCATATATATTACACTTAAAAGACTATTTTTATTTCGTCACTATTCCAATCGGATTTGGGACTTTATAATTTCAAATTTTCATTAATTTTTAATTAAAAATTTTAAATTATATTAATTCTATTCTGCTTTATCATGTCATTAATTATTTTTATTTTTATTCTCCCAGTGCACTCAAATCATCTATTTTTCTATTCTCTCAATACACCTATAATAATAATAATACAAAATCATACAACTTTTTTATTATCATATCCTATAAAATGTAAAATAATCATATATTTTAAATTTTCAACTATTCATCAAAGTTTTGATATCATAGGACTTTCAAAGTCCGAAATCTCCCCCACCGAATATGATAAAAAATAAAATAATAAAGAGTATTTTTTTGTGTGAGTGGGAAGAAAAATCAGTATTTGGTGCTGTTAGCATTTTCCTTCCTGGATTTATTGGGAAGCATATGGAACTAGCTTTTATTCTTTTTTGGATTTGCATGAAAGTATACTCCAACTCCAACTCTCTCTTAGTGAAACAATTAGTCCTAACATAAAATTCAACATTAAGTCGATCGGTCTCATGGAAAGCGACTTCAACATAAATTATTTATAATTCTAAATACTTATAAACTGTGTTGATGTAGATTCTATAAAAAAAAAAAAAAGTAGCATTCGCGTTCAATAATCAAATCGATGAAACATAAACTCTTTAATAAATATATATTTATAGGTAGCCTAGGAACAAACGGGGAGACAAAATAACAACCTCCAATCATCATCATATGTTATTGTCATCAAAGTAATAGATTAATTAATAATTTTATGATAGTCGCCTCTCAACAAATTAAACACTAATTAATCATTTTATTTGAATTAATTAAGCATATTTTCCCGATGGAATCTTTATTAATTAATGCATCTATTGTTGTTTACTCCAGTATAATATTCATAGGATTTTCGTTTGCTAGGCTAATGAGAACAAGTAGATGATGATAAGAACTATATATATAGAGAGATAAATGTGTACAACTTCATTTTTTTAACTTGGTTTCTCCAAACTATATCTAAATATTATTATATCCATATAGGTTTTCCCTCACCCATTGTACGTGTGAGGTATGATATTCTGCACACCTTCCCCACTATAGTACTATGAGGAGGCGCTTGGTTCATGAGATTGTATTGATTAGATGTAATAGGATTGAGTACTGTAATTGAGTAAGATTGAAATGATTGAATTTAATTATTTGTGTCAAGAAATGCATCAGGATTATAGGATTTGATTGAGGGATTAGATGATATACCCACTGAAATGTCATAAGAACCATTAAATTGAATTGAAACAGCCACACTTCATAATAGTATCTCGAACTCAAGACCTCGGGTCTTAGATAGTGAAACTCTAACCACTAGAGCTATATCCACACTTAGACATAAAATTTGATTTAAATACTAACCACTTACTCATGTTTTCTTGGTAATTTGATGGGAGGGTAATAATTGTTGTATTTTACAATTTTACCCCCCAACTTACTTTATCAGACAAATTTTATAGTTGAAAAAAAATTAACGGACTAAAATGTAAATTGATACTCCTTCTGGATGTTCTAAAATAACTTGCCACATTTTCAAGAGTAGAAAGTTTTTCATAAACTTCATCCTCACAATATCCACAAGTTTACACAAAATGTTATTACTTTTTGCGCCCATATACATAAATAGTACAACCCACTTCTTTATTTTATATATACATAAAAATTTATAAAATTATCCCTTAAAATTCTACTTATTACTCAAATTTTTTAAATTTAATTATGTGTCCATTAAAATTTGCTAGTTAATTCGATAGGAATGGAGTACAAATTAAGAGACAAAATAAAATGTTTACCCTTACAAACATTTTACGTCATAGGGAATTTTTCATCCACCGTTTCGCCCTCTATTGTGTGCAAATGAATAAGGTTAATAACAATTTGTATTATTGTTCTTTTTACAGATTGCAATATTGTATTATTTTTTTAATAAAATGCAACTTATATTAGTAAAATTTGACAGCCCCGACTATTTTTAAAATATTTATATTTAATTTTTTAAATTTGATGTTTGCTAAAATACTTTAGCATTGTGGTATATACAACATATTATTTATAGACTATATTTAGAAGAAAAGTTCCACAAAACACGAGTCTCGAATTGGAAAGTCACTTTTTACTAATACATTTTGCATTTTATTAAAAAAAAGTACAAATTGTAATTTGTTAAAAAAATAATAGTACATGTTGCAATTTATAATTAAGCAGTGCGAATACACAAAATTGAATGACCAATTTTTACTTTTTTTTAACATAAAGTTCTCTAGAACGAATGATATACAATACAATAATAAATTAGAAAAGTTGAAGTGCGACAGAAATTGAAAAAGAAAAGTAAAAAAGTAGTTTGATTAATAAAGTGATTAAACATCAAAAAGTTGAGGGGGGTGCTCCTACCAACTATTATTATTGCCCTACTCCATTAGATGATCAGAAAATGCTAATAGATGGTTTACCACCAAATCCATTCACTTGATGAATAGTATAGACACATATATTTTGGATCGGATACAGAATTATAAAAAAGGTTATAGACGCAAATATTATAACTAAGTAGTAATTAAGAAAAAATGAGGGTAATCAAACTAGAAATAATTTAATTATCATGCAAGATTTTCTTTTAAAAAAGTAGAGCTACTAAATTAATAGACGAGAGGTGAAAATCAGACAATACGACAAGTACAAAATTTAATGATTTATCTTCCAATCATTGGAAAATTAATCGTGTATGTACTATGTACCGTACTGCTGGCTCTGATAGTCTGATAAAAAAAAATGTACCGTAACTCTGGCTGTTGTTCTTTTTTTTTTTTTTAATAAAAAGTTAAACTTTTTCTTTTATAATATAAAAAACGACCACAGTGGGAGTCGAACCCACGACCTTCTGATCCGAAGTCAGACGCGCTAATCCACTGCGCTATGCGGTCCGATGTTGATGGTATGTAATCTTTTTAATTGATTTTGGATCTATCTTTTCACAAAAGTAAGTTATGCTAATGAATTTGTAATTGAATTAATTTATTTGCTAAATTATAGTACTAATTTAATTGTGACTGATCATGAATCCATACATTTTGATGAAACAGTTGGTGGACTCCGTAAGTCTGCACGCTGAGATATGGACTTCACCTGCATATACATCCGAGTTGATATAGAAATATAGAATAACTTTTGGTTGATTTAGACCCAACTCCATATATTTTGATATAACAATCTAAGACCACGTTTCTTGTGATTTTTTTATATTAAATTAAACATCTTTAAACCATAATCCCAGAAAATATAATATAAGAACTTCACACACACATATATATAATTTAGAATGAAAAAATAAAGAATAATTAAGATAAAGTAATAATATATGTTATTAATGTTAAGAATTAACTATGTCATGACCATTTTTTTTTGAAGCAAACTATGTCATGACCTTAAATTTGTGATATTCTTATTGATATGTTTTAACTTTCAGATCCGACATTAATGTTTTTAGAGGTACATTTGTGTGAGACCATCTCACAGTGAAATTGAGTGTAATTTGGACATTGACGCTTTAACATTTTGGGAGGGGTGGTGTTGATTGTGCTAAATTGTACTTTATCTCATGCATGAGACCGTCTCATACGAGTTTTGTCATGTTTTTATTATCACCAGAACCTAATTAAATTGTAGCCCTAATTGATTATATAAAATCATATAATATTATTTTGAAATTCGAATTCAACACAAATTATTCATTAATAATTTTAATGTTATAGCTCAATAGCATCACTCAATGTTTATAATTCATATGAGAATTTTCCCCCAGATAAAATCTATTTTACTATAACGATGAAACATATGAATAACACTTATGTGAAATTGGTTTACGTAGATTCAGTTCCACTTTTTACAATGTGAATGTAACAAATTTTATAAATAGGATCCATTTAAAATTTATTGAATAGAATCAATGGTGTACACGACTCTAGATGTGGAGGTTAGGTTGATCTAGTATTTTGTCAAAAACATAAAAAGATTTCCTTGTGAAATATTGCACACTATGGATATGTGCAATACATCACAAATTAGGCAATTTAATAAAAAATCTCGCGGGTCGGGTCGGGCCACAACCCTTGCCCGCCTCTTCAGGTTGGACGGATTTCTGGGATGTTTATATATTTATAGAAGAATATCTTTATCAAATCTATGTTGTAGCTTAATGGTTTGGGGTCTATTGTTAATGTATTTGATTGCAGTTTCAATTCTTATTGAGCATATAATTTTTAAATGTTTTTTTTATTTTTGTCAAGTTTTTGTGTGTTATTACATCTATGTATTATTGCATGAAAAAAGTGTGATACTTATAGAAACGAAATATATTACTACGTGAAATAAAAACTACATTATTTTAAAAAAATTACATTATCATTCTCTATGTGTTACTGAATGGATAAGTATATGTTACTATATTGTTATACTGAAAAAACTTCATATTTTACGTAACACGTATTAAAACATACCATAGCATATGAATGTTCATAAGGTAACACATGGGTCACAGGTAACACATTGTTGTTCATATGGTAACACATGAGTGTTCACATAGTATTACGAAAGATATGTATACAGTGTATCATATTAATAAAAAAAATATGTGTTACTACATGAACAAAAGGTGTTACCCTGTGAAAAAAAAACGTGTTACCACATAAACAAAAACCAGTACAAGCGCGAATCTCTTTCCATAATTACAGATTCAAAGAACAACGTAAGAAGAGTGCAGAAGGATCTGAAAAACTGCGTTAGAAAATCGAGAAAAAAAAGAACGAAACGACCTGTAAATTTACAAGGATGAGAAAATTGAAGAAAACGAGAAGAATATGGAAGAATCTGGATAAGGAAGAGAAAAAAAAAGAAAAAGATGAGAAGAGAAACCCTAGAACACGCCGCTGTAAAAACCAACAATATCTGATCTGATAGCGATGTGTCTGTTGTGAGGAAAAAGAAATTCAAAAGACAAGAGAAGCGGGTCTGGCCCGCGAATTAAAAAAATATAAAATTTGGGCCAAATTGAACCAAATTTCACATAAATCATGGTATGCTATGTTGCATACAAATTTTCTCCAAAACATAAAAGATCTAGCTAGTTATTGATGTGAGAGGGTATAAATTTGTTTGTAGTTGCTAGCAGGATCATATATATCAATTTTAAGGTATCTTGTACTCCTATAATGATTTCCATCACAACATACACAATAACTATTGATAAAAATAAAATATATATACTTTGACATATTATTTACAATATATTAATTAAAGACAATTAGTTCCGGACCAAATTAAATACAATCTTAGCGTTGGATTTAACAAGACTGCTGATACTAAGAATACCAAATAATTTTTCAGAATAAAATGATAGAGGATTATGAGAGAGTTAATCGAATGAT
The DNA here is from genome assembly GCA_037126765.1 of Stenogyne calaminthoides. NCBI lineage: Eukaryota > Viridiplantae > Streptophyta > Magnoliopsida > Lamiales > Lamiaceae > Stenogyne > Stenogyne calaminthoides. The sequence continues at coordinate 9,730,523 of JBBCBC010000005.1, read as the reverse complement.
CAATCTTTTCAACGTAATACGGTGACAAAGAGAAAATTCATAAAACCTAAGGATGCACATGCCATGTTACACCAAATTAAAAGAAGCATGAAAGTTGGGAGCCACAAAGTACTGTTACCTTTTGAAAAGGAAAGCTGCTGCACGCATGGTGTCAAATTATCACTTCCTTTTCACCATTTTGACAAATTGATTTGAGTCCTGTACAGTGGCTCTCATTTTTATTAGTGGGATCCATACCCTAAAATCTTTACAAAATCACCATTCATGTCCCCCTATCCTGAATTTTGTGGAATCTAAAGGATTATAATAATGTTCATTACTCTATTTGTACCCATTTTTATTACACCTTAAATTTAACTCATATGGGATCATATGATAAGGATAATTAGCACTACAAAAAAGACGGTGTTTAACGACGGTTTTAGCGACGATTATTTCCGTCTCTACACATCGTAGCGACGGTTTCAGCGACGGTTTAATGACCGTCGGGAAAACGAGGGTGCTAGACTTTAGCGATGGTTATTGTGAAACCGTTGCTAAGTAGCGACGGCACATAACAGTCTCTACTTAGCGACGGTTTTGGAGGTGGTTTCTGGGTCAGGACCCGGGTCATAAAAACCGTCGTCAAACCGTCGCTAAAGACGTCGACAATGAACGACGGTAGGCAAGCGTCGCTATTAGCGACCATAAATATTCGTCGCTATCACCGTCGAAAAATAGTGACGAAATAGCGACGGCAAAATTGTCGTCGCTATTAGCGACCACCATCGTCGTCGCTAATACCGTCGATAAATCGTGAATTTTCGAGAAAAAAAAAGGCTAGCTATGGTTCGAACCCGGGCCCAATAGGCGCCCGAGCGGCCACCGAACCACCCGAGCCACGGACCATCCTGAACCTAACCACCAAACAACTCATATATAAGCACCAAGCCTCCAAATTAAATAAGACAATTATTCGCTCCCATGGGGGAACGAACACGGGACCTTGGGCGCCTGAGCGGGGATCAATTCCGTTCGGGCACATGCTTTCTTGCGTTTATTTAATGAAATTAATTCTATATGTCCTAGAATTCGTTTTTTTTACAAGTTATACTTTTCTATTTAACAAGTTATACTTTTCTATTTAACAAGTTATACTTTTCTATTTAAACAAGTTATACTTTTCTATTTAACAAGTTATACTTTTCTATTTAACAAGTTATACTTTTCTATTTAATCAAGTTATACTTTTCTATTTAATCAGGTAATACTTTTCTATTTAACAAGTAAAACTTTTCTATTTAACAAGTTATACTTTTCTATTTAACAAGTTATACTTTTCTATTTAATCAAGTAATACTTTTCTATTTAACAAGTTTATTTTTCTATTTAACAAGTTATACTTTTCTATTGAACAAGTTATACTTTTCTATTAAACAAGTAATACTTTTCTATTTAACAAGTTATACTTTTCTATTTAACAAGTTATACTTTTCTATTTAACAAGTTATACTTTTCTATTTAATCAAGTAATACTTTTCTATTAAACAAGTTATACTTTTCTATTTAACAAGTTATACTTTTCTATTTAATCAAGTAATACTTTTCTATTTAACAAGTTATACTTTTCTATTTAACAAGTAATAATTTTCTATTAAACAAGTTATACTTTTCTATTTAATAAGTTATACTTTTCTATTTAACAAGTTATATTTTTCTATTTAATCAAGTTATACTTTTCTCTTTAACAAGTTATATTTTTCTATTTAACCAAGTAATACTTTACTATTTAACAAGTTATACTTTTCTATTTAATCAAGTAATACTTTTCTATTAAACAAGTTATACTTTTCTATTTAATAAGTTATACCTTTCTATTAAACAAGTTATATTTTTCTATTTAAACAAGTTATACTTTTCTATTTAACAAGTTATACTTTTCTATTTAATCAAGTAATACTTTTCTATTTAACAAGTTATACTTTTCTATTTAACAAGTAATACTTTTCTATTAAATAAGTTATACTTTTCTATTTAACAAGTTATACTTTTCTATTTAACAAGTTATACTTTTCTATTTAATCAAGTAATACTTTTCTATTTAATCAAGTAATACTTTTCTATTTAAACAAGTTATACTTTTCTATTTAACAAGTTATACTTTTCTATTTAACAAGTTATACTTTTCTATTTAATCAAGTAATACTTTTCTATTTAAACAAGTTATACTTTTCTATTTAACAAGTTATACTTTTCTATTTAACAAGTTATATTTTTCTATTTAATCAAGTAATACTTTTCTATTTAATCAAGTAATACTTTTCTATTTAAACAAGTTATACTTTTCTATTTAACAAGTTATACTTTTCTATTTAACAAGTTATACTTTTCTATTTAATCAAGTAATACTTTTCTATTTAATCAAGTAATACTTTTCTATTTAATCAAGTAATACTTTTCTATTTAAACAAGTTATACTTTTCTATTTAACAAGTTATACGTTTTTATTTAACAAGTTATACTTTTCTATTTAACAAGTTATACTTTTCTATTTAATCAAGTAATATTTTTCTATTTAATCAAGTTATACTTTTCTATTTAAACAAGTTATACTTTTCTATTTAACAAGTTATACTTTTCTATTTAACAAGTTATACTTTTCTATTTAATCAAGTAATACTTTTCTATTTAATCAAGTAATACTTTTCTATTTAAACAAGTTATACTTTTCTATTTAACAAGTTATACTTTTCTATTTAACAAGTTATACTTTTCTATTTAATCAAGTAATACTTTTCTATTTAATCAAGTAATACTTTTCTATTTAAACAAGTTATACTTTTCTATTTAACAAGTTATACTTTTCTATTTAACAAGTTATACTTTTCTATTTAACAAGTTATACTTTTTTATTTAATCAAGTAATACTTTTCTATTTAATCAAGTAATACTTTTCTATTTAAACAAGTTATACTTTTCTATTTAACAAGTTATACTTTTCTATTTAATCAAGTAATACTTTTCTATTAAAAAAGTTATACTTTTCTATTTAATCAAGTAATACTTTTCTATTTAATCAAGTAATACTTTTCTATTTAAACAAGTTATACTTTTCTATTTAATCAAGTTATACTTTCTATTTAACAAGTAATACTTTTCTATTAAACAAGTTATACTTTTCTATTTAACAAGTAATACTTTTCTATTTAACAAGTTATACTTTTCTATTTAATCAAGTAATACTTTTCTATTTAAACAAGTTATACTTTTCTATTTAATCAAGTTATACTTTCTATTTAACAAGTAATACTTTTCTATTAAACAAGTTATACTTTTCTATTTAACAAGTAATACTTTTCTATTTAACAAGTTATACTTTTCTATTTAATCAAGTAATACTTTTCTATTTAACAAGTTATACTTTTCTATTTAACAAGTAATACTTTTCTATTAAACAAGTTATACTTTTCTATTTAACAAGTTATACTTTTCTATTTAACAAGTTATACTTTTCTATTTAAACAAGTTATAATTTTCTTTAAAAATAAACAATATAAAAAAATAAACGATATAAACATTAGGCAAACATAATTCACAATAAAAATTAAAAAAAAGTGTCGATGAAAACAAAATTCCAAAAAAAAAAAACAGAGTAAATAGTTCAGATTATCCCTCCAATCACCGATTCGGATAATAATTATCCTCATCCTCACCCAAATTAGTATGAAAAAATAAATTATCAGGGTCGAAATCACCAATATCATCCAAGCCACCACCACCACCACCACCGCCACTTGGCTCATTTCGACCCGGCCCCGCCGCCATCGCCATCACATCGCCACCACCACCAAAGACGACCACCGCCGCCACCACGACCACCGCCAATCACAAGGCCACCGCTGCCACCACCACGAACGCCATCGTCCTCGAAATTAATGGTGTGGAGCAAATAATCAGGTGAGCAACCCATTTGAACGGCCAGAGCGGATGCAAGCCGCTGCCACTTCCGTTGATTTTCTTCTCTGATCTCGGTCGTCACCGCCGCAATCACCGCCTCTCTAATCTGTCAACGAGTCTCTGCGGATCGGCGGCGATCTTTGAAGAATAGAGGCCCCGAGGCGAGTAGGGTTGCGTCTCCACGATTATGATGGGAGACAACTCACGAACCAAGGACATTGTCTAGTGACCCCTCGCCCTTCTCCACATAGATCCGATTTAAATTAATCGGAGGAGGTGGTGGATTATCATCACCTTTGAGGCGACTTGGGCACGGGTGGTCGCGACGGCCTTTTTCATGCTTGTTCTCGTAAAAAAAAAATTATATACATGAGATAAGCAACATGCATGAGCAGGTTAATAATTATTAAATACAATATTATAATTAAATTACTTACGTGCACGTGGGTGCTGCGGTGGTAGGTGGAGGTCCTTATCTCCTCTTCGTAGGGGTGGCCGAGTGCCAACGTCTCGAGGCGTCGAGGCGTCCGAGCCGTAGTTCTCAATTAACAAATACACGTATTAAAATTAATTATGAACTTATAGAATTAAATATTAATATGTTTTAATTACTTACTTTCACCATTTGGTGCTCCAGAATCGACCGGGATCCGGCCTTATGCACAGCGACACCCTCATCCCCTCCGTGCTGGCTCATGCGATTTTCGCGATTCTTCCGGCACATCTCCTGATAAGCGGGATCGCTCCACACAACCACAATCGATCCCCAGACGCCAGGATCCATGTTGTCCGTCATATCCAGCCCTTCATCCTTCCACGCGGCGTGCCACCTATACATCAAGTCTTTGTACTGGACTTGGGCAAGCTTTTTGAATGGACCATAAAAAAATTTTGGGGTTCTATCCTCTCCCACGCCAAATGCATTTTTCAATTTTATTAACACAAACTTTATTGTATTAAATTAAAATAAATAATTATGAATACTTTTAGTAATTAATTATTGTACATACCCTAAACTCGTCGAAGTAGAGCTGGCGGTGGGATTCAGGCACGCCTCTCCAGCTGTGGGCCCCCATGACAATTCCAACTCGCAAGATGGAGCTGGTGGCTATAGCGGCAACCTCGTGACCGGGTATGATGCTAAAACAACAATATAAAAAATTAATAAGTATAATTAAATAATTAACTGTATAACTAAACAAATTAATAAATAAAAGTAAATTATAACTCACTTTCCCGCTCTCAAGTCGATCGCTAAACGAGCATTGGGTGCCGAGCCATGATGAACAGAGGTCGAACCTGAGCTCGACCCTCCTAGAGATGCCCCTGTCGATGGCGGGTTTCATGAAATTGGACTGGCGGGAGGGGCGCAGATTCACCGTCGGTCGAAGGATCTCTTCCTCCTAAGTGCTCACGAGGAACACTACCTTCGCCTTGCCATTATCGTTAAAATGCCGCTTCTCGCCGTCGTCGTTCGTTTAATTAATTATCACTAAAGACGTGTAGTACTCATCTTCATTATATAAAAAAATATGAATGTCATTTGACATAAATTACATAATTAAAACTATTAATTAATTAATTAAAATAATTAATTAAAATCACGCCTAAATTTCGACAGAGTTTCGACTATATTATTTTAAACCCATCCTATTCAACCAACAATCTAACAATTCTAACAATTATAATATCTAACTAGTCTAATTTCTAACTAGACTAGCTAAACTAATTAAACATGCATATACAAGTAATACTATAAAACTAATTTAACATGCATATACAAGTAATACTATAAAACTAATTTAACACATATATACAAGAAATATTATCTAATATTTACAAATAATTTCGACAGAGTTTCGACTGTATTATTTTAAACCCATCATATTCAACCAATAATCTAACAATTAATTATAATATCTAACTAGTCTAATTTCTAACTAGACTAGCTAAACTAATTAAACATGCATATACAAGTAATACTATAAAATTAATTTAACATGCATATACAAGTAATACTATAAAACTAATTTAACACATATATACAAGTAATATTATCTAATATTTACAAATAAGTTCGACAGAGTTTCGACTGTATTATTTTAAACTCATCCTATTCAACCAACAATCTAACAATTCTAACAATTATAATATTTAACTAGTCTAATTTCTAACAATTTTGAGCGGAATTATTAATATATTTTTAACCATTCTAAACTCATCCTATTCAACCAACAATCTAACAATTCTAACAATTTTTTTAGCGGAACTAGTCTAATTTATAACAATTTCTAACAATATATATAGATATTATTAATATATAATTTCGAAATATATATATATATATTTCGAAATTATATATTAATAATTATATATATAATAATTTGAAAACGAACGGTAAAAAGGTAAGAAAATTACCGTCAAATTGAAGAGTGCGACGGTACAATTATCGTTTAATTGGCGGAATATTCACGACGGCAACAACGAACGACATACGGTGGCGAGACGACTCCGAATTTGCGAAAAAAACGTTGAAAGAATGCTGTGAGATTTAGCGACAGATTAGCGACGGTGTTTAAAAATCATCGTTAATAGCGACGGTAAAACCATCGATCAATTCGAAACACCGTCGTTAACCGCCCTGGGTGCGGTGGGCCAAGTACCGAGACGCCTCGTGTCCCCGTACGTCACTTAGCGACCGTTTTAAACCGTCGATAAACCGTAGCTAAGTGACTCAATTCAACCCGATCCAACCTGACTCGAAAGAACCGTCGCTACTGGCAACGGTTTTGAAAACCGTCGCTAAACCATCGCTAAATCGATGACTTTGACCGTCTGACCAAATCCATCGACAAAACCGTCGCAATTATCGACGGTTTTACAAACCATCGTTAAAAACTGTCGTTAAAACCAACCATTTTTGTAGTGTAGGATCATCACATGATTAACCCGGGAATCAATATTTTTACATTTAATTTAGACCCGTTGTGTGTTAGTCATGTCTTAAAATCTGATTCATTCTTCACGTTTCAATTTCTCAATCGATTTTTTTTTAAAAGTATTTACGGATCAATTTCAAGTATAAATTACCCTCTAAATCATTGCATTTTTTATCATAAAAAATATTAGTATATTTCATGATGTGGTAGTGAAAAAAAAAGTCATTCTCCAACAAAATCTTTCCCACAAATAAAAAACATTGACTATGATTTATATTAGGTTTAATTACAAATAAAATCACCACCTTTTGTTAATTGCAATTTAATCTAAATGGGAAGTAGTAAATTAAGCATGTTTTTAATATATTAGAGTACAATTTATTGGACTCGTTTGTATTAAGATGGCATGACTAATTACTTATGTGATTTTTTATGGCATTATTCTGCACTTGATCGATTTTTGTATTTTTTAGTGTATTTAAGAAGCCCGTACATAAATTAAAGTTATTGGGCTGAACTAGTGTTGCAAAAGCCCAAGTGTCGAAGAAGGATGTACGCGTGCGGAATGTATCTTGGAAACTTTGGTTGATTTGGTCAAAAGAGGCGGTTATGGAAAGATTAATTGTGTGCTTTACAAGATTAGGAAGATTCATACAAATCTGCTCATATATATCTTGGAGATTCATTGTGGCTAGCGGATATCAATTATTATAAAAGGGGAAGCAAGAAGCACAAGGAGAGAGAATTCGGGGAGAGGAGGTAGACAGTAATATTTGGAGAGAAGGACACGGTTGCGGTTTTGACAGTCGTATTTAGTTAGTGTATTTATTTATCCAAACTCTGAGAATTTCTGAACCCATGTTTAATGTGATTATTTAATTTGAAACGTTTACGATATTCGTTTTGAGATTGTTTAATTTATATGTTTCAACTTCTTGCGTGTTTAAATTAATTGATTTAGATTGGTCATCTAGGTTAGTTGTTTAAATATGTCTGTTATGTCTAAGCATGTAATCCGTGTAATTGTTATATGTGGAGACTCTTGATAACAACTAGTGGATTCACTAGGGTGAATTAGACGAGATTCTTACGGGTCGCGCTAAGTGTACTTGGGAATTTGTTTGTTCTCTATCCTAGGGTTTAATGCTTTTAACTGGGTTAAATCTATGGGCTAACCTATACTGCTTAGTTAGAAAGGTTTTCTTGAAGGGGCGTCTTTTCAATTAAATATACTTAAGGGATAGGACCGGGAAATCGAAGTGTTTTGATCCCCGAGGGGCATTAATCTTAAAAATAAATAAAGTAAACGTCGAGGTCAAAGTGGTCGTGTTAACATGGGAATGAATGAACCGTGAGTTGAGATACTTGTTTCTTCTTAATTTCGGTTGCTAAAGTTTCATAGTTGTTATTTGCTTTTTATTATTTGCAATTTAGTAGTTATAAAATTCCTTTTAAAACCCCCCACTTTTGTGTCCCGTGTTTGTCCTCATAAATTCATACAATTAGCATATTAATTATTCTACGTTCCCTGATAATCGACCCCTTACTTACCACTACTACGAGTTAGTAGGGTAGATTTGGGTATTTATTTTTGTAGACCTCGACAGTGCGGTCAAATTTTGGCGCCGTTGCCGGGGAACGGTGTGATTTTTTTTTATTTTTTTTGTGTGTGATTTGTGGGGGCTTATTTTTCTGTTATTTTTCTGAGTATTTTAGTGTCATAGTTGTTGATTTCTCTCCTCCACAATTCCCCGTTTATTTCGTGTGTCGTTGCAATTTTCTGCAATTTTGACACTGGGTTACCCAGTGTTACTGTTGCAGTGAAATCTTTGCAGCCCCTTTTTACTCTTATTTTTTATTTTTGTTTTTCTTTCGTTTTTTTTCGGTTTCACTTGCTTCTATATCTCTTATTCAGATGTCATGCCAGTTGAACGAACTTTGAAAGAACTCGCAAACCCACCGCATGTACATCAATTACTTTGCATAGTTTATCCTCCTGCTGTTAATAATTTTGCGCTTAAACCTGGTTTAATACATTTGTTGCCTAAGTTTTGTGGTCATGCAGGAGAGGATCCATTCTTGTACTTGAAGGAATTCCATATGGTGTGTTCTAATATGAGACCGGCGGAGGCGACCGATGAAATTGTCAAACTGAAAGCCTTTCCATTCTCATTGAAGGACTCAGCAAAGGAATGGTTTTACTATTTGCCTCCCGCAACAGTCACTACTTGGGCTCAAATGGAGCAAGTGTTCTTACAGAGGTACTTTCCAGCATCTCGGGTGTCGAGTTTACGCAAAGAAATTTGTGGTGCGAAGCAAGCCCAAGGGGAAACTCTCTACGAGTACTGGGAGCGATTCAAGAAGTTGGTGGCAAGTTGTCCCCAACATCAGATTTCTGAGCACCTCTTGATCCAGTACTTCTATGAGGGTTTGACCTTTACAAACCGTAGCTTGATAGATGCAGCAAGTGGAGGGGACCAAGGTGATAAAACTCCAGAGCAAGCACGAGCTCTCATTGCGAAAATGGCAGAAAATTCTCAACAATTTAGCCATTGTGATGCACCATTGAAAATAGTACAAGAGGTAAGTGACTCGCCCATTAATGATAAATTAATTGAGCTAACCTCTTTCGTGAGAAAACTTGTAGCAGGTGGAAATCAAACTCAACAGATGAATATGACACATTTCCAAGAGGAGGCTAAATCGAGCATAACGAGATTGGAATTTCAAGTGGGTCAATTGGTTACCGCCGTCAACTGATTGCAGGAGCAAACTGATGGGAAGTTGTCATCCCAACCTGAAATTAATCCCGAAAACGTGAATGTTGTCACAGTGAGGAGTGGAAGTCAGTTGGAGCAAGTCAAAGAGACCGTGCCTTCAACGAAAATTGAGGAGAATAAGGAACAAGTTTCTGGACAGATTGACACTGGGTTACACAGTGTGAAACAGTCTGCAGAAACTGACACTGGGTTACCCAGTGTCAAAACTGCTGGAATGAAAGATGAGGTACTCTTCTCTCAGTCAATCCCTATTATTCCTAATTCACTTTCATTCTCATGCAGGTTCCAAGAAGTAGTGAAAGAGGTCATCAAAGAACATTTGACACCTGACGTATTCCAGATGAGTGAGGTTTATGTACCACTATTTGAGCCGATGAAGCAAATTTTGGGATCTATTGTGTTCTTAAGGGAGCTACTCGCCAACTACCGAAGGCTAACTGGGAAGGAGAAGATCATAATGGGAGGAAGTACTGTTCGTCAACAAAAATTGACATTTGATAGAAAGGACTACTTCACTCCAATCACGTGAAAGATAATTGTTGGTCATCGAGCTAAAAGACGTTAAACAAAAGCGCTCTACGGGAGGCAGCCTGTATTTTTCTTATTATTTTTGTTTTTTTTTCCTTTTAGTTGTCTTCTTTGTGTGTCTTTCTCAATTTTGTTGCAGGCTTTCCAGTGTGTGAAGTGATTCAGAATTGTGGATTACTAGTAGCGCCTACACTCTCCAGTTTATCCGGTGATACTCTTTCTCTTATCTTGCTCTCTCTTTCTTGTGCATATTTATTTTTGTTGCTGGTGGACAAGCAACGTATTAAGTTGTTGGGGAATTAATTGCCCGGATCTATTCAGGATGAATATTTAAATACAAATTTAATTATAACAATTATTACTAGCATGAATTAATCCTATATTAATTTAAATAATAATTCAACAACCAATCATGTATATAAACAGTTCACATAAAACCTACGCATGCGGAAATACTACGGGTTTACGTGAACTAACCTCCCGGAGTGACAACCGTTGAGAAGATGGATCCCGTTCACACGAACACACCAAAAAGCCTTCTCAAGTATCCCCCTATCCTTGTTCAACAATCCGGTGGTAGGAACTCGCGAACAATTTAACAAAAGGAAAAATAAAATTATGTTGCACCACCTTTGTGGATTTCTAATTTTTTCAACACAAGGAATTGCACTTGGGGATGAAACACTCATCCCCTATTTATAGATATGGGGTGGTCGAATTTTTGTGCATGAATAAGATGGGAAATTTTTTTTCTTGATCTCCAAGAAATCTTGAATATATCCAATATATTATTTTCTCCATATTTAAAATATTCCACAAAACTCTCAACTCCCTATATTAAGGGATTTTCGAAAATATCACATTAAATAGGGAAGAAATAGGATCTTTGACTTTTCTTGAATTTATGGGATAATCTTGTATTCCAAGAATACATATTCCAAAAACTCTTTCCAAGAAGATCAAGATAATCTTTTCTCTTTCTTCCTTCAATGATTTTCGAAAATTATGGAAAAATTAGCAATAATAATTTATTTTATTTTAAACACTTTTTTTCAGTTATTGGACTTTATCTTTGGGCTACTTGAGGGGCCTTTAGGAGAATTAAGATTGGACCTTCTAATGGACTTTGAATATCTAATATTGAGCCACAATATTATTCAAGCCCATAAATATTAATCAATCCCACTACATAATTAATATTGCACTATCCATCTTAACCCATATTACTGTTAATATGGCTCCCGGTTATTATTTCCCGTGTTTAAGATTATCCAGCCCATTAATTAATTCAAGTCACTGAAATAGCTTTTCATTAATTAATATCTTTTGTCCTTGGTCAAGGAACGGTTCAACATTATTATCCATACCAGAAACTAATTCCACTTGCAAGATTTGGTATGATAAATCTTATGAACCTCCCAAGGGGGCAAATCAAACAAGCGTACTTGCACACGATTCTTCGTATTAAATCTTAGCAATCGCATGTGATCAGTAATATTGCCCAAGATATAAAGTATTGAATCTCATTGATTCTCTACTCGTCATAAGTCAAAGCAATAGTTACTAACCACACACGATCCTATTTAAGGGATGAAGATTAAGAAATAACGAACCACTGAGGTCTAATTCTTTCTGGTTCATTGCTGAAGAATTTATCCTCCTGTAGGTCCTGTTCAGTGCATCAGTCATGCACTAGTGTAATCTCTTGGTCAAGAAAAGTTAATCTGAGCCTTACACTTCAACCTTTCACGATGGATTTGTTCATTTCCATCTAGGTCGTGAACAGTGTACTTTTATTTACAAGGGACTGTTAATTTAATCTTCTGTGATCTGGTATCACTAAATTAACTACAATGTAACACGTACTGTTTATTTGAACAATTATGCAGTAAATATATGTAACATTCAATGATATTTAAAGCATCAGTGATAAATAATTTATTTCAGTAAATAAGACAGAAAATTCAGTTTGGTTATACAAAGTAAAAACATACTTTCCAGTATAACCCCAACAATCTCCCACTTATACTAAAAGTCTGCTTTTAAGTATACTACAACACATCTCATGTAGTTCTGTCGTGACATCTAATGTCACCTACACCTAACCTAATAATATCTCCCACTTATACTCAAAAGCAGTTAGCAAGTTAGCGGTCTTGACACCCATTCCTTCCACATGTCTCTCGAATGTATTCGAGGACCACTTTGTGAATGGATCTGCTAGGTTGTCTTCTGACGCGGTCTTTGTCACCTCTATATCTCCTCTCTTAACGATTTCTCGTATAAGATGGTATTTTCTTTCAATGTGTTTGCTGGCCTTGTGGGCTCTTGGTTCCCTTGAATTTGCAACTGCTCCGGCATTATCACAGTAATAGTGATTGTGCTGGGCAAATTCGGAACTACATCCAAGTCCACTAGGAAGTTCTTGAGCCAACAAAAAACCGCCGCCGCAAAGAATAACTACGTATTCGGCTTCCATGGTAGAATCAGATGCATTTCTGCTTAACGCTTCTCCATGTCATGGCTCCTCCCCCCATGCAAAACACACTACCGGGGGTAGATTTTCTGGAATCTAAGTCTGATTGGAAATCCGAGTCCGTGTAACCGATGGGGATTAGATTGTCTGACTGATAAACTAGCATTCTATCCCGAGTTCTTTTCAGATACTTCAGAATGTTCTTAACTGTCGTCCAATGCTCTTTTCCCGGATTACTTTTGTTGGTCCCGGTGCAAACGAGTCTTACACGTGTATGGGGGGGGGAATACACTTGTTCAGTGATTTTAAAACTTTTTCTTCACTGAGGTCTGATTGGGTCAGGTTGTCCTGATGATTTGGTCCTGAGAAGCACAAATCGCCCTGAGTCAAAGTCTACTTGAGACAGTGATCCTGAGCTGCTTTCAGATACCTCAGAAAATCCCAACTGATCCTGAGTTTTCAGAGTTACTGAGCTTTCTTGAAAAGCTACTCAGATGTGCGGAATGGTTGGCCCTAAGTTTATACTCGTTTTATGCTTTGCTGAAAACCTTCCTTTTAATGGAATATTGATTAGGTTGTGATTCAGTTAGATGCAACTTCAGTGGATGGAGTCCAACTGAATATCAGTGAAAATATGCTTTCAGTTAAAGATATGCAATGATTAATCAATGCGATGATGTAAAGCAAATAACACAGCAAGTTATAGTGGTTCAGAGACTCAAGCTCCTACGTCCACTCTCTCTGACTCTTTAGAGAAATTCCTTAATCACTTCCTAAGGTTTTCTGACTACCTCTGTAGTTTACTAACCTTTCTATTTTGAGCTTTCTAACTACCTCTGTAGTTTACTTACTCAAAACACACACAAGCTTTCTGACTATCCAAGATAGTTTACTCACTTCTTCTCTAGAGCTTTCTGACTACCTCTGTAGTTTACTAACTCTTTACAACTCCAACTCACCAACAATCACACTCAAACTACCTTACAAAGGGTTTGGGGTTTCTCGGTTGGTTTCCAACTAGGATGAGATATCCTTTATAATTAAGTACAATGCAAAGGCTAGGATATCTCTACTAAGCTTTGGATATATCTTATCAAAGCCAGGCTTAGTGAATGAGCTCTCTTCGATGTAAAGCACTTGGGAAATTCTTGGGTTTTCGAGTGCTTCAACTTGCAATAATAAGTTTGAGCTCTTGAGTTGCTTACAAATTTCCCGTAACCTTCAATGTAGATGGTCACAAGTATTTATAGGCGGGCACCAAGGTCACTCTTGAAAAACTATCCGTTGGAAGAGATAGCCGTGAGTTTCCTCTTATGGTGTGTGATGAGCGGCTATATTTAGGGTTTGACACTCCTAGCATGTTTTAGGCAAAGTGCTTTTCATGTAAACCCGATCCACCACTTTTTTGCGATGCGGAACATAGTACTCTTGACATGCTTGATGACTGTCGCTTTTCAAATTGTCGATAAAAATCTGATGATGTCTTCTTCCGATTGGCTCTTGTCTTGATTAATGTAGACAAACACAACGACTCTTTTTTAGTCAATATCTCCGAGTGATATAACCTTAACAACACTTAGTTTTAGTTCTTTTTATGCGCATTTGAATGTCTTGGGCAATATCTATTTTTCTAAGTAATCACGTTCTTCCGAAGATTGTATCCTTGAGATAGATATTTCCGGTGCCTCGGAACATTCGAGGTTATATTGAGCATTGATACATTACCGAAGTCTTGATAATTCGCGTGCCTTGATATCCTTTGTCTTCGATCTTACGTGTCTTAAGAGTCTTACGAGTCTTGATGTCTTGATGTCTTCGAGTCTTCCACAGATATCTTTGACCGATATCTCGAGTCTTCATCTTGAGTCTTGATTTCTCGATTTCTAATCGAAGTCTTGATTTCTCAATTTCTCCTTTGAGTCTTGATTTTCTCGATTTCTCATTTCGAGTCTTCGTAATCTTCAGAATCTAACCTGATCTATATCTGCTGACTATACATTTATGCAGATAACATCCTGAACACTCTAAAACTGAATCCTGACTCAACTATCAAGATTATCCTGAACATGTCATACTCAGGGGTTTTGGGATCTAATCAAAATCTTCTTTATTAAATTCATCTCCCAACAACTTTGATATCTCGCCACCATGCCTACGGCAAAGCAGATATCCGGTCTCGTGCACAGTATTGCATACATAAGGCTTCCGATAGCCGAAGCATATAGAATGTCTTTCATGTCATCTATCTCTCTCTATGTCTTAGGGCACATATCCTTGGATAGATGGATTCCATGCCTGAAAGGTACGAAGCCTTTCTTGGAATCCTACATGCTGAATCGCTTCAAGACAGTGTCTATATATGAAGCTTGCGATAAACCTATCATCCTTCTCTTGCGATCTCGAGTGATCTTGATCCCAAGGATGTGCCCGGATTCCCCTAAGTCCTTCATATCAAACTGTTTTGAAAACCATGCCCTTACGTCTGACAATACCTTTACATCATCTCCGATGAGCAGAATATCGTCTACATATTATACTAAGAATACCAATGCAGTTCCGACACGCTTCTTGTACACACAACTTTTGTATTCATTTTGATCAAACCCATAAGACTTTATTACTTGATCAAAACATTGGTTCCAAGCTCTGGATGCTTGTTTGAGTCCATAAATAGACTTCTTGAGCTTACAAACTAGGTGTTCTTGGCCTTTTTCAATGAAACCTTGGGGTTGTTGCATATAGATTTCCTCTTCAAGACTTCCGTTAAGGAAAGCCATCTTGACATCCATTTGCCAGATTTCAAAGTCGAGATGCACAGCAATCGACAAGAGAATTCGGATGGACTTGAGCATTGCTACAGGTGAGAAGGTTTCCTCATAGTCAATCCCCTCTTTCTGAGTATAACCTTTCGCCACAAGCCTTGCCTTGAAGGTTTCCACCTTCCTGTCCGGTCCTATTTTCCTCTTATATACCCACTTGCAGCCAATGGGTTTGACCCCATTAAGTGGTTCGACTAGCTCCCACACTCTGCTATGATCCATAGAACCCATTTTGGCTTCCATTGTTGTTTGCCAAGAAACCGCATCCTTGTCTTGGATTACCTCGTTGTAAGTCCATGGGTCAGATTCATCTTGACCGGGGACTAAGTCCGAGGACTCTCCTATCCCCATGAATCTCTCGGGTTGTCTCACAACCCTCCCACTACGTCGAGGTTCCGGTTGTGTAAGTGTGTCGTTTGGTATGTCTCTTGTACAGTTGGCACCGAGGTTAGCCCTCTAAGCTCATTTAAGGTAATCTCACTTCTGGGCTTTCTTTCGTTCATATAGTCTTCTTCCAAAAATCTAAAGTGGGGGCTTATTACCACTTTTTGATCCTCGGGACCATAGAACATACACCCTTTTGTTCCCTCAGGGTACCCTATAAACAGCCTTAATTCTGATCGAGGATCCAATTTTCTGGCTTCCTTGTCTAACACGTAGGCCGGACACCCCCAAATTCTCATGTGTCTCAAAAGGGGCTTGCGCTCGGTCCACAATTCTTTGGGAGTTTTGGGAACCGACTTGGATGGCACCAAGTTCAGAATATAAGCCGTTGTTTCCAAGGCGTGACCCCAGAACGACTTGGGTAGATCCGCATAACTCATCATTGATCTAACAATTTCTAAAAGAGTTCTGTTTCTTCGCTCTGCAACCCCGTTTTGTTGAGGGGTTCCGGGTGCAGTTAGCTGGGATACAATCTCTTCATCTGACAAGTAGTTCAAAAACTCATCGCTGAGGTACTCGCCTCCACGATCAGATCGTAGAGACTTGATACGTTTTTCCCTATGATTCTCTGCTTGAGCCTTAAATTCTTTGAATTTGTCAAAGGTCTCAGATTTATGCTTCATAAGGAAAATGTAGCCATACCTTGAGTAATCATCAATGAAGGTGACTAAGTACTTATAACCTCCTCTTGCTTTGATTGACATTGGACCACATACGTCCGTGTGAACGATTTCTAACACTTCTTTGGCTCTATTCCCCTTGGCTCTGAATGCCCTCTTGGTCATTTTACCCTCCAAGCATGATTCGCAAGTTGGGATTGGTTCAACCCGGAGAGACTCCAATGAACCATCTTCTACCAACCTTTGAATCCTTTTTGGATTAATATGTCCCAATCTAATATGCCATAGAAGTGTTTCATACACAATAATGGTAAAGATCAGTTGAAAACTTTTGATAGCAAAGCTGATGAAGGGATATTCTTAGGATATTCTGAAGTCAGTAAAGCATTCAGAGTTTACAACTGTAGGACTCTTATTATGGAAGAAACACCTCACGTTATTTTTTATGAATCTACTTGTGTTCAGAAGAAACATGAACATGACTCAGGAGAACTGACCAAAAGAATCACCAGACTTAGCCTGAAAAAGAAATCCTCTGAACTTGAAAAGAAGAAGTCAGTCATTGTCTATGAATGGAGTGAATTAGACTCAGTGAAAGAAGTTCAGGATGGAAAAACTCAGGATGGTGAGACTCAGGATGGAAATTCTCCACTGAAGGAAAGCCAACACACTGAAGCTGACCAATCTGAACATACACCAGTTCAGACTCAGGTATGTAATGCCGATGAAGATGTGGTCACAACTGAGGCAAACTCTGAATCTATCAACCAAGGGGTAACAAATGTCTCTGACAATGTTCTGAATAGAATTTCCCCTGAGGAAGATGATTTCCTTTCTCCTTTTCTGTTGTTCCCTGAATTTTATGAATTGCCTGAACCTAACATGTCTGATGTTGAGGATACTACTGAAGGGGGAACATCCAGGAGAAAATGGTTGGATAGTCATCCTACAAGTCAGATTGTGGGTGATCTATCAGAAGGTGTCAAAACAAGAAGGTTGCATGGAGAAAGTACTTTATTCTGCTGCTTCCTATCAGAAAATGAACCTACTGAGATTGAAGAAGCTCTACAAGATTCATTCTGGATTGTTGCTATGCAAGAAGAGTTGAATTAGTTCACAAGGAATGAAGTTTGAGAGCTAGTGGACAGACCTAAGAGGCACAATTTGATTGGAACTAAGTGGGTGTTCAAGAAAAAGAGAGATGAAAACAACAACATTGTAAGAAACAAGGCAAGGCTAGTTGCACAAGGTTATTCCCAAGAAGAAGGCTTGGATTATGATGAAACCTTTGCACCTGTTGCAAGACTACAAGCCATCAGATTGTTTCTTGCATATGCTGCCCACATGAAATTCACAGTCTATCAGATGGATGTGAAAAGTGCATTTCTGAATGGTGTGCTTAAGGAGGAAGTATATGTGGAACAACCTCCAGGATTTTGTCAGAATGACCAAGTTTACAGGCTCAGGAAAGCCTTGTATGGTCTTAAGCAATCACCCAGAGCATGGTATGATACCCTTTCTCAGTTTCTTACTGACCATGGTTTTATCAAAGAAACTGTTGATAGGACCTTATTCAGGATAGAAGATGGGAATGATATTTTACTTGTTCAGATTTATGTGGATGACATCATATTTGGATCTCCAAATTATCAGTTGTGTGAAAAGTTTTCTACTCTGATGAAAGGAAAGTTTGAGATGTCTATGATGGGGGAGATGAATTTCTTTCTTGGACTGCAAGTGAAACAAACTAAGGAAGGAATCTTCATCAATCAAGCAAAATACACCAGAGATCTGATTGCAAAGTATGGTGTACAGAATTGCAATGCAGTTAGAATTCCCATGAATACTAACTACAAGATGGATCCTGATCCTGAAGGCAAATCAGTAATTCACACTGATTATAGAGGGATCATTGGATCATTGTTATATCTCACAGCAAGTAGGCCTGATATAACATTTGCTTTTGGGATATGTGCAAGATACCAAGCTAATCCTAAGGCTAGTCACATGGAGACTGCCAAGAAGATTCTGAAATATCTTAAAGGCACTGTGAATAGAGGATTATGTTATCCAGCTGATGATAACCTTGAATTAACTGGTTACTCAGATGCTGATTATGGAGGATGTAGAATTGACAGGAAGTCTACCACAGAAACTTGTCAATTTCTTGGAAGTAAACTTATATCATGGTTTTCAAAGAAATAGACCTCAGTAGCAACCAGTACTACTGAAGCTGAATACATGGCTGCAGGAAGCTGTTGTGCACAGATCCTTTGGCTCAGACAACAATTGAGGGATTATAAGATTATAGCCAATGCAGTACCTATATTTTGTGATAATAATAGTGCAATTGCTATTACACAAAATTCAGTATTGCACACCAGATGTAAGCATGTTGATATTAGACATCACTTCATCAGAGATCATGTTGAGAAGAAGGATATCAGAATGGAGAAAATTCATACTGATAAACAGAGAGCTGATATCTTGACTAAACCTTTGGCTGAATCAAGATTTCAAGAACTATCAGTTGAATTAGGTATGTTGGATCCAGGTGAATAAGGCAAATCTGAAAAATTGAAGGTTTTAAGATGCATGAAGTTTTTCAGGTTTTACTGAAAAACTCGGGATAAAATTGAGAGTCCTGAACACTGAGTCTTGGGAAACTCAGTTATCCTGAAGTTCAGTACTCAGTATTATACTGACATTTTATCAAGGTCAAAACTCAGTAAGACTGATGGAGAAAACTAGTCTGAAGAAGTATTGACTCATGCACCACATTTATTGTCTATCTGAATCTCAGTAATCATTAGCAATAAATGACAAAACACCTGAAGAAATAATTGGGCGGGACGTTTGAAATTCTCGAGAAAAGTCAATGGTCTGCAGGAATAGTAATTAAATGCATTGTTCATTAATCACCAATATGGATAAATTGACGGCTAAGTACTTGCGAAACTGTCCTTTCAAATACTCATTTTAGTCAGTTTTTAAACTTGACCGTCAAAACCTTCATCTACCCGATTTTCCATAAATCAAAATCCTATATCCATTGCAAAGACTCCATTCAAGCCTTATTTCAAAAAAGCCTTCGTCTTCACAAACCCTCTGTTTCAAAACCTTCGATTACCCAAAAATCTCATATCTCAAAAACCCTTCACTCAAAATCACCAAAAATGATGTTTTCTGTCTACGACAAACTCGCCATTTCCAACAAACCATGGTACGAACATGTTGTTTCTCTGGAAAGCACATCCAATGCTACTCACGAGGAGGAGGCGTTGCATATGATTCGTATGGCAAAGCTTACTTGTTTGGTCGCAAATCAACCAGATGCCGAATATGCCAAAGAGGTAATTGAGTTTGTTTCTAATATGCAGTTAGATGACAAAAATTGCATAGAATCCAAGATTACGGTGTTACATTTGGAACATAGTACAAAGTATGTGGAGTTTGTTAGGGAATTATATATTATTCCTAAGAATTTGATTGTCATATATGAGTTAAGTGATAGAGGTGAAGACCCTATGGTATACATGATGGGTAGGGAACAAGAGTATTTGAATAAAATTACTGAGCATCCGGTGAAGTTTGAAGCTACATTGAATAAAAAGCATTTGAAGCCTAAATATCGAGTTCTTTTGGATATTGTAAGCAAATGCATCATGAGTAGATCTAGTAGTTTTGAGCAGATAAGCACGCCGAAGTTAAGACTAATGGCGGCGATTGAAGATTCACCTACTACGGCTTTTAATTGATTGCACTATTTGATCAAGGTGGTGAGTGATCAAGCCAAACACATTCAGAAAGTGAATGGCTCTGTAGTTGTCAAGGGAAAAAATCTACATGCAACCAATATTGCATTTATCTTGGAAACATGCAGAGAAGAGGAGGACATTTTTGCCAATTCAACTTCTTTTCCTAGATCAAAAATCATGTTCAAACCAACTAAGAAAATGATGAGGAAAAAGAAAGAGAAAAATACTGAGTCTCAGGAGGAGACTGCCGAAGAAAAAACTGAGGAGGATACTACAGTGGTTGAGCAGGTCAGGGCAACAAGACAATCCGCTCAGAAATCCACCGAGGAAACTGATGAAGAGGCCAAGCAAGCCAGGGGGAAAGCCCTTATGAAAATTAAAAGGGAGAAAGGTGAGAAACTGAAGAAGAAAGCACTGGCTCCTCAGAAGCGAAGAAGGCTTCAAACAATTGTTGAGAAAGAGGCCAGTGAATTTGAAGAAACTCAACCTGAAGACCAGCAAGGGTTGAAATCTCTACTACAAGTTCTTGCTCAGGTGGTGACAAATGTGCAAGAGCACGAAACTGAGGAACAAGTTTTTTCTGAGATACTCGAAACCTCTCTAAGCTCAGATAAAATCTCTCAGAAATCTTCAAGGGACCTCAGATCTCTACTGAAGAAAGGCCAGCTCAGACTTTAGATCAATCTGAACCTCAGGAATTGCTGAATTTGGATGCACTCCTGAATGAACCATTTCTTGATCCATCAGCACTAGAACTTGTACAATCCGAGCCTACTGCTCCTGAAAGCCCAAGATTGAAGAAGGGAGAAGCCGAAGAGACTGAATGGCGGAGCAAGGGGGAACAGTTCATCTTGGACATATACCCTGAGTTGAATGCCTATCCTGACCTTCAGGATATGTTCTTCAGGCTCAGAACGACAGTGTATATTCTAAATCAAACACTCCCGGAGATGCTGAACATTGCTTCATACAGAGGAGAAGAGTGGTGGAATGCTGAGACAGCTGCTCTGATTGAATTCTCAGGCTTCAGGAAAACAAATCTGAGAATGAAAGTGGGTGATTTTGATGAACTAGTGAAAAAGAAGCTAGCTGAAAGGAAAGCTACTGAAGAAGATGCATCAAGCTCTCATGATCAGAACAGAGATAGGGATCAGGGAGGTGATGCAGAAAAGCAATCTGAGGGGGAGAAGGAACCTCAGACAGATACTGAGAAAGAAAAAGAGACTGAAAGTCAGATGAAGAAGGACACTGATGCTGCACAGACTAATATCACACATTCTCAGACTGAAGTTAGCACTCTTCAGGTACCTTTTGGCACTGTTATACATTATGCCAAAGTTACTGAAGTTCATATCTTTAAATTTTTTGTGTATTATATGCAGACTGAGGCTCATTTGGAGCAACCAGCTCAATTGGAGACAGTTGTTTTGCCTCCAGAGATTGATTTCAGTCCAATCCTGGATGAGTTGAAAAAGGTGGTGCCAATGGTGGACAAAGTAAATCAAATTGAAGAAACCTTGGCAAGCCAATCTCAAAAACTGGAAAATCTGAGTTCATCTTCTGATATGCTTCAACTACAAACAACTCTTGCAGATAAGATGACTGCTTTAGAAGGAAAGATGGATGTGGTCAAAATTGAGCTCAATGCAGAGATGGAGCAAAGGTATCAAACCAGAATTGCTTATCTTGAAACTAAACTGATTGAGAAGAATGATCAGGTGATCAAGACAACTGTTGAGGAAATGGGCTCCCTGCTCATGACCAAGATGACAGACATGATGCATGAAGTGTTCTCAAAGCAGTTTGCTCCACTCTCAGATGAATTCTCAATAGCCAAGAATTACATGATGAGGCTAGAAGATGAGCATGACCAATTGGCTGGGGAAGTGCGCAGTATGGGCAAAGAACAATATTATATGGATACTGCATTGACCCAACTTCTCCCAAGGTATGGTGCCAAAAAGGGGGAAAGGCCAATTGCTGGCAAATTAGATGAGTTGTTGGCACAAACCTTGGAGAAGAAAGCCAGAGAAGAAGCTGAGGCCAAGAAGATATTAAATGCTCTAAGTGAGATTGAGGCCACTGAAAAACTGAAGTTCAAAGAAGCAGAACAACCTACCTTCACTCAAACATCTGAGCAAACTATTCAGGAAGTAATTGGTGAAAAACAGAGTGATAGAAGGATGGTTGAAACAAGCAAAGCTGGTGAGGCTCAAGAAAATCCTAAAAAGAGAAAAGCAGTAGCCTTTGTTGAGCAAGAAAGGAAGAAAAGAGCAAAAGTCTCAAAGCCTACTCAGATGAAGCTGATAATGTGGAATTTGAAGAATCTGGGGAAGAAACTGAAACCCAGAAAGAAGCCTTCGATACCAAGAAAACTCTGAAAGCTCTTCAGATTGAAAAAGAAAAGAAAATTGCTGCTTCAGTTTCAGGTGTTCCACTGATCGGAAAGAAGAAGAGCAGAAAAGAAGATGTGGATTCAAAAAGTTTCTAAGCAAAAGGAGAGGTACAGAAAAGACTCAGAAATGACCGCATATTGACAAGTGGATGCCTCTACAGTTCAATGATGCATGGGAAGAGATCAAGAGAACCTTCTGGTTCTATTATGAGATTCTGAGAGAATGGAGTGGGAGCAGCTCGGATAAGAATGAAGCCTTCATTGAGTACTCACTGACATTCTATCCTAAGTACCTGCAAAGTTGGATCAACATGGCAGATGAAGGAAACACTCAAATAGTAGCCCCTGGTCCATACATGTACCCAACTCCTAGGTTTGAAAATGGCTATGTGAATGAAGCAGCCATTTCTCAGGAAATAGCCCAGTATGCCATCCAGCTAGGTTTAACAGGAAACAACCCTGATATCATCAAGGCAAGGGATGAACTGAAGAAGAGATACTACGGGATGTTCAACCTGGAAGTGCCAGAGGATGAAGTAGAAGAAGATTGAAGACTATGTACTTCTGTTTTAAATTAAGTTGTTTTTTACTTTTCATTGTAATCTGTAAACTCTTATTCTACATCAATGAAAATTTATCTTTATGCTCAAAGATAATATCTCATTATCTTTTTACATGTTTGATATGTCAGATTGTTAAGGAAATTGTTGGGGAAAAAATTGCCACTTTGGTTTGTAATAGATAAACTGAAACCTGAGTATAGGTTAGGTTTTCTTAAATGTAACAAGATGATTTTGGCATCATAAAAAAGAGGAAATTGTTGGGAGATGAATTTAATAAAGAAGTTTTGATTAGATCCCAAAACCCCTGAGTATGAAATGTTCAGGATAATCTTGATAGTCTGAGTCAGGTTTCAGTATAGATTGTTCAGGAAGATATCTGCACAATGTATAGTCGGCATATATAGATCAGGTTAGATATCAAAAACCCTGAGAACACAGGAAGAACTGAATGTTCAAGAAGGCACTGAAGATGCTGAAGGAATAAAGACTCAGATATTACAGAAGACTCAGAAGTTACTGAAGACACTGAAGACTCAGTAAGTTACTGAAGACACTGAAGACTCAGTAGTTACTGAAGACTCAGTAAGATACTGAATACTCAGTATAACCTGAATGTTCAGAGGCACTGAATAATATCCATCTGAATACTACAAAACTGAGAAAAACGCACATGTTCAGAAAAATAGATATTGCCCAAAACATTCTAGTGCAGACAAAAGGAACTAAGTCTAAGTGTTGTTTAAGGTTGTCTCATTCAGAGAGATTGACCAAAAAGAGCCGTTTTGTTTGTCTACATTCACTGAAGACAAGAACCAATCAGAGGAAGACAACACTGTACTTCACTGACACTGAAAGCGATAGAACCCTGAAATTTGTCAGTAGTACTAAGTTCCAGACTGCAAAAATTGATGATTGGCTACATGGCTGCATATTTCCTAAAACATGCAAGGGAGTATTCAAACCCTAAATATAGTCGTTCATCAAACACCAGAAGAGGAAACTCATGAAGTTATCTCTTCCAACAGATAGTTTTTTAAGAGTGACCTTGGTAAAGGTTTCCTATAAATACTAGTGACCTTCTACATTGAAAGGTTACGGGAAATTTCAAAGCAACTCAAGAGCTCATTCGTATTCTTGCAAATTGAAGCACTCGAAAACCCTAGAATTTCCCAAGTGTTTCACATTGGAGAGAGCTCACTATTCTAAGCCTAGATTTGATAAGTTATATCCTAAGCTTAGAAGAGATATCCTAGCCTTTGCATTTGTTCTTATTGTAAAGGATATCTCACCCTAGTTGGAAACCAACCCAAAACCCAAACCCTTTGTTAAGGTAGTTTGTGTGTGATTTGTTGGTGAGTTAGAGTTGTAAAGAGTGAGTAAGCTACAGTGAGTTAGCCAGAAAACTCTAGAGAAGAAGTTAGTAAGCTACTTGTGGTAGTCTGAACACTTGTGTGTGTTTGAGTTAGTAAACTGCAGTGAGTCAGTCAGAAAACTCAAAGTAGAAAAGTGAGTAAGCTACAGTGAGTTAGCCTGAAAGCTTTAGGAAGTGGTTAAGAAATTTCTCTGAAGATCAGAGAGAGTGGACATAGGAGCTTGAGTCTCTGAACCACTATAATTGCTGTGTTGTTTGCTTTTTGTACTGCATTATTATATGTTGCATGTTTTTTACTGAAAGCATATTTCACTGATATTCAGTTGGAACCAATCCACTGAACTTGCATCAAATTGATCACAGCCTTAATCACAGCTTTATTAAAGGAAGAAAATTTTCAGCAAAGCTAAAACAAGTATAAACTTAGGGCCAACCATTCCGCACACTTGAGTAGCTAGAACAAATAGTTACCAAACTGAATTAACTCTACTGAGTGTTCAGTAAGTTAATTATCTGATCCAAGCTCCTCAGGATCTCTGATAAATTCAGGATCAGTTGGGCTAATTTGAAGCTTCTGAAAGCTGCTCAGGATCATTATCTCAGTAGACTTTGACTCAGGGGCAATCTGTGCTTCTCAGGACAAAAATATCAGGATAATCTGACCAACCTGACCTCAGTGAAAGAAAAGTTTTAAAAATCACTGAACACGTGTATCCCCCCATACACGTGTAAGACTCGTTAGCACCGGGACCAACAGAAACCCGTACATAAATTAAAGTTATTGGGCTGAACTAGTGTTGTAACAGCCCAAGTGTCGAAGAAGGATGTACGCGTGCAGAATGTATCTTGGAAACTTTGGTTGATTTGGTCAAAAGAGGCGGTTATGGAAAGATTAATTGTGTGCTTTACAAGATTAGGAAGATTCATACAAATCTGCTCATATATATCTTGGAGATTCATTGTGGCTGGCAGATATCAATTATTATAAAAGGGGAAGCAAGAAGCACAAGGAGAGAGAATTCGGGGAGAGGAGGCAGACGGTAATATTTGGAGAGAAGGACACGGTTGCAGTTTTGAGAGTCGTATTTAGTTAGTTTATTTATTTATCCCAACTCTGAGAATTTTTGAACCCATGTCTAATGTGATTATTTAATTTAAAACGTTTACGATATTCGTTTTTGGATTGTTTAATTTATCTGTTTCAACTTCTTGCGTGCTTAAATTAATTGATTTAGATTGGCCATCTAGGTTAGTTGTTTAAATATGTCTATTATGTCTAAGAATGTAATCCGTGTAATTGTTATATGTGGAGACTCTTGGTAACAACTAGTGGATTCACTAGGGTGAATTAGACCAGATTCTTACGGGTAGCGCTAAGTGTTTAATGCTTTTAACTGGGTTAAATCTATGGGCTAACCTAGACTGCTTAGTTAGAAAGGTTTTCTTGAAGGGACGTCTTTTCAATTAAATATTCTTAAGGGATAAGACCAGAAAATCGAAGCGTTTTGATCCCCGAGGGGCATTAATCTTGAAAATAAATAAAGTAAACGTCGAGATCAAAGTGGTCGTGTTAACAGGGGGAATGAATGAACCGTGAGTTGGGATACTTGTTTCTTCTTAATTTCGTTTGCTAAAGTTTCATAGTTGTTATTTGCTTTTTATTATTTGAAATTTAGTAGTTATAAAATTCCTTTTAAAACCCCCCACTTTTGTGTCCCGTGTTTGTCCTCATAAATTCATACAATTAGCATATTAATTATTCTACGTTCCTTGAGAATCGACCCCTTACTTGTCATTACTACGAGTTAGTAGGGTAGATTTGGGTATTTATTTTTGTCGCACCTCGACAGTGCGGTCACTAAACTTTGAATAATTGCAAAAAAAAAATCACCACCTTTAAATATCGTTGCAAATTAATTAAGTTTATAAGTAGTATATTTTTTGCTCGTTTCTCTTACGTGACAATCCTAGTTAACTTTTCGTTATGCAAAATGACAACGTTCGAATTAAAGGATGATTACACGAATTGGTCACGTGAAATTTGAGCAAAAACGGAATTGTTCACAAGTCTAATTTGCAATAACATTTGTTGTGCACATAAATAATCTTTCCTGCCACGTGCTCACATGACGAACACGTGGACCAGTAAAACAAAGGTGTCCGCTAGCCCATCAGACAAGTGTTCACCAGTTGGATACACATCCCGCTCATCCATCTGTGCTCGCCAGGAGCACGCCAGTTTAGGCGACCAGAGGGTGCTGGGCGCCAGAAGCCATCATACTGCAAATGTTGTGCTCTCCCGGCAACCCAGTGACCATTCAACAAGACAGGCGAACACGGATAATGGTCGAGCAGAAAACCAGACGAACAGAGAAGAAAAGACGAAAACCAGACGAACAGAGAAGGAAAGACGAAGCCCGGATGAACAGAGAAGGAGAGACGAAACCCAGACGAACGGAGGAGGGAGGACACGCTCGCCTCCGAAGGCGAGCAAACAGCAAGAACCAAAGCATTTGATTTACAACAACGTTTTCCAGGCAAGCAAAACAACCTATCGGGGAGTGAGCACACATACATGGTTAACAGAGGTCCGGAAGAGTGGAGAGCAGAAGAGTGTGCTCACCCCCTAGGGCGAGCACAGAATCAAGGCCGTGGTGTTTGGTTTGCGGCCACGCCCAATGAACGACCACAAGGGCCGAGCCTCATGAGTGCGAATAACCACCAGGCAAGCACAAGAATCGGGTCACCCACGATGTCACCATCACCACCTGGATGACAAGTCGAATACTTCTCGAGCAAGTAAAGACAAATGTCAACCAAAGAAGCACAAACAGAAAACGTGGCAACACCACATAGATTCGTGCATGTTAAGAAATTGCCAGCTCGTGCTAGCCAGGACACCACCAGCTCAAGCCTTGACACCACCAGCTCATTCAAAGCCTATAAATAGGCCCAAAAATAACAAAAGAAAGGTTGAGAAAAATTTCCAAGTACTCACACATATTCTCCAAATCACAATCTTTCATAAAAGGAAGTTTTCACCACGAGTAGTATTGTGTACTGTATACTTGAACCTCGCAATATAACATCATTGGCTTGGAATGCCCCTAGAGTAGTCATTTATTGATGAGCTGGGTCAATAATTTCTTGTTATTTACTGTAATATTGTACACGTACTTATTTTGTTTGTGAGTTGTTTTAAAATTAGCCACATTGTATTCTCATTAAAAAACGACTTGCAACAATTGGCGCTAGAAGGAGGGTATAGATAGCCGAGGCAGAAAAAAGAAATATGATGCCTCAATCTAGGAATACTCAGATGGAGAGGTAGGGACAGAGCCGACCTCACGCTCAGAAAGAGGCTCAGCATCAGCCTCACGAAAATCAGACCGTGGAAACCATCAATCTTGAAGATATCGTCAACGATCCGACGGCCACAACAAAGGCCATCACTTTCTTGTTGCGAGCACAGAAAGAGAGGGCCGAAAAGGAGTTGGTCAAGTTAAAAGTTCAAGATGATGATGATCGACACTCGCATACACCTGATAGCGAGCAAGTTAAGATGAAAGCTGCGCGGAAGCGGGCCAACAAAAAGGTTGTTGATATGTCGGACGACGAGCAGCCTCAAGGGTCCAGACAATCGGCGTTTGGACGTTTGAGGCTCTCTGTTAAAGACCGAATTGGCGATCATAGGCGTCAGGATCCCGGGAGGGAACAACCGATTTAACATGCCGCTCATTCATTCTCCTCATGATTGCCCGTGATCCCGAAAAGACGGCAGGAACAACAAAAATCAGCTGGAACTAAATTGTCTATCCATCATCGATTGGGTAGTCAAGGACAAACATGGAAAGGGGGAATGCCCCATCACGAGCCCGACCCCGTGTCCTCATGATGGGACACAACCCCGATCCAAGTCCTGCTCGGCCCACGAAAGTTGTAGAAATGCAGAAAGCAATCGAGGGTTTACAGGCCGACCTGGCCGCAACGAAAGGACTCCCGCAGGCGGGCACAATGTCGTGCTCGCCACTAACACCGGCGATCATGGCAGCCGAAGTACAAGAAAAAGTGGCAAAGAACCGACCACCAATCCCTATGTTCGATGCTGAGTCTGACCCACATGTTCACCTCAAAGAAATATTCAGATTTTATGATCGCCACGGGCGCCACCAATGCAACGCAAAGGTCGATCATTCCCCATGACGTTGGGCGACCGCGCCTCACGATGGTTTTCTACTCGCCTCACAAGGCCCATCACGCCTTTTTTCGCCCAATTGGGATGTAAATTCCTATCCCATTTCTCATCTACGTATTGCCGCCAGTTCTCAAGCAACGGTTAACACATTTTTCTCAACTCAAGGGAGAGTCAGATCGGGCATACGTGGAAAGGTACGATAAATGTTTGTATGATGGGGCTCCCGTCGAAGAGGATGCCAAGATCCTCACGATGGTCGGAGGCCTGACCCTGAATACGGACATGTGGAAGGCCATGCATCAAGAATGACCAAACTCATATGCCGAATTCCGTGAGCAAGTAGTCAAGATTATAACGATGCAAGTCCTGCTTGCCCAGTCGCGAGCAGGCCAAGAGGTGGCGACCAGGAAGGTGATCGTAGAAAAAGAAACCAACAGCGGTGGGGGTACACAAACCCCGGATCTTTCAAACCATTTGAAGGCGGGCCAAGCACACGCTTCGTAGTATTCTCGGGGTCTCGGCCGAGACAGTATATAATCAGATCAAGGATCGAGACATGTTGGAAAAACCCCGATGTATTTTCAGGGATAAAACTCATCTAAATCCTTCCAAGTTCTGCTCGTTCCATGAGTTTATCGGGCACTATCTGATTTAGCCAAGAACCTCACGCGATACCGAAATTATATGAGGAAAATCACCTTGCCCAATATATTAAGAAGCCGGGCGAAAGCAGAGAAACCCAAATACGAGAGGCTCAAGATCAAGAGAAAGCGTAAGGCGGAAGAGGTGTCCGACATCGATCAGGAGGAATTCCGCCGACAGCTGAACTTACCGAAGAAAGAGGCCCCAACCACGAACAAAGGTAGGGAGGGGCAAGAAATTAACATGATCGTCCGAACCACGGCCCTGTGTGGGGGTTGCTATCAAGTGCCTTCCCTATCAAATAGACGCAAGAAGATGGAGATGCGCGCCACGCAGACATCCATCAGTGAATGTGGCGAAAGCACATCGCCCAAAGACGCCACCCTCTCACCAAATCATGTTCTCGGAAGATGATCTCGACAGCATAATCACCCCCCACAATGACTCTCTAACCATCAGCGCTCGTCTTCTCGGTTTGAAGGTGCATCGCCTCCTGGTCGACACCAGAGCATCCACGAACATTCTGTTCGTTAACACTCTGCACCAAATGGAGAAGCAAGTTGGGGATCTAAGTATGTATATAGAACCATGTGATCACACCATCATGGGTTTTTGGGAATCTATAACCCGCTCTATGGTACGATCGGGTTTAGAGTCGAGCTAGAGTCAACTTTAAATCCGGAGATCCGATTTAACTAGAATGCTAGACTTTGTAATCGCCGATGCTCCATCTACCTATAACGGGTTCTTAGGTCGCCTGTTCATCCGTGAATTTAAGGCGCCTTTTGTTCAACTTACTACTACCGTCTTAAATTTCCTACTCTTGATGGAGCAGGCAAAGATAAAGGCGCATCGAAAAAAGCTCGAGATTGCTTACTATCGTGCGTGCGGAAAAGACAAAATATTGTCAAGATGGTAGAACCAATATAGGAAGTCGGAGATTCAAGCCAGCAGGCGAACACACCGTTCAAGCAAACATAACTCCCGAGCGAAACCACCGGAACTCGAGGATCGGTCGTTCCCAGTTCCAGTCCCATGAGTATAGATCGCCTAAAGAACAATCGACCCGGGTTACCGGACTTAGAACTCAGATAGGATTCAACCCTATGGAGGTCGAAGATGAGCACCGGGTCGAACATAGATCCCCGGTGGAAACAAAAGAAAAGACGAAAGCAACACTGTTGAGCATTAGAGTCCGTCATGGCCCGACCGGCCAAAGCGATTTGGAAATTTTTATCACTCGAGAACTCCGGAATCGCTCCGGACCGAAATGATCTCGTATCTCCGAACAAATTTGGATGTGTTCGCTTGGTCACATGAGGACATGGTCAGCATCGATCCTAAGCATGCATGCCACCATCTCAATATCAACCCAGCACAAATCCCAATAATTCAGAAATGAAGAAAGTTCGATCCGGAGAAGTACACAGCACTAGATGCCGAAGTTAAAAAGCTGCTCAACAATAAGTTCATCTGGGAAGTCAAATGCCCAGAATGGCTAGCAAACCCTGTGCTCGTCCAAAAACCAAACGGAACCTGGAGGTTGTGCATAGACTTTACCGATTTAAACAAGGCGTGCCCCAAAGATAATTTTCCCGTACGTCACATCAATTATCTAGTCGATAGCACCGCGGGGCATGAGCTTATGACGTTCATGGATGCTTTTGCTGGGTACCATCAAATCCCTATGCATCCCGACGATCAGGAAAACACCTCGTTTAGCAACGGAAAAAACATGTATTGATGGAAGTGCATGCCTTTTGGGTTAAAGAATGCCAGAGCAACATATCAAAGGCAGTGAACAAGATGTTCGACGAACACATAGGGCGGACGGTAGAGGTGTACATCAATGACATTGTGGTCAAAAGCGAGCACAAAGAAGACCACCTCGCCCACCTAACACAGACGTTTGATATCCTCCGGGCATATAATATGAAGCTAAACCCGAAGAAATGCAGTATTGGGGTTTATTCGGGAAAATTCCTCGGACATATGGTCAGCCAACGAGGAATCGAGGCGAATCCATCAAAGATCCAAGCTATGCTCGACATGCAAGCTCCCAAAAATGTGAAGCAAGTTCAAAAACTGACGGGATGTTTGGTTTCTCTGAACCTATTCATATCACGGACCGGAGATAAATGTAAGCCTTTCTATGATGCTTTAAAGAAAGGACGGTTTCAATGGACGGACCATTGCCAAAGTGCCTTCGAGTCTTTAAAATTGTACCTGGCAGACACTCAGATTTTGTCCAAACCCATACCGGGCGAGCAGCCATATTTGTACCTGACCGCCTCCGAGCACGCGATCAGTGCTGTGCTCGTCTGAGCAGAGGGAACGACCCACTTGCCTGTGTATTATGACAGCCAAGTATTGAAAGATGCTGAACTTCGCTACCCCACTCTCGAGAAGCTAGCATACGCTCTTGTTATGAGTGTTCGCAAACTACGGCCTTATTTCTTCGACCACTCTGTCGAAGTTCTTACCACTTTCCCGCTACGCCAAGTTATGCATCGGCCGGATACGGCCGGGAGGTTACTAAAGAATGCTGTGGAGCTATGCCAGTTCGGCATCACGTACGCACCTCGAACGACGATCCAAGGTTAAGCTATGGCCGATTTTATGGTCGAGTTAACATACCCACAACAACTCGAAAAAGAAATCGACCAGCTATGGCACATGTACGTCGATGGTTCGTCGACGAGCACAAAAGTCGGAGCAGGGGTGGTGCTCATCAGTCCAACTCGGCAAACTTTCTCAATGGCCATTTGTTTCGACTTCCCGGCCACCAACAATGAGGCCGAGTATGAAGCTCTGATCAGCGATTACACATGGCTATGGCAATGGGTGTTCGAAAAAACCGATGATTCTGATGATTCGGCTAATCGTCTATCGTGTTCGGGCGAATATGAGGCTCGGGGCGAGCAGATGGCTCAATATCAATTACTGGCCAAAGAATTATTCGAGCAATTTGAGCAGGTATATATCAAACAGCTCCCTAGGATGGAGAATTCATTTGCGGACACTTTAGCTCGATTAGCTACCGGAAGATGTATCTAATTTAACGGATGTTGTGATCGTCTCACAACGTACTCGCCATCCATCCCGACAAATTTGTGATCGCCCAAATAGAGGTCGAACAAGAGACATGGATGACCCCATTTTAAAGCTATTTACAAGGGGGTCCTCCGGGGAGAACAAAGCACTGTGTGCTTCTCGCCACGTTTGCAAATCGTCTACACCATTTTAGACGGGCACTTGTATAAGCGAAGTTTTTTCTCTTCCGTTGTTAAAATGTGTAACAGGAGGAAGAAGGCCATACAATTCTCATGCAAATTCACTCCGGGGTGTGTGGGAATCATCTGCGGACATGCTCTAGCCTACAAGGCGTCGGACACAAAGGGTATTATCGCCCACACTTAAAAAGGATTATTTCGTCTATGCTCGCGTGTGTCATGATTGTCGTATATGCTCCATTTTATTCATAGTCCCGGAAAAGAACTTGTTTTCCGTCGATAGCCCATGGCCATTTTCAAGTGGGGGATCGACTTGATCGCCCTTTCCCCATCGCACATCGGGGTAAGATTTCTTTGTGTGGTCGCCGTCGATTACTATACAAAATAGACAGAAGCTGAAGCCATTGTGAAAGCCACAGAACAAAAAATGTGGAATTTTGTCTGGAAAAACATCAAATGTCGCTTCGGGCTACCCCAATCGCTAGTGACGGACAATGGCAAGCAATTTGACGGGAGTGAGTTCCGCCATAATTGTGCTCGCTGGGGAATCAAAAAACACTATTCCACTCCATACTATCCCCAGTCGAACGGACAAGTTGAAGCGGTCAATAAAATCATCAAGCATACCCTTAAGGCTAAACTTGGTGATTCTAAGGGGGGATGGGCCGAGGAACTACCCGAAACTTTGTGGGCATACCGCACCACTTTCAGAACATCCACGGGTGAGACTCCTTTCGCTTTAGCTTTCGGTACGGAAGCGGTTATTCCGGCAAAAGTCAAAATCCTGAGCTAACGAACTATGAGTTTTGGCAAACATACCAATGACCAGGCGCTCGCCCTTAGCACAGACCTGTTGGAGGAAAAAAGATACGAGGCCGACCTCAAGAATGCCATGTATAAACAAGGTCAGAAAAAATTTATAACTCCAAAGTTCGGATCCGCAGATTCAAAATCGGTGAGCTCGTCCTCAGGCGAGCAACGGGGGTCCCGGGTGATGTGTTCGGCCGAGCATGGGAAGGCCCATACTGAATATCGGAGCGCTTGCTAAACGGAGCATACTATTTGGAGACGATGGATGGAACTCCGCTTTCCTATTCATGGAATGCGTCAAATTTGAAAAAATATTATCAGTAGTGGTGAGCGCAACAGAAAAACTAAGGTCGAGCACAAGCCTGTGTTCGCCTAGTCACGAGCACATGGTCAGAAAACCTCTGCTCGCTCAAGACAAGCAGACCGACCACAAAAGCCGAGCAAGGGGTGTCGAACACATAACCAGAAAACCTCTGCTCGACCGGCAAAAGGCAGAGACATCAAGGCATCAATAAGGTAATTACACGAGTGTAAATTTATAAGCAAGTCTTGTCTACAAAAAATGAGTTTTAACAAGTGTGGATAAGAGCCTCAAAGATTAAAAACATCCTGCGTGGTGTTTATTCATTTATCTAGTTTGTTTGACCATATGCCCAATCGGGTCGCATTACAATAAGACGACCAGAATCCAACAAGAATCGGACAGAGTAGAGTTTGTGTTTGCTTGGAGAAAGAACGTGTACTTACCATGCTTGCAACAAAGCACGCATTGAGTACATAGGTCGCACCATAAATAAGACGACCAGAGCAGAAGTGATCGCCAGTTACGTAAGCCGATCGCGAACGAGAACGGGTTGCACCTAAATAAGCCAACCATCATGATTGCACCAACGTAAGACAATCATAAACCGAAGTCAAGTCAAATACAGACACATCAGATGGTTTAGTTCTTATACGGAAAAACAGGCGCTAACGGCCAAACATACAAGAAGACCAGCTAGGAGTCAAACATCAAAGAGACCATTCCGGCCAAACAGAAACAAGGTAATTCTAGCCTAACACAAAGATACTTCAAACTACAAACCAGAAAAAGCTTAAAAACTTCGAAGTCACCAGAGGAGGAGTAGTAAGAGGAGTTTTCTATCCTTGAATGCCTTGCTCGCCACCATGAGTACCATGCTCACCACCCAGAGCGTTATGCTCGCCACCATCCCGAGCACTCTGCTCGTCACCTAAAATTTTGTCTCCAGCCTGCTCGCCCGTGTTGAGTTTATCCCCTTCTGGCTCCTTGATCGCCTCATCCTCAGGAGGATCAACTACCAGAATCCCTTCTGGTAAAAATGAGAAGTCCATACCAATGTCCTGAAGGTCGGCAAAAGGGAGATCGCGACCAGGGACCGAAGGATAGTCGACCAATCATTCTTTCAGATCGGCGATGAGATTGCCCGCCTTCATTGGCATTGGCACGTGCTCGCCAGAAGTGGTCGTCGACGAGCATAGAAAAGACTGGTACAAGAGGGCTCGCTATCTCGGAGTACGAGCACAAAAAAAAAATTTGATTGACGACGAGCGTAGGAAAGATCTTCAACCCGGAGTCTCACAAGCGATTCAAAGAATCTACGAACAATCCTTTTTACCCACCCCTCCAGCACCGAAATATGACGACCAGAACAAGGAGGTATAAGCAACAACAAGCTTTGTGTTCTCGATTTGGCATCAATTGAGTGATGGTAATGTCTCATTCAACGAGCAAATGGGAGATCGCCGGATGAAGAAGGAATGATTGCCTCGGGATACGCCTTACGGAGAAAGAAATGATGCCTCGATCTCCCTCTCTAAGGCCTTCAACAGTCGGGCCCCCATGACGAATGCAAAGCGGCCCGACTGGGGGGTATTGTTGTGCACATAAATAATCTTTCCTGCCACGTGCTCACACGACGAACACGTGGACCAGTAAAACAAAGGTGCCCGCTAGCCCATCAGACAAGTGTTCACCAGTTGGATACACATCCCGCTCATCCATCTGTGCTCGCCAGGAGCACGCCAGTTTAGGCGACCAGAGGGTGCTGGGCGCCAGAAGCCATCATACTGCAAAAGTTGTGCTCTCCCGGCAACCCAGTGACCATTCAACAAGACAGGCGAACACGGGTAATGGTCGAGCAGAAAACCAGACGAACAGAGAAGGAAAGACGAAAACCAGACGAACAGAGAAGGAAAGACGAAGCCCGGATGAACAGAGAAGGAGAGACGAAACCCGGATGAACGGAGGAGGGAGGACACGCTCGCCTCCGAAGGCGAGCAAACAGCAAGAACCAAAGCATTTGGTTTACAACAACGTTTTCCAGGCAAGCAAAGCAACCTATCGGGGAGCGAGCACACATACATGGTTAACAGAGGTCCGGAAGAGTGGAGAGCAGAAGAGTGTGCTCACCCCTAGGGCGAGCACATAATCAAGGCCGTGGTGTTTGGTTTGCGGCCACGCCCAATGAACGACCACAAGGGCCGAGCCTCATGAGTGCGAATAACCACCAGGCAAGCACAAGAATCGGGTCACCCACGACGCCACCATCACCACCTGGATGACAAGTCGAATACTTCTCGAGCAAGTAAAGACAAATGTCAACCAAAGAAGCATAAACAGAAAACGTGGCAACACCACATAGATTCGTGCATGTTAAGAAATTGCCAGCTCGTGCTAGCCAGGACACCATCAACTCAAGCCTTGACACCACCAGCTCATCCAAAGCCTATAAATAGGCCCAAAAATAACAAAAGAAAGGTTGAGAAAAATTCCCAAGTACTCACACATATTCTCCAAATCACCATCTTTCATAAAATGAAGTTTTTCACCACGTAGTAGATTGTCAGATCAGATACTTGAACCTCGCAATATAACATCCCTGACTTGGAATGCCCCCAGAGTAGTCATTTATTGATGAACTGGGTCAACAATTTCTTGTTATTTACTGTAATATTGTACACGTACTTATTTTGTTTGTGAGTTGTTTTAAAATTAGTCACATAGTATTCTCATTAAAAAACGACTTGCAACAACATTTAAAAATAATAAATTTTTTTATAATATTAAAAAATTTAAAGTATATATAAGTGAGCGAAATGTGGTGATTTTATTTGCAATTAAGTCATTATAATTATATCTCACGTGATAAATCCAATTACCTCGCAACCTTTTAAGATAAATGGAATATATAATTGAAAATAGCTACAAATTACAACAAGAATAAAACAAATGAAATTTTAAATATCAAGCACCAGTGGTCTAGTGGTAGAATAGTACCCTGCCACGGTACAGACCCGGGTTCGATTCCCGGCTGGTGCATTATTAAGCTGTGACGAAAATGCGCCTAAACGACGGTTGGGTCCGTCGTATAAACTGAATCCAAGTTGAGAAGAGCGCATCTGAGCTAAACTTTTTTTTTTGTTTCCCTTGAAAGCTACTTTGATATATAAAAGTGGAAAGTAAACTTATAAGTATATTTCTTTTTCTTGGAAATTAAGCTGTTTTCTTTTTTTATTCTCTATACCCTAATATTGTAAACTCAAAATTTCAAGTTATGAGATGTTTATGTTAACGTGAAGTTAATATCAAATCATTGGGCTAGATTAGTAACCGAAATGTTATGACACATAAACCATTATTTTAATTGATTATTCTTAATTTAAGGTGTGAGATTTATCATTTAAAATGAGTAGATCTTCACTGAATTCCGGCTCTAAGGAAACTCTCTTTTTTAATTATCATTATTTTAAAAATATTTAATTTTATGTGTTATTTACACTTAATATGTTAAACAATGATATTTAATACTAAATAGAGAGTTTGTGAGACTCGAGTTCATAGAAATATTTGTGCATTATGAATACATGATCGAGTTTTTCGTTATTAATAGATTTTTTTTTTTAAAGTTTAAGGTCTTCATTTTTTTCGCACCATTGATTACAGATTTTTGCGGTTAATTTATGGCTTAAATAATGACTAACAAACAAGTATGAATGATGCCGTAAAAAAATAAAAAAATAAATATGAATGATTTAATTGTTCTCCCATAAATCAGGTCTATGCTATAAACTTGAAGTATTTGATCAATTTCATTCATTTTCAATATATTTTTCTAAATCACCAAACTTAACCTGTAAATGTCATGAATTAAAAATAAAGTTCATAACATGAACCATGTTTATAGAACAAGATTTTGTCTTTTAACACTTAGAGATAAATGCTATAGAATGCGGTAGATGAATAAATTAAGGGCTCTTGCTTTTGTAATAGTTGCTAGAATTTCAACCCTTTAGAATGAGGATAAAAATCTCTTTTTACAAAGTAAAAACTATCGCTTTTCACGTATGATTGACGAGCTACACGACCGTGATTACATGAGATCATGTCACACATGAAAAAGATATATTTCTTGATATTTTTATTTTATGATATTTAATTTTTTTTAAAACAAATATGAATGATTAACACTTAGATTTTTTTTTATCAGACAAATGATGACTCGAACTCATAACTTCATGATATATGTAGTGGTGCTCTAACCATTTGAGTTATTCTACTTCGTCAATTGCATGAAATATACTCCCTCCTATTCAAAATATAAGATGTTTTGACTTAATGCATTATTTACTTTTTATTTGATGTTCTAGTTTTTATTTCCCTACACTGCCCTTATTTATTACTCTTTCTTTACTTTCTTGTTTTACTCCCTATCATGTCATTAAAGATAATTTATCATTAAATAAGACTAATTTTGGTATAATTTTTCTTTATTAATAAACGTGTAAAAGGTTAAAACATCTTATATTTTGAATAGGATGGAGTATGAAACCGTCTCAATACAATTTTTTTTTTAAATAATAAAAATATCTACAACTTTGTTTGGATTTTTTTTTTTGAAACAGCTTTGTTTGAACTGATATTCCCTATAAAAGTATCAGCCAAAATTTTATGGGCCTTTATCCCATATATAATGGACTAATTTATATCAGCTTATATTGCATATTCAACATGTTAAAGTCCGACTCTCTAAAATTATCAGAGCATTATTATTGCGTATAAATGTCACTCGTGAATATTTAATTGGAGAAAAATTCTGCACGCCAATAAATATTAATGGAAATATATATTTTCGCAAATTTTCTTGTTAGACTGATTTAATTAAGAGTCACTATTTAC
The DNA here is from genome assembly GCA_037126765.1 of Stenogyne calaminthoides. Lineage (NCBI taxonomy): Eukaryota > Viridiplantae > Streptophyta > Magnoliopsida > Lamiales > Lamiaceae > Stenogyne > Stenogyne calaminthoides. The sequence goes on along the minus strand of JBBCBC010000005.1, from coordinate 9,691,816 downwards.
TCATTACAGCCATTTTTTAAAATTCTTTTTAAAAAGTCGCACAAAACTCAATTTTACCTCGTCTTCTTTGCAATTTGCAATTTCACTAGCTTTCACACAAATAAAAAAATAAATCACCTTTTCAAATAATACTTGTGCTCGTCATGATACTTTTATAAATAATAGCATTTGTTTTTTTTTCCTTCTCCTCATATTTAAATTATATTTAGCATGTGCACATTAATTTTCCTAAAATCTCAATGACTCAATCAACATATATTCAAGAGGGTCGCAAATTATGATCTAATCACATGTGTTTTTCTTCTTTATTTTTAAATTTTTGAAATGGGCCACTCATTTTTATGCATATTGGCAGAGAACTATACAATAATGAATTTATTCTGAACTTAATTAATGATTCCGAAAAGAATATAAAGAGAAGAGGCGCACTTGCATTAGAGAGTCTCACGGTAAAATCGAACATAATTTAGACATTGACGTTTTAATATTTTAAAAAAAATATGTATTAATTTATATTAAGTTATATCGCGTATCATGCATGAGACTGTCTCATACGATTTGATTTGAAGAAACATTCATGTTATTTTGGAGTAAAAACACTCGTGTTATTTTGCTGTGTGCCTGTGTCAAGCCGATTTTTATGCAAATCGTAGATGAACACGTATTACAATGTACGAAGTAGAGTATCTAAAGACAAATAATATGAGAATATGCATGTGAACGTGTAAATATGTAATGGTAAATTAATAAAAGTGACTTTGACTTTAGGTAAAATATTATAGTCATTTTTTATAATATTGCATAGTGTATATAATACTTAAAAAGGAGAAAATAAAATATATTGTTGGTCTAAAAATAAGTGAATATAAAATCACTTGATTTATGATGATGGTATATATTATAGTGTTAAACAATAATACTATATGAATAATAGTGTAATGTTGTATTTTTATTATATTCATGTTACCGACTGCTTAACATTTCTATCCCTATCTCTACTATGCATAAATATAAATTTTTAGGTAAGTTAAATCACTATATTTTAAAATTTCTCTAATCTCAATAATTTTAATATTTTTAAATTTAATCTCAACAGTAAATTTATATTTTTTATTATAATTCTACCCTACATTTACTTATAAATTTTATAATAAAATATGTTAACAATCAAATTCTAAACGATATGTTAATAATCAAATACTATATAATTTATTTTAAAAAAAATTAAAATTTTAATTTTACAATTATTATTTTATTTTCTTATTTTTTCCACTAATTATTTTACAGTGCTAAATTTTTTGTCCTATTGCCCTTTTTGGCGTCTCTGGCTTCTTCTTATTCACTGGATAATTTTTTTAATTAATATCTTCAAAAAGATGATATGTCCATCAATAATATATGGAATAAGTTAGCATTATCTTCGCACATCCAACATATATATACTTAAAAATATAAAATTTCAAACATAAGTATTTTAACACTATACTTAAACAACAATACCAGATACTTTATATAATATTATGTTTACATAAAATTACTACCACCCACACGTAAATTTAATACGGTCATTGTAGTACCATTTTTAAAATTATAATATTTAATGACTTATTATTTTCGAATCGTAAAAACTTGCATATTGCATTTATAAAATATAAAAAAAGTTAGAAAACATGACTAGACTGGAATTAAATTAATAAAACTCATATTTTTAAAATAATTAATTTATAAAAAAAATTACCGTGTAATATTCGGGGCTACATGCTATGAACCCGGGTCAAACTTGCATTGACCTGGTTCATGCCATGAATCCTGGTCAAACTTGACCCATACATTACAAACGGTTAGATATATACTATTGGAGTCCATTTCGGTCCATTATTTATTTCAAAACGAATCAAAAACGAAAAATGGATCAAAACGTCATCGGTTACCGCCACTGATGAACCCCCTCCGCCAACAGATTCATCGATGTCTTCTCCCCTCCTTTCTCCATCCCCTTCCACGCCAACGAATTCCTCGAGCCGCGGAGCAGCCGCGACGCATCCTACACCGTTAATAACCACCGATTTCGCCATTTCTTCCGCCAACAGGAGAAGTTCAGCATCCTCTCCACGCTGTAGGAGGACCACGACAATTCTGATGGCGGAATTGTCCAGAAACCTATCGTATCCTCCTTCCCTACGTCATCGTTTCACAATATTCCATCGATTCAGAACTATCACTGTTATTCTATAAAACTATCACTGTTATTCTATAAAACTCTCACTATTACGCTACACTATTAGACTATAAAACTATCATTGTTATGTTATTCTATAAAACTCTCACTATTACGCTACACTATTAGACTATAAAACTATCATTGTTATGCTATAAAACTTTCATTGATATGCAATAAAACTCTCACTGTTATGCTATAAAACTCTCACTTTTGGGCTATAAAACTTTCATTGTTATACTATAAAACTCACACTTTTAGGCTATAAAACTATGACTATTATTTTATTAAAAAAAAAAAAAAAAATACTATGACTATTATTCTATAAAACTATCACTATGAAGCTATAAAACTATCACTGCTATGTTATAAAAGTCTCACTGATATGCTATAAAACTTTTATTGTTATGCTATAAAACTCAATATTATTATTTAAAACTCTCACCGTTATTTTATAAAACTCGCGTGACGACGCGAGAACCCGCTGGAATGAGAGTGCAATGAGATTTGGGTGCGAAAATTCAGGTCAACTCATCCCTCAAAATGAGTCATATTAAATTAGGGTTCATAGGGTGAACCTGATTTACATGAGTGATGCTAAAAAAAACAACAATAATTAATTAGTGTTTGCAAACCACTGGAGTGGGCTAAAATCGCTGGAGGGAGCACATTTAATTAGTGTTTGCAAACTCTGCTCAAGCTGTAGAATCGTTTTTTGGATTTAAAAGAATTGAGCTTATGAATTTTTAAGAAAAAAATACCCTACACCATTCAATTGAATTTGTAAAATCCCCTTAAAATACCTAGAATTGAGACGAAAAATTGGACACATGCAAATTGCAGCAAATTTCTTGATTCAATCATTGTGATTCAACCATTTATATATAAATTATATAAATCTAAAGAATTTATCGACCATTGGCCAAGAAAAGAACCGTTACATGCCATATTGCCATTCGAGGGGTTTGTCCCCTTTGCAAACTTGTATTCCTACTTCTACAAATAAATTATAAAAATAAAAAATTGGTTTGGTGTGTGTTTTTCTATAACATCTATCTGTACAAATCTCATTAAGAACCTCTTTAATTTGGCTATCATCTATCAATATATGTTGCTATTCACACTTCTACCACTTGTTTCGAGTCATTTTCACGCATCTCATCTTTTCCGGATTCTAACATGTCTGCTGTAGTAGAATGTGGCTTCACAGAGCCACCAAAGGAGTGATGGTTCACGTCGTGGTGGGCCCCGATTGTCCACACGACAACCAACGAGACCATCACGATGGACAGAAAGACAAGCGATGCCCACACCATCCGGACGTATCTCTTCAGAGGGCTGCAATGTTTGTCCAAGATTTCGGAGAAAGCGTCCTTCACTGTTTGGCATTCGACTAGGCTTTCCATCCCTGGATAAACGTCGAGCAGCTTTTGAATCGACGTCGTGTAGGCCTCCACTCTGTTGTAGTCATTTGCAGGAACTAGAATTCCTCCGTTGCATGTTGCACCTTCTGAATCAGGGCATACTAGCATTCGCAGTGTCTTCATAAACATAACAAAGAAAAGATCAATTTTCAAGACAAAAAATTCTATGAACTTGTTTAGTATATGAACTAATACTGTTCTTCATATGAAGTAATACTGTTTAGCATATGAAGTATCACTGTTTAGTGATTTTGAGAAGAATAATTGCATATTAAACCAAACATTTTTAAACAGTATTACTTCGTATACTAAACAGTATCACTTTGAATGACAGAGCTCACGTGAACCTGATTCACATGAAATTAACCTACTCATTTTTAAAATCAAGATTCAGAGTACGCGTCGTAATAGTTGTTCGTTTGCTCGAGTTATGTCTCCTTACCTGAGGGATGTCGCCAATTTTGATCGAAGTAGACGGACAATTCCAAGGCTGGTATTCATGCAAAGGTGGTGGTGAGAAAGGATTGCATACTTGCACAATGTTTCCATATTGTGTAGATATGTTGTTGTTCACCTACAATTTTATTTTCAAATTAATAAGGCAAACTTGTTTAATTCTGCAAAACATGAAGTAATCATAATCCTTGCATCAAGATTCTTACCTCGTTCACTATGTTGTAGATTCCTTCGCTAACATCAGTTAAAACTGATTTAGCCGAAACCAGTTCATCACATGGTAGAATGGAGCTCAGGCTGTTGTTATAAGGATCCTGCTGGAAACTTTTGATTGCTGTGCACGTGTCTTTAGAGAAGCTGCAAAATAAGACGAGCTAAATTAGCACAAATTCAGTGTCAATCGAGAGTGTGTCTTTTGTCGAGCAGAGAACGAATGGACGTACTTTTGTAGGAAGAAGTAGATCCCGAAGAACAACAAGCAGAAGACGGTAAATGTCCAGCAAAGTGCAATTAATCTGCAGGTAAAAAGTTTGTGAGAACTAGAACAATCTCTCATATGTGATTTATCAAGAAATTAAGAACATGATCAATGTACTTACACTTGAATAGTCCTCTGAAATTTTAAGACACCCAAGACTGCATATGAAGAAATGTAACCGGTATTAGTTGTTTTACTAAAAGGTATCAGTTGTTTTACTGAAAAGTATTAGTTTTGTACTTCTGCTATTTTGAGGCTTACCTAGAAGAGCAATTACGGTGACTAACGTCAACGAAACCGTCGTCGTCGTTACTACATACACTATCTTGAGGACTTTATCAATGATGCGCCGGTTCTTGGAAGCTTGTCTTGCGATATCATCAGCCTGGGAATCGAGCCTTCGGGATGTTGAAGTCAAGAAACTCGTCTCCCTAGGATTGCTGTCGACTTCTCTCAGTCTTCTAGTCATGTCTTTCATGGCTCCCGTTGTTCTGTATATTGTCACCGAAGCCTCGTCCGCTGTATCTATTATCACGTCTATCACCGTCTCTGCTGTTGAATGGAACTTAGCGTTCCCTCCGAGAACCAGCCCACACCCCATTCTGAAATGATCAAATGTAAAACATGAGACGGGTTTCCGTAATATATGTACATTGCTACTTACGGAGTGAAGTTGGTTACTTACATTGCAAGGAGTGTGAACACAAGGCATACAAGAAGAGGCTGGAGATAGCAATTCGTATGACAAGGTGTTCTTTTCTTGATCTTTCTGCTTTTATTACAACTTCTTTGTACAACAAGAAACGCTCCGTATCCGAGCCCACATAGCAGCCATACGACCGCGATTGAGTATCCATATATGCCCGTAAAAGCAGTCGACTGTACGAAAAATCACACAGAGAAAGTGATCAGATACATTTCTAAGAAGTATTAGTTGTTTTACTATAAAGCCATAGTTGCAAACCAGTTGTAACTGTATTCAAAATTTCAAATAGATGCTTACACTCCAATAATGCTTGTTTGTAATATCATATCCTCCTCTGTATTTCTTCAAATTATCAAAAGGGTCTACTCTCACAGTATCACCCAAGTATCTCGAATCTTGAACGTTGCTCGTTTCAGCTAAAAATCGACCTGGAAAGATCATATATCAATCAATCTACCTAAATTCTCATGCTATTATAAGATACAAATTCAAAAACATAAGAAACATATATATATATATATATATATATATATATATAAATTACCTGATTCTGCAGCAAGTAGAGTGAAGTTTAAGGCCATGATCATGCTACTGAGAAGTAGATGCTTGCCTATTGAGGCCATGTCTTTAACCTGTCGAAAACTTCGAATTCAGATTCTGGGAAAGGGTTAAAATAGTAATTTAAGCAGAGATCTCTGTTTTATTGGTATGCAAATGCAAAATATGATGAAGTACCTAATATACAACTAAGATTTATCTTACTATCTCCACACTATTAACGCGCGATGAACGATAAACAGGCCCGTTTAGATTGATCACCTAATTTATAATCAGAAGTAATTAAGCTACACCTTTTAATTTTCTAATTTTGTAGGGGTGTTGTAGCCAACATCTTTTGAATCAAAGTTATGTGAAGTAATATATATAGTTGAAAAGTATGGCTATAAATGTGTGAACAAATGGTAGGAAAAGTGTTCAAATTAGGCCACAAAGCAGAAGTTTTTTGACAAGAAAATCATAGTGGGGTTGCAAGAAAATGAGAAAAAATAGTGTTGTGGCTTTATTGCAATTGAATGAGGTTGAAATTACACAATGTTTTGAGTCATGCATCCACCAATATAAAAAAAAGTACCCCAACAAGATGAATGCTTTATTAATCTTCATTCAAGAAAATATTTGAATCGACTGATATAGGGGCTTGTTGGTAATTAAAATTCATGTAGCCATGAAAGACATGCAACAAAAAAAAAAAAAAAAGATTTAAAGCAAATAAAAAAAAAAAAAAAAAAGGATTAAGAAAAACTCACTGTAAATTAAGTCGGAGAAGAGGGTTTTTTTTTTTTGGCAACTTAGGATTGAATTTGCTTAACGAAGCAACTTATCAGTATCTTAAAGAGATGAAAGAATATGATCAGAAACTATTTTAAGTTAGTGGGTTTCTTGGATTTGAATTCAGATTAGGAGACCCTTTTGAAAAAGGAAAGGGGTTAATGAGTTTGTGATTTAATAACAAGATGTTAATGTTGAAGGAAATATATATTGAAATTTGAAAGTGGTGTTGGAATGATATGAGATATCTAGAATGATAGAACTTTCAAAATGACGTCCTATTTGAGTCGTTGCACTTGCGCGGAAAAAAATCAAAAGTCAAACACATCAACAGAAGACCATCAGAATTTGCTTTTCTAATTTTTTTTTATTCAGTACCTACTCCATATACATTATATATATTGAGAATAAATTGTTATATGTATCGAGTGTACTGTATAATTTTAATTTACATTAATTGTCATGTGAAATTTATTTATAGTATGGAATTGATACCATTAGAATTTAATACTATGATCTTAATTTATAAGTGTAATGGTATCAGTTGATAAGTGTAGTGATATTATTTTATAAGTGTAATGATATAAATTTCATATTATAAACAAGTTTTCCGGAAACTCACTCTTTAATTTATTATTGTATGTTTTATCTTGTAGATTTTACATTGATATTTTTAATCTTTCATTTTTTTAAATTGATATTTGTATTATTGAGTTAAAATGAAAAAAAAAAATTACTTCAAAATAAATAAAAAGACTTGTGTTAATTTGTACGATCAAATTAAGTCACATTCAACCTATGCTCAAAATAAAATAGAAATGCCAATATAAAAAATACCAACCTCGTTGATCTAATTTTTTTTTTTTTTTTTTTGTTATTTTGGATTTTATTTATCCATTTGGAATTGTTTCAATTACAAGTTTTAATTTTTTGTTGTTGGAACATTTCAAGTTTAATTCTTGTGCCCAAAATTCACGCAAATTAAAATAATATAGGCCACATGATAAAGAAACATTGGTTAATATAATATTATCTTTTATGCACTATCATCGTAAATGCTTTGAAACAATTAAAGTATTTGAAGAGGTCAATTTATTCTGCCATGTGGAAACTGGAAAGTAGAAATATACAGTGCCTCACCACATTTTCTTTTTAAAAGAGACACATTTGTATGAGACGGACTCACGGTGAGATGGTGTATAATTTGGATATTGACATTTTAATATTTTAAGAGTGGTGAGTGTAATTTGTGCTAAATTGCCCTCCATCTCATTCATTAGATCGTCTCATACAAATTTTTGTCTTTTTAAAAATATCTAATCTCCGCAAATATTAATTGTTTTTCTTTTTTTTATCATATACTCCCTCCATCCCGCTATATTTGTCTCATTTCTTTTGGTTGAATAGTTTAAGAAATAATATTAAAATAATAGATAGTGAATTTTTATAGTATTTAATGAATGAAAAATGAAGATATGTGGAGTAATTGGGATGAAAATAATATTAAAATAAAATAGTATTATTTTTTTTTTTAGTGAAAGAAACATTATTTTTTTTTATAAAAAAAATGGGACAAACATAAGCGGAGACAGAGAGTACTTAACTTTAACCTAACTCAAATGCAATAAGAAAAAGAAAATATAATTAAAGTAAGGTCATTAATTTGCCATTTGTAAATTTATTTGAGTATATTATCTTTGTCATTGTGTCTAGATTAAAGGATCCGATTAAAAAATTTGAAATTATAGTTGCAGATTTATTTGGGTTGTTAATATATTTTATTATGAATTTGAAAATTATCCTCTCATTTTGAATTAATTCTGAAAATTTCAAATCATCATATTTTGAATTAATTTGAAATCTTTTGTTTCAAACACCTTATGGTATGAATTCAATTTGCTCATATTATATGATAGTGAATAAATAAATAAAAAGATGATTTAGCTCGTGCATTAAAATTTGCAACCACATTCTCTACAAATTTTATAATAGTAGTTAAAATTAGTCAAGTCAGAAAAGGACGAAGTTAAATTCGGGTCAATTATATTATAGAGCCTCCAATCCTCACAAAATAAATACAAGCCATCGCATTATTTTATAAATGTTTTTGGTCTAAAAAACGTGTGAAACACTGAAAAGCTCTTTTCTTCTAAAAAAAGCTTACGAAGCTACTTACATCAACAAGATAACGATGTCGTTTTCCGCGAAAACGCGAGATCTGATCAATTTTGTATGTCTTGTTTGTCAGCTATTACAAATACAATTAACAAAAATCCATTCATGTTAGCACCTGTGGAATAGATGTCTCTGTTCTCTTTTTTAAAAAAAATCTCTATTTAAATGGATTTTTTGGGGATAAAACTTTAGAAATTTTCTATACGTTTTCTCTGATTAGACTCTAGAGTAGCCATTTAAAAAAAATCAATTGAAAAAAATCACCAAAATGGAAATTTATAGTACAATATTTATAACAAAGCAAAATGCTTATTATTTCACCAAGTGGGGCGTAAGAAAGGAGGAAAATTATTGTGGTGATAAAGATTAACACTAAATGTAACTTGGTCAAAGTACGAGCAAATTAAACGTGTTTAGCTAAAATAATTTTGGGTTTGGTTCTGATTATCCTTCAAATTCATTTTGGGTAGGTCTCATGTAAATCTGAGTTCACCAAAATTCTCTTTTTCAAGTGTCATTATTAGGTAAACGGTGATAATGCTTATTAAAAAAAATATTTAACATGAACTTGAGAGTGGATATCATATGCGGTTGATTTTATAAATAAATGAATTTATTAAGTCATGTTTTTTCAAATCAACTACCTTTAAATATTATTCTTTGTTATATTTATGTATAATTTTAATAAAAGATTCAAAATTTATAAATTAGAGATATAAACTATATAATTATTTTGAATGTGAAAAAAATTAAAAAATATGCAATTTGGGTTCAATTTTTTATTAAAAATGTAGAATTTAACAAATAATTTTTTTTTTTTTCTTATTAAATAAAATTAATTAGATAAAATGTATTTGCATTAATAATGTATTTAATTATTTAATCAATAAAGGGGGAAAAATAAAACATATATATGATTAAATAAGTATTCATTTGAAAATAATAACAGATAAGATTTTTCATATTTATATTAAAGTTATTGTTTTCAATTATATATTAAAAAATATAAACTTCTATCACTTTAGTACTATATTATGAAAAAAAATCTTGTAACAAATAGTATCATTGATGATAATTAGTCCACCGGATTCACTTCCTAGTTCCTACCAAACAGTGGCACGTACAAAGTTTCTTATGTTACAGTAACAATATTTTTAAGGTGTTGTACGATAAACTTATGTTGAAATGACTGAGATAGGTTTTATGGAAAGGTAAATTAACTATGTTTATGAATATAAATTTTTTTAATATTCATCGTTCAATAATCATTTAATTACTAAAATTATTATTATATTTTATTTACAATTAATTATGTTACTCATAAATAAACTTAATTTATATTTCCGTAAATTCTGTTTCAACCTCTGAGTATATTTTTGTTAGACGAATGGAGTAATATAATTTACAATACAATACATTAAGTATGCAGCAACACCTAACAAAATAAATATAGAAAAAATCGACACGTACTACGTACCTTTTTTTATATATTAAAACGTATTTTGTATATTCAAAATCTAGATTAAGAAAATTCATATATGTTGATTATTTTAGATGATATATCATGCACCTTGAATAAAAACACAATCAAATAAAATAATGATTTATTTATCGTAGCATTCAAAATTACTAAGAAAGGCCAATTATTTGAGATTTAATTTCGATTAAAATATTGTAAGTTAACTTTAACAGATACTCATAAACCTCCGTATAATAAACATTTCCAATAATCGTGTAATACCTGTCAAAAAAAAAAACTTTAAATAACTCCAGTAAAAAAAAAAAAAAAAAATTTGTCATAACTTGAAAATGAATAGAAATAGTTGAATATATAGTGTATAAAAGGCAACACACAAGAATAATCTTTGTTTTTTTCTTTATATTTTTCAAAGCAGCTAGCTTTTAAAGAAAACAAGCCCACGACTTTTCGTCAATTTAAAAATAAAATAAAAATCACATAAAAAAAGAAAAAAGGTTAAGCTCAGGTGCGCGGTTTTCAACTGGAATTCAGTCGAAACGACAGACCCAACCGTCGTTTAGGCGCAGCTTCGTCACAGCTTAATAATGCACCAGCCGGGAATCGAACCCGGGTCTGTACCGTGGCAGGGTACTATTCTACCACTAGACCACTGGTGCTTATTATTTAAACTATGTGTTTTATTAGTGTTGTAATTTGTAGCCATTTTCAGTTGTGACAATGAATGCTTATTTCTAATTTACCTTCCATTCATCCGTAAAGTTTTGGATTTATTAAATTCATCACGTGAGAGTTCATAATTGATATTTTCATTTGGTTGGTTACCACTTGCATATACTAGGTCAATCGTGCATTTTAAAATTTTATAATTTGGTGTATTGAAATTGGTGACTTGTTACACTGAAATGTGCAATTATATTTTACGAATACAAATTGCAAATTTTAATGTAATAAATCATAAATTTCAGTACAATAAATTACAAATTTCTAAAATAAATAATGGATTGTACGGTGTACTTAATGCACGAGAGACCCACTCTTTTTGGTTTTTTGTGGTGAAGATTTGATTTTTCTTTTTATGAAAGAGATGCCTAAATATTGTGATATAATCTTATCTGAGTTGGGTCGAATTTTAAAGTGATTATTTTTTAGTGGAATTGGTGTTTAATTTATTGAATATATTGTTGATTTATGAAATTGATTTTAGCTTAATAAATATCAACACAAATTATATTATTCACCAATTCATTAGAAATATAAATCATATACTATATTGACTCTATTATTTAATTTAATTAAATATGTTTAATCACATAATTTTTATTTATCATTAAGTTTGAAAATTATAAATTAAAGTCAAATTATGACATAAAAAATTAAAAGGCACAATTAATAAATTTATTCACGAGCTAACGAATCAAATCTCGTGATCAAACAAATCCATACTATTATGAAAAGTGACAAGCATTTGGAAAACATTTTTGAACAACTTTGCCCCTTCATTATTTTATCCAATACAAAATAATCCTTATAAACCTTCCAATTAGCCCCTCCAAAAATTTACACACTCAAATTAATTTCAAATATTGTCCTATGATAAATTATTCACGAACTTGCGATGATAAGACAATAGTATCATCAAAGTTTATTCACGGAGTTTATGTCTCTTTTTTGTCGAATTTCCTTTTGCTTACAACAGTATAAATATAAAATTTAGAAAATCTGTTGTGAAGGAAAAGAAGTAAAATTTAGAAAATATGCTGTGAAGAGAAGCACCACAATTGCTCAAGCCTTTGGGAAATATTTTTGAACAGCTTTGCCCCTCCATTATTTTACCCAATACAAAATAATCCTTCACAAACCTTTCAATTAGCCCCTTCAAAAATTTATATATTTATGCAAGAGTTGTCAAATTTATCTTACCATCACGAACTTGGTGATGATAATATAATAGTATCGTCCAAGTTTATTCACAGAGTTTATGTCTCTTTTTTGTAGAATTTCCTTTTGCTTACAACAGTATAAAATTTAGAAAATTTGTTGCGACGGAAAAGAAGCATCACAATTGTTCAATAAAGGTTGTTCTTTGGGCTATGTCTTGTATGCACCCGGGTGCACCGTGCATTCATAGTGCATTTTAGAAGCGTGCAACTTGTTATGCTGAAAAGTGTGACTTATTTACACAGAAAAGTGCAACTGTTAATATGAGAACATAGTTGCATGCTTCTGTTTGGAATAATTGCACGTTTCTATTTTGTATAGTTACACGCTTTTAAAATGCACTATACTTTTGTATAGTTACACGTTTTTGACAACATCATGTAAGTGCGCTTCATGCACAACTAAAGTGAAAGATTATAAACTAACAGAATCACTGGCCATGTACTGTGGTTGGTACTTTGGATACCGAACGGATTCATTCCGTCAGTTGAGAGTGCAAGACGCAAGTGTCGTGGCTCGGTGCCAAATTATGGATGTCTGACATCGAATGTCTTCCACTGGGGTGAATCAACAGGGTGTCTTAGCATTCCATCTTTGATCCTATCATCATGATGTCAAGTTAAATTTCTAGCATCCACAACGCTACTATACATTCTCCTGAATCTTGGTATTATTGGAAAGTACCACATCACCTTCGCGGGAGATTTATTTTTCTTATATCGTTTTAGCCCACACTTGGGACATTCATCGAGGTCTACATACTCCTTTCGAAATAAGATACAATCACCCGGACAAGCATGAATTTTCTGATGTGTTAACCCGATGGACTTGAGCATTTGTTTAGCATCATATGCTCTCTTAAGCAGTACATTTCCATCAGGCAGTAGACCACTAATTGTTTCCAGCATACTTGTAAAGCACTCATCGGACAACTGGTGAGCTGCTTTTAGGTTGAACAATATCAACACAGCTGACAGTTTTGTTGCCTTCTTACACCCGAGCCACAGTGGTAATCCAGCAGAATCCCTTAACTTCTCTGACATATAAGGGTGATCTAGTAGATCATCGTCATCCCCACTCGATGTATCAACAGTCGGTACATCATCGAAAATATCCGCATCCACTGTATCTTCAAACCTAAAGTCAGTTTCTAGGTTGCTTGAGCTACATCCATCTCTTCTCTCACCATGATATGTCCAAACGGTATATGTTTTATCAATACCGTGAATCATCAAGTGGTCAAACAGACTTTCTCGACCACTAACGGTTTTTTCATTCATACATTTTCAACACGGACATGGATTGTACAGAGGGTCGGTGCAGTGTCTAATTGCATGATTACAAAATTCTTCCACCCCATTCCTATACTCATCTGATAATCGATCTGCTCGAACCCACTTTCGATCCATATAGAAAAAGAGATGCCTATAGGAAAGACAATATGAAGAACTTCTCAAGACATTAATGTATATATACCTAATCATACTTGATCTCAACTTTTATCCTAATGTATCTTCCTAATCATTTTCTTATTAAAAGCTATATCACAATCCTAACGTACCTAAGGTTTTGTTTCTTCTCAAGACATTAATATATATATATATATATACCATCAATCATCTAAAGCAACTATCTAAAACACATGCATTTGATCAAACACTTGGTGTGCATCTTATATTCATCTCTAAATTGATATAAAAAATCATCAATCAACTCAAAAATATATATCAATCTTAATTATGCTTAAATCCTACACATGCATTTGATTAAACACTTGGTGTGAATCATATATTCATCTCTAAATTGACATAACAAAATCACCAACCAACTCAAAATTAAATATATCACAATCTTAAATTATGCTTAAATCCTACACATGCATTTGATCAAACACTTGGTGTGCTTCATATATTCATCTCTAAATTGACATAAAAAATCACCAACTAACTTAAAAATATATCTCAATCCTAATTTATGCTTAAGTTCCTACACATGCATTTGATCAAACACTTGGTGTGCATATCATATATTCATCTCTAAATAAACATTAAAATCACAATTCCAAACTAACAATTTATCCACAAATTACCAACAACAATCAAGCCACACAACATATATATATATATATACACAACATATATATTTATATATATAACACATAAATTAAACCTAACTAATTAATTAACAAAAAAGAAAAAAAAATTAAGCATTATTACCTTGTAGAGGCGGAGGAAGGCGGCGGCGGCAGGGCAGGAGGGCGGTGGCGGCGGCAAGGGACGGTGGCGACGGAGGGAGGAGGAGGGGAAAAATCGCCAAGACGTGGAGGGCGACGCACGGCGCGCGGTAGGGGAGGAGGATGGCGACGTGTCGCACGGCAATGTGTAGAAAATGGAGAAGGGAGGAGGAGGCCGGCGATGGAAAAAATGGAGAAGGGAGGAGGTGGGCGACGGAAAAATGGAGAAGGATATACGTACGCGATGCAGGGGGGGCTAGCTTCGATCTGTATCTGAAAAATTAAAACACGATGGGGCATTATGCTAGGGCTGCACACACCTTACAAAGCGGTTCGGAACCGCTCTCTCTTGCAGAGCGGTTTTGAACCGCATTCCAAGCTTTCTTCTTGCAGAGCGGTTAGAAATCGCATTTGGAATGCGCTTGCAGAGCGGTTTTGAACCGCTCTCTCTTGGAGAGCGGTTTCAAACCACTTTTTAATTTTTTTTTATTTTTTTTATTAAAAACCGCTCTCCAAGGGACCACTTTGAGAGCTATTCGAAAAAAAAGTTGTCCAAGTGGAGCTCTCCAAGCTCAAATGTGTAGTAGTGTCACCTAACAATTTTTTATTTTAATTTCTTTTGAACAAAATTTTATTAAATTAGAATTAAATGAAAGCGAGGTCATACTATCATCGTCAAAATGCTTTTGGAAGTATAAAGTTGAGATAATCCACTGGACCTAAAAAATTATTAAGGAGAATATGCGACGCATTAGCTAGTATGCGATTGGCTATTTTAGAAATAAATAATTGTGAGATTTTTTTTGATGAAATGTAAACAGAACTTTTAATTACTTATACATTTTTGGAATTAATAAGATGATTTTTACTATTTAGTGTTGGCTGTGCTAATTATATTTCTTATATTAAGTTGGGTTAAGTTTTTTCGTACTTCAGTAACTTTGTAAAGTTTTGAAATATGTTTAGATTGTTTTGACTTTTTTATTTTTGTCCTGTAAATTTTTAAAAAATTAAAATTTGTCATTTAACATGCTGCAGCAGGTAACTGCCATTATTTTATTTTTCCCTTTAATATCGAAGCGCCACTTAAACACATTTTTAATCCTATTGGGTTCTGGGTCGAGTTTAAAGATAATATGTACTCCATCCGTCTCAAGATTACTTGAACACTTACATTTTTGCTCGTGTTTTAGCGAGCGAATTGTTTATTAGTATTTGAAATAATAAAGTGACTTTTAAGGTGGGGTATGTTAGTCTTACCCCTCCTTTATCATACGCATTTCTTAAAATTAATTTATCATTTCGTATAATAATAAAAAACTCGCTCGCTAAAACACGAGCGAAACAGTAACTGTTCAAGTCATCCTGGGACGGAGGGAGTATATTAGAAGACAAAGTGAATCAGGTCATTTTACTGGGTCTAAACTGACCGAAAAATTCAAAGTTAAATAAAAATACGCAGAAATCACTATTTAACCCTAAAAATATACGCACAAAAATCTCGACCAAATATTATTAGGAATAAAAAAGTCTATGTGGTATTTTGAAAGTAAAAGAAAAAATAAATTAATTACATACGCAGCGATTGCCTGTTTGGTGACCTGCTGCAACATAGTTAACAAATGAATTTTAAAAAAATTAATAATTTATAAGACCAAAATCAAAAAGTTAAAACAATCAGGATTAATTTCAAAGCGAATTAAAGCTACTGGGTACAACGTAATTGAACAACAAAGATTGCAAATGACCGATGACGAGTTGTTCTCCCATGAACTAGGTCTATGCTATGAACTTGAATTATTTGACTCATTTTACTCATTTTCAATACATTTTTCTAACTCACTAAACTTGACTCATATTATACCCTGGGTAGGTTCAAATATCATAAATTAAAAACAAGGTGTTCATAGCATGAACCAAGTATATACGAGTATGTTTATTTTGGGATTTACCAGGATGGACTTAGGACATTTTGCAATCCAAGTCACATACTAGTTGGAGATTTCCACATCCACCTTTTAAATTCACTCCTATAAAATATACATATACATCTATTTTTACAAAATTCAATACAATCATATCACCACTTTTCTTCCATCCAATTATTCTCTCTCCTACTTTTCTCCCACTCAATACAATATAATAATATCACATTTATCATTATTTTATATTAATTTGACATAAAGTAAAAATTTCAACTTACCAAATTCTTAAAACAAACACGTACTTTTACTATTCATCGAAATTTTTAAATTCATAGGATTTCGAAGTTATGACTTCCCCTGCACATCTGAATCCCGAAATAAACATACCCTTCAAGTTTTTGTCACGGTGACCCGGACTAAGCGTAGTAGTATTATGGATTGGGCGAGTCAAAAAAGGGTTTTCGACATCACTTTTTTTATACCCAAATAGTTTTTCAATGCCATGAAGAAACCAAAATTTCTGGTCAAGGAAGTATACATTGATTAATTTTTAACATTACACATATTACTATGAGACATATTTATATGGGAAGGTCCTACGATAAGACGAAACATAATTTAGACATTAACACTTTAACATTTTGAGATGGATAAATGTTGATTCGTGCTACTATAGAGTTGGTCATGTATGAATTTTTTTATATGCGAGAATGTTCATTTTCTCGCAGTTTAGTAATCTAAATAGTGAATAGAAAGTGGAATATGAAAAGTGAGATACTAGTATGGGTGATGTCATTCCAGTCACAAGGGTTCTAGGATGCAGAAAAAAAAAAAAAAAAAAAAAAAGAGTGAATGGGGTCAGATTCTTAGTTGGGCCAACACTAAAACTACTCAAGCCCAACGTTTTCACGTAATTGGTCCATTGTCCATTACTTTTTGGGTCCGGTTATTAACACCCCCAGAATTGGTAGATACACTTAATAAATATTTTTATTATTTTTTAATACAGACAAAAATACAATATTACCCTTAACAAAACCCTAATTTCCCCCTCTCCTCCCCTCTTCTCTACCCCTCCAGGCCTCCACCCACCCTTTTCTCCCCTCCTTTCTCTGCAATACCACCAAGAGGCCCATAGCGGCGCCGCCCCGTGATCTCCACAGCGCCACGGCAACTACGGCTCACATTTGTAAAAAAAAAAAAAAAAAGAAAAAAAAAGAGCGTCACCGCCTCCATCTCCGTCGCCGTACACTCCCTCCCAAGCGTCATCGCCTCCACAGCCGCCGCGTCCGCCCTCTCTCTCCTTGAAGGTTAGTGCGGTCAGATTCTTTTTTTTTTTCCTTCTTTTTATTCTTCAATCTCTATGAAATCTCAAGGCTTGAATTGAATGTGCGAATCTTAAGAATTTGGAAGCATGGAGTGGAGATGTTTGGAGAGATCAGGGTTTTTTTTTCCGGCTATTTATGTTATTTCCTTTTATTTTTAAAATCTGGATGGTGGTGATGGTCCGGCAACGGCGGCGGCAGGGGATTGCTACAGAGGTTGAAGGGTAAGGGCATCTCCAACCATTTCGACTCAAATTACAACTCAAAACCCAAATTTACCACCAAATTTATCTCCAACTGTAAAATCATCTTCAACCATCAAACTCAAATTTAAACTCAAATAAGAATATTCTTAACTTTATCAATTTAATTTTTTATTTTATCTAACGTTTACTTATTAATTAAATTATAATTACGTATTTACATTTAAACTAAACAAAAAAAATTGCAAATTTAATAAAAAAAATATTAAAACACATTGCTTCCATGATATAAAATATTCTTGCAAAAAATAAATTATATAAAATACCAGAATTTAAATACATGAGTCATCACAATTACACAGCAATACTATAAATAAAATTACATTTAATACACATATTTAAACCCTTAAAATAAAAGAATAAACAAAAAAAAAATAGTTTGAGTTTGTGAGCGATTAATAAACAAATTTCGACGACCTTTGTTCACATTAGGCAAATTGCCACTGGATTTGAGTAGTGGTTGGAGGCAAATTTTGCGTTTGAGTTGCAATTTGCCTCCCTGTTGGAGACGCTCTTAGATTGAAATTGATGGGAAATTGATGGAAGGGTAATATAGTATTTTTACTACATATAATAAAATAATAAAAATATTTAAGCGGTGCATCTCCCAAATCTGGGGGTGTATATAATCGGACCCTTACTTTTTATGCAATTATATATTTTTAAAAGGGTACGGTTAATATTACACTTCCACAATTCCACGAACAAAACCTAATTTCAATAATTTAGGCTGAGTTTGTTTTGAAATTTAAGTGGGCGGAGCAAGTTCAGGTTTTAGAATACAGGGATTTAGAATTCAGAGATTTAAAATCTTTGATAAATAGTAAATGTATGTGTTTGTTTTGGAATTTGAGTAGTGTGACATTTAACTTTATGTTAAATCAATGTTTAATAATGATTGATGTTGTATTATTATATTATATTATATTGAGAAGAGTAATAAAATGTATAAAGTGTGATCTATTGAAAAGAGTAATAATAGATTTTATAGGTATTTGTAGGTGTGAATTGAATGTGGGATTTAAAAATTAGATTATAAATCTTAAACTCGTATAAGACAGGGAGCGCAAAGTCCTAAGTCCATCCGAGTGAATCCCTAAGAGTATGTTTGTTTCGAGCTTGAGGTGGATGGAGCAAATCCGGATGGGGAAAAAGGTGGATGGGAAAAATCTTGTGAATAGTAATTCATTGTTTGTTTTCGGTTGGATGCAGTAGAGATTGATGGATTTTTATGTCAAATCAATACTTTTTAATTATAATGATGTATTATTTTATTATAGTTAGTTAATATGATAATGATTGTATAAAATAAAAGTGTAAGAAAAGTAAAAGAGATAATAAATTGTTGTAAGAAAAGTATGAGAGAGAATGAGTTGGTATAAAAAAAATAGTGATATAATAGTTTTAGGGTATAAATGTATAATATGTATGGATGTGTATTTAAATGGAGGATGAGATGTGAAAATTAGAAAAATGGACGGGACGGGGGAGGCCCATACCCCATCCGGACCTCCCCTGCTGAAAACAAACACCACCTAAATAAACATAGCCTTAAAGATTTAAAGATAAATCCCGTCAAAAAATATAAAATAAAAAATTTAAAGATAAATCTTAAAAAAAAAAAGATAAATCTAAATAAATAGAATCAATATTTGAGCTAAACACATCCTCCACCCCTGTCCGTCCCACCGCCGCCTCCTCCACCGCCCTCCCCCCGCCGGCAATCTTCTCATGTTAGTTTTCTATCGTCTCCGCGGCAACAACCTCACCGTTTGTATCTGCAGAAATTGAAGGATTTTATTTCCCGCAGCGATACCCTTTTCTACGATTCACTTGCGTGCTCTCCCCGGCCGGTTCTTGTGTTCTGTTTTCATTTCTCTTAGGTATTTAATTTTATATTGCAATTCTTCTGGCAGTTTAATTGTCGTGTTTTAGCTATTTGATCTAGATTTGCTAATATACTAATTTTTTTCAATTTGTTGTAATTCGTTTATCTGGGTTTATAAGTTGGTGTAGCCAAAGATTTTTGGGGTGTCCCCTGTTTTGCTGTGTAGTGTGTCTCTGGCATCTCCCGTGACTCAGCACTCACATTCGTTACTGATTTCCCCGCCTCTATGTCTAATCTTTGCATAATTTTTGGCTTCATTGTTTTTGTGCTTTTACATTTTTTTGTACTGGATTGAAAGTGTTAGCGGACTCTGTTAATTAATTGGTTTGTTGTACATTTATATCATACTTTATTGTTTTCTTCTCATGGTTAATGAGTTCTAACATTTATATCATACTCCATAATTTAGTTGTGATGGAAAATTGTAGATATGGAGTAGAAATAGACTTGCTCTGATTTTTCAGCTTTTGGTTTTCTCCAGATTCGTTCAGTTTTCACACTTCGCTTTCACGGTTTCACCGAATCTTTCATCCACTTAATTCATGTGTTTTTAATTAAAACGCAAAGCAATAGTTTTGTGGAAATTTTGAATTCCAATGGCAACGGCGACTTACCCACCGCCTCCACCGTATTACAAGCTGTACACAAGCTATTCTGAGGACCCGGACTCCGGCCCGGCGCCGCCACTTCCTATTGAGGGCCCATATGTCCTGTACGGCGCCAACTATACGGTATTTTCACAATATTTTCCCTTTTATTTCCGGATATGAGATTTGTTAACTGTTGTAGTTTCTCTTTTTTGATTGGTAGTCTGATACTTTTACATTATAATAGGGTTTTCCTAGAAATTGCCTGTTATTTGAAAATTGAAATCGGGGAATCTAGCAGAATATAACTTACCCTTTCTGCTAAAGGGTCTCTTGAAGTCCCAATTTTAGTCTCTGTTATAGGCTTGAGGACCAGTTCTTATTAAAAATCACTTGATGGAGGAATGAGAATCAGTTTGGTTCTGTAATTGTTCATTTGAATGGACATGCTAATATAAATTATAGAATTGAGATTGCAGATTAATTGCCCGTTGGGTTTCATTTCCATTTTCATATTATTTTAAACCTTTCTTGGGATAATTTTTCTTTTCACGAGGGTTCATCTGAAACTTGTAATATTTTTTTGGATTGGTTTCTTCTTGTAAAGGCTATATGGGATTTGATATTACAATGTGATCGCTTTTTTTTTTTGTAATGAAGCGTAATGACGAATTAGAATTGTCCTTCCTAAGGCGTGTTCTCCCTTGACGGAATCGTTGTGTAATTGTGTCTTTTCTGGAGTTGTTTGAGCACAAAACTTGATCAGTACCATTTGTCTTATCATTGGCCCTTATTTTTTGAATGATCGTTACTGCTATGTTTTTGTGTCTCAATAAGCATGGCCTTGTGTTATTGTTCTTTTGCTGAAGATCCCACATCATTATGTCAAAACTCAAAACATTAATAATATAGCAATTGTTAACCATGTTTTAATGCAGAAGCTTTTAACTAATTTATGAAAAACATCCAACTTTTCACCCTATTTCTGTTCTAGTGGTAGTGATTTAATGATCAATTATCTTTTTTGTTTCTTACAAAAAAAATTGGTAATCAGATCACTCTTATATTTGGATCTCTTGTGGACAAAAAATTACAAACAGAATCTTTGGCTAGTGATCACTTTTTTTGACGCATAGGAACTTGAAAACAAGAAAATGATTGGATGAGGGATGTTAAACGTAACGATTGCATTTTATGCCATGTTAAATGATGGGACTATATTATAACTCATCTTAAAAAGCATGTAATTGCCAGCATAGCGTATTGGGCAAAGAATTCTCAGTATTGAGCAACCATTTCTGAGTTTATCTTTATTGCGCAAAAAAAAATCCTACTTCATCTTTTCAAAAAGAAACATATCTAATTCACAGTTAGACATAGACTGCCTGCCATCTTAATGAGTTAATGTTGAATACCACAGGCTGGCATGAGTTATTTCATTATATAATTGTAACTTGCCATTACCTATTCACTGTATTAAGAGGAGGATGGGAGGTTTATTTGTTTTAACTTTGTTTTGTATTCTATCTTGCAGACAGATGATGTTCTTCCAGGTCTAGAAGAGCAGGGCGTTCGCAAATTGTATCCAAAAGGGCCAACTATAGGTATAGTTTTGTGCACTTAAATTGTTTTTTCTGTCACATGAGTTCGGGGCTTCATATCTAAACCACTTAAATGTCAATCACCTAGTTACCTTGTTCTTTTAACTTTTAACATTGTTTTTTTTCGTTTTGACCTCTATTTAGGTATTATAGCTTCCGTATCTTATAAGACTAAAAATGATAATGTAAATCCAATGATTTCCATCATTTGGTAGTATCCTTATAGGCAAATGTTTGCTTAATGTTATTTACAAGCCGTGATCATATTATTTTTTAATAGATTTCAAGAAAGAGCTGAGATCACTTAACAGAGAGTTGCAACTACATCTGTTGGAACTTGCTGATGTTCTTGTAGAGCGCCCATCTCAATATGCACGGAGAGTAGAAGATATTTCTCTTATTTTCAAAAACTTACATCACCTTCTGAATTCTTTGCTTCCACACCAGGTGAAGTATTTGGACTGTAGCAACTTAGTTGTTAATGGAAGAACCACATGCTTTTTGATTCTGCTTTTTCATACTGTATGTTTATTTTGTCAGGCTAGAGCAACATTGATTCACATTCTAGAACTCCAGATACAGCGGCGTAAGCAAGCTGTGGAAGATATTAAAAGGTACAACGCTTTATCCATGCTCTGCACCATAGTTTGAATCAGTATGCTTTTTTGTGAATGAGGCTTAGAGCCCATTTGGCGAAGCTTATTTTAAACGTCTTATGAGCTCTAACATCTAAAAAGTTGTTTCAAGAGTTTATGAGATGCAACTTTTAAGTAACTTATAAGTTATTGAAATGTTTGGCTAATAAAACTTATAAATTCTTTGATGATTTGAGAGAAATACTTTTAAATTTTAATTTCAATATAAAATAATTAATTTGGAGAGTGTTTGTGGGTGGGTTAATTTTATTTTATTTTAAATATTAAAAAATAGCTTAAAGAGCTTTTAAAAAAATAAGTTGGGGTGTTGGTACTTTTCTTTTGAGCTTATAAGCTGTAAAGAGTTTATTTTGAGACTAGTTCATTTTATTTCTACAATGCATTCAATTAAGCAACATTCTTGTTCTATTAATGGTAATCAGAAGAAGAGAAGAAGCACAGAGGCTTCTAATGGAAGTACTTGGAACTCTCGATGGACAGTAACATCTCATGTATAATGTTGTTTCTTCAACAACCTACCATTGGTACATGAATCACATCATCTGTCCTGCATTGGTTTTACAATTATGGTGCAAAATGGAGTGAAAAAGGCCAATTCAATTTGCAGCCCACTCTTATTTGATGGTTTAAAGTGTTAAGGCATTGTATAATCCGGTGTTCAATGGTTTAAAGTGTTATGGCATTGTATAATCCGGTGTTCAATATTATTTATACCTTCAGAATCATGAATGAGCAGTTTATTCTGCCAACTAGTTAATTCATAGGTTTTTAATTTTTTGAGCACTGAGACATGAGATGCTTGAATCTGTGTAGGTTGTGATGTCTAATGTGGTGCCACTTTCTTCACATTAATATTTTATTTATTCTAATACCGTCCTTTAATGTTTAATTTGCATGAATCTTTCTGGAATTACGAAAGTAACAATAACAACGTTTCTACACGAGAGTACTATTTTGACAGAAATAAATGCCAACTCTCTTTGTGCCCCTTTCTTACTTACAGTTTGTGCCTTTCATTTTTTCAATTACAGTTTTGACCCTTTTTTTGTGTGTATCGATTGTACTGTTCAATGGATGCACCCCAAGTATTGCTCTTTTAGTTTTTAGCTTTATTTTCAGTAATATCAATACGATTATTATAAACATTTTTGTTTCAAGAATTAGGGCCTTGACAAAAAGGTAACGGAATTTTGGAAAAATATTCTGGAGAAGTTATCCTATAAAATGTCAGCTTTAACATCTGGCCGTCTATAAGAAATTTGAAGAATACAACAATAAGCCACGCTTCCAAGAGGTGAACTTGCATGTTTCCAATACAAAAAGGGGAAGTGTGAAATTGGGCTTCCATTATTTTATTTTCAACAAATAAGATGATGCAACATTAAATTGTAAAATAATATAAGAGACAGATAGAGATGGTACCACTGCTAATAGAAAAACAAAGATACGACTGTACATGAAAGTGCTCGAATTTACATATAACCGGCTGATGTGTTCAATAGCTCTTCACCACCTCAAACGCACTTACCTCTACAAAATCTGTTTACAACAAAATTTGTGTATTTAAAACAAGAACCAAAAAAATGGATATGGATACAATGAAATCCATCCCACATTCACGCCGACCTGCATTGCACAACCAATACAATCATCATCACCTTTCCATAGACGTAGACAACTGAAATAATTGAATTGCAACATATACTAATATATCAAAGAAATGTTGCACGAAGGACAGATATACCAACCGTAATTATGCAAAGTCTGTGATGTTGGTAGTGCAGGCAAGGACATCTCTGAGAATCATACGAACAAAACTCGTGAGAACATGCTCATACCGATAAATCGCTATATAAATGAGAAAATGAACAGAAAAGGGCAAAGGAGTCTAATTAATTACCAGGAGCACAAAGAGATATTGATGTGATTGACGATGAGGAGGGCCACGGAGCTTCAATGTTGTCTCTCAAATCACAAGTAAAGCTGAGTCCTGAAGAGTTATCATACTCCAGATTTGTAGGTAGGCTTTGAAGTAAACACCCTGCATTCAAATGGAAATATTTATTACTCCCTCCGTCCCACAAAAGATAGTCACGTTTTGTCGTTTTCCTTTTTTTGTTTGTCCAAACTTATAGTCATTTCTTTATTTCAAAATACTACTATTATTTAAAGTATATTGAAATTAATCATGTTTATCATTTTAAATGAAGTTATTACTGTTTGCGGATTCAATAAATAAAGGCATATCAGGAAAATTATAGGTTATATTCAAATTTTCAAGAAAAATCAATGATGATTATTGGTTTTGTAAAACTCGAAGTGTGACTATTTTTGTAGGACAGAGGGAGTACATAGTTTATTGCAAATATGCTTGGAGCACAACTTCTTCATTTTCTTTATGTAATCTTTTATCTAACATGGTTTGGACTTTTAAAGTAGAAAAAACTAAGTTCAGAAGCTGTAATTCTAGGTGCCAAATGTTCCAAAACATTGCACCCAAAAATAGCAACTTTTCAAACTAGAAATAAGTGTCAAAACACCAAAATCAACATTAGGTAAATTAGAAGATGAATGAGGAAGAAAATTAGTACCTTCGGGTCCCACTGCTGCTCCACGGAAAAAGAAAAAGAGTGCATCAGATAGCATCATGAGTGATTGCACAAATATATATACTATTGGTAATTACAATTGAAACCTCACCTTGGAGGCTAAAATCTTTTATGTCCACATCGCAAAGCTCATAAATGTTGGTCATTACTCCACCCTTACGCAACATGGAACCCAATGAGATTGCGCACATTATTGCTTGCCTATTTGTTATCAACATTTGCCTTTGAATCCCGGCTATGTAAGTATTTAACGAGCTACAACAATGAGGACTAGGGGCTGCAACATTTTGGCATGCTGCAATTACTTCTGATGGCTGCTTCAAAGACAATGGGCAGGCTACATAGAAAAAATCTAATGTTTACAGCCAATATAATTACTCTTATACATCATTATGCCATAGAGTATCAGTGGGTTTCACAACTAATACTGTTCAGTGAAAACAACTAATACTATTTACAAATGCACTTGAGTTGCACAATGCAACTGCTGCAAAGAAGTACTCCCTCCGTCCCAACAAAGTTCGCCCCAACTCTTGGGCACACATATTAACAAAAGGGTGTAATGAGTAGAGTGTTGAGGGGTAATGTGGTAAACCTTTATGTATAAAGTAAATGAATTAATTGGATTGAGTGTGTGTGTGGGCCCCAAAAGTAATGGCATTTGGCGTAAATATGTGTGAATATTGTGAGGGTGTAGTTTAGTAAGGGTTTCCTTTTTTTTGGGTGTGTAAACTTTTGTGAGCATCCCAAAAAGGAAAGTGGGCAAACTTTTCTGGGACGAGGGAGTATTTGCCTATGTCATAAAGCTCTAAGGCTTCCAGTATCAAGCCACTCGGACCAAAATCCAGTTTCCATATTGTCTACATTATAGATTTGGTGAATTTTAGAAGGTTCATGACTATAGCGGATGACCTATAAGGCATCTAATTGATGTAATCTCATTAGCGATTTATCGGTATGAGCATGTTCTCACGAATGCAGTAAATCACAATCTGATAGAGGCAAGGGTTTCAAAACACAAAATCAATCACAATCTTACAAGAAAGATTTCAACAGAAAGAATCCTGCCCAAACTAACTGTCAATTACAATTTTAATGATCTCTCAGAATGACCTCACGAATTACAACAGCCAATATAAATGAGAATCTCAATCGCTAACCCTAATCTATCGACCCGCCAAGTGGAGATAGCCGATTGGCAGCTTAATTATAATAATAACCCAACTATAATAATCATAAATATTCCGGCCTAAATATGAAAGTTATCACAATCTATATAATTAAAGCGGGATCCTTGTGATCCCATTAAAGCACACTTGTCAAATTGACTGTATTTTTTCAATATGCAACATATGTAAGACAACTACCCATATCGTTGTCGTCCATTATGACATACATAACTTGTAACAGGGAAAACATGATCATTAATAATAGTAAATTGGGAAGTGCGCACCTTTATTAACTTTGCAAGCGGACAATATTCGGAAAGCACTGTTTGCTGAGTCATGACTCAGTTTCCTTGAGATATACGAATATACCACCCCTTTGCAATCATTAAGCACGTCAACATGAGCAGACATTCCAACTATCTTATTATCATTCATAAATGACTGCATTCCAGAAATTTTAACCACAGCCTCCATAACAGCTGGCTGACAAATAGGCCTACAGCATTCTTTAAGCTGGTCAACGGTACTACACGCCTCCAATAACTTACTGGTGTTGACTTTTTCCTCAAATGAGTTTATGTCCTTCACAGGACAAGAGCCACCAGTGAGATTCGAAGCTTTCGTAGGACATATGGTTGGTAATGACATGCTTGCTCCTTTGCTGGCTAATATACTGACAATATCTTGAAAACAGTCATCAGCAACTGCATTTTGTAAGATTAGGTTATCAGAATTAATACTGTAGAATCCTTGAAATACGTGGAGCAAGCTACTAAACTGAGGACAGCATATAACGTTTCCAAGTATTGATGCATATTGCTGATGGCAATCAGTTGCTGTTAGTTCGATGATACTTGAAATGGCAGAAAAGTTTACGGGGCATCTCCCAGTCAAGACCGTTTCATAGGTATCTGGATAAGTAGAATACATTGGTGGTAAAGATCCAATTGGGGAGGAAAAGTTAGGAAAAACAGCGGGTGGTATTTCAAAGGGCTCGAATGTTCCACTTCTAGGTGGGCTAGCTAGAAAAGATGCTGAAGAAAGATGACTTTGACCTGATGCTGCTTGCAGCCAGATAGCAAACTGCAATGACAAATGGAGCCAAAACTCTGCAAAACCATAAAACCCCATCAAGTATAGAACAAAGTCAGCGTTTTGATGAATTGGAAGGTTGTTTCCGTTGTATTAAACATTGAAAAATGAGAATTATGAGGTATAAATGATTAATGCAGTGTATTATATTCTCAATAGATCCTTTGAAGTTCGAACCATCTAATTAGTGTAGTAAGAAGTGTATCCCTTTCTCAACAGATGCTTAGAAATGTCGACAAATTGATTTAATCAAACTAGGTAGTATAATAAACTTTGCAACCTGGTAAAGTAATAAAGAACTTAAATTGGAGAAGAAATACAACATGTTGCACATTGTACGGAGAACAAAACATCAACAAACAGAAAATCTTACCCTTGAGTCGGATAATAGTTTTTACATGATCCATAACCCCAACTAACCCTTAGGAAACATCGATTTTTTAAAATGATATCCCACAGGGTATTTATCAGTTAACTCTTGAGGTGGTCATATAACCAAACAGCCAGGTACCTATATGGGAAAGTTCAATCATGGAACTAAATCAGAAGAAATCAGTAAAAAATATCAGAGCAGACCCTTATATGCTAGCTTTGTAACTTAAAGTAATCCACTCTGGAAACACTTTTTCCTCGGTGCTATTTAGTATTACCCAAGTTACAAGGATCTTGTTAAGAAGAATGTCAAAATCAAGCTAAAGTTCAGCTCTCCATTCCTTTTCCTTCCAGAAATGTTAATTCCTACTGAAATTTAAGAAATCAGAAACCCTAAATCTACAAGAACCTAAATGTAACTCTCACAGTCTCACTATAACAAACAGTACAATGGAAGGGAAAGAAAACACACGAGACACACGCACAAGTAAAATGCAGCTCCATAACACGCGGGATCCACCTTTTACACTAATCACCATCAAAGCCCAGATAAAAAGAAAATTGCACATACAAAATCTAGGAACACATTTTACTGTGTTTTTTGCAAAATTAGCAGAAATGATTAGTTGCAAAACGTACCTGAAGTCAAGATTTGGAAACCTTCAAGTTCATGAATGAAGACTAATGAAATGAAATCGGAAAAGGGGGATAAAAGCAAAAACCCTAGCAAAGTTGGGAAAAGTTTGGCTGAATTATGGAGATGGGATAAAAGGTGTCAAGAACTTGGCAACTTCTTTAAAATAATTTATTTATTGGGCACTGCACTTTGAAACAAATCTTATTATTTAACTTTTGATCCTGATTATTTGACTAAATAAAATTTTAAATATAAAACATCGGTCGGTTTTTCACTCAAAAGTCAAAACCAACAAATTACACCTGTGTCAATTAATCCATCATTTTCTTATTTTTACAATTTGCAGTTCTCTTACAGAAATATTAACTAAACCTATGGGAGTTTTTTTTTTTTAGAAGGGAATAAGCCGGCGATAAGAGAGAGGATCTGCACTCTCTCCACCTTTTTTCCTTCTTCTTCAGCGTTTGGTGGACGTTACTTTTTTTCAAGATTATCACCGCCAAACATCTGGTTACTTCTGATTGCCGTTGTGGCCAGCTCGGCCCTCTAGGTTTGGTTGCACTTTCTGATTTTTTTTTTCTGTTGCTTGTAATATATGTGTTGGGGTTCTGTGAATTGTCTGTCTGTATTTCCAAAGGTACCGCCTTGGTCGGGAATGCGTTGACTATCGTCGGCGGTGTTTGATCTTGTAGTTATTGAAGTCCAATTTTCATGGTAACCTGTGCAAGCAGTCATGGGGTGGCATGTTTTTTGTCTCGGTGTTTTCTCTGAAGGCCAGATCCGAGTAGGTAGTCCGTATTTTTTTTGTCTCGTTGCACCCGTTTGTTTGGGTGGATTTGAGGCTTTCGGCTTGTTTCGAGAGTTATGTACTCTTGTGTATTTTCTTATGAATAAAAGCTCTCGTTTAAGCTTTCAAAAAAATATATATATATTAACTAAACCTATAGTTATTTAAACTAAATCGATAAAAACAAATATTAATTCATTACAAATAACACCAGAGAGCTCCCTCCTACCTACTCACTTATAGTGCAAGGAAATCATTTGTGAATGAATGTGCACACTCCATAATGTATTTTAAAAATATATATAATTTATTATATTAAAAATACAAAATATATTAAAAAAATCACACGTTTTAATATAATAAAATATATTTCAGCATAAATAATTATATATTTTTAAAATATATTATTTAATGCATAGTGCACAATACACCTTGCCTTTCTGCACAATGAATGTTCTCTTAACAAATATAAACGCCATTTTACGAAATTGTCGCAACAATTGGCATATTAATTAATTTTTTATTTTTCTTTTCTTTTGAAATATTGCTGTAAAGTGTTGATAGCCAACCAAATCCAATGAACTAAACCGCCTTTGTTTCAATGAATTTCGGCTTCTCATTAGGGCCCACTCTACATAGGTAGGCCCCTCTTTATGATGAATTATAAATTTGCTATGATTAAGTGAGGCCCAAATAGTAGACTTTAAGGGTATGTTCGTTTTGCGAGTATCACGGACGGACTTTAATTATATAATCTCAAATACCATTTTCTTTAATACTCAAACAAAGTATTTTGAAATCCTACAACATTCATCTCTAATATTATTATTGCACCCTACACCCTATACTCCCCTCACTTTTACACAATTTTCAAAACATCACATTCATTCAATCATTACAATAATAATATAATAATACAAATCAATCAACTTTTTCGTAATCCTACACAATCTTATCCTATAAAATTCTCAATAAACATATACTCAACTTTTTGAATAGGATTTTGAAATTCAAGGATTTTGAAGTCCAAGATTTTTCACACTCACTATAAGCCCAAAACGAACATACCTTAAGGGTATGTTTGTTTTGACACTATTCCGGACGAACTTTGGACTTTACAATTCTACATACCCATTTAATACAATACTAAAATCAGGATTTCAAAATCAAATTTAAAACCTAACTTAAACCCTACATCTGCACTTATTCTCATTAATAATAATATTATCACTGTTACATAATTTCCAACACAATACTCAAGCATTCAATCATTACTATAATAATATAATTATACAAATCAAACTTTTTTGCAATCCTATATAATTCTACCCTATAAAATCTCAAAACAAACATACAATTTTATTATTCATTAGGATTTTAAAATCTTAGATTTCAAAGTCCAGGATTTCCCCTGTCCACTATAAGTCCGAAACAAACATGCCCTAAGGGTATGTTTATTTCGTGATTATCCCGGTCGGACTTTGGACTTTACAATCTCAAACTCCATTTTGTTTTAAAACTTAAAGTAAGGATTTTGAAATCCTATTAATCTTACTCTATTTAATCACCTACTATTACTCTACTTTTTTATTCACCTAATACGCTCAAAATAATATAATAATATCACATCAATCAACTTTTCCATCATCCTACCCTATAAAATCCCACAACAAAAATTCATTTTAACTATTCATCAAGATTTTGAAATTCTAGGACTTCAAATTTCGGGATTTTCCACGCCCACTATAAGCCCAAAACAAACATATCAAAGGGTATGTTTGTTTCGGGATTTAGGTGTGTAGGAGAAGTCATGACTTCGAAATCCTATGGATTTAAAAGTCTTAGTGAATAGTAAAAAATATGTGTTTATTTTGAGATTTTAATATGGTGAAATTTTACTTTATGTCAAATCAATGTTTAATAATGATTGATATGATATTATTATATTGTGTTGAGAGTGGGAAAAATAGTGATGTGATTGTATTTAATTTTGTGAAAAATAAGGATGTATGTGTACTTTATAGGAGATGATTTTGAAGTCTAATTTTAAATCTCAAATTATAATGGGACGTGATTTTCAAAGTCCTAAGTCCATCCGGGTGAGTCCCGAAACAAACATACCCTAATGTCTTTAAAATAAAATTTTGTAGACATTAATCCTTTTTTAACAGAGTGAGATCACTTGTTCCATGATTTATATTTCATTTTGTATTTTATTATACGAATAGATGACGTGTTAAATAATAAAAAATATCCAACAAATCATTATATTCTAAATTCATATGATAAAAATCCAACAAAATAAAATATCAATGAAATGCGAAAAGTGGAACAGGAAAAATCAAACCATATTTTTCATGATTATGTATGGCGTATCATCCATTTTAGCAAACTGCTCAAAGGCAAAGGAGTGAAGACGTTCTTGGTGTCATCATGGCAATGCATCGTGTGGCTCCTATGGAAGAAAAGAAACGCAATGGTCTTCCGCATGAGAGCTTCTCCCTGGAAATATTGTTGGAAGAATTGAAACAACGACTCTGGAATTGACTAACTGGGACTAAAGGCGGAGAAATTCGATCCCATACTCGGAGTGGTTAGTCAACCCAATAGCGTTTTTTGATTAATTAATTTTCTTGTAGCACTATGGCTCCTATTTTCCTGTATGTCTAGGAGTACTTATGTATGTTATTTTTTGAACAATTGGGGTATGCCTTATACCTACGGTAAATCGGTAATTAATATATTTCTCTTTGGCTGATAAAAAAAATCGCCTTTTTCATGATTATGTATGGTGTAGAGTAAGTTACAATTTACTTAGTGATGTAATTAAACAAAATTGTTTGCAAATGATTCGGGTCAGCTCGAAAAATGTTTATTTGAAATCATTTAATACTCCATTCTCCCAAATTTATTTACCACTTTGTTTTTAGCATAAATTTTAATGTTGAAGTTGTTTATTACTCCATCTGTCCTAAGATAATGTGCACACTTTTTTTTTCGGTTCCGTCTCATATTAACATGCACACCCTAAAATAAAAAACCCTCCATAATCTTTATGCTCACAATATCTATAATATTACACAAAATGTCATTATTTTTTTGTCACACCACACATGCACATTATTCAACTCCTTTCTTTATTTTATACATAAAAATTTATAAAATTATCTCTCAAAACTCTACACATTATTACATTTGTTTAATCTTTGTGCCCATTTTGGGATGTATATTACCCTAGACGGAGGAAATAATATTTTAAATAATAGTGTGGCTTTTGATTAAAGTATTGTAATACTTTCTATTTTATTAATAAAATAGATTACTTTTTATAGATAAAAATAATAACATAAATATAATTTTGAAATATTAAAAGAGGGTAGTTTGAAAAAGTATAATTATTTTATTACTTTTTATGTAAATGGGTAAAAAAGTTTGGTGCAGAGGGAAGGGAGTAAGATTTTTATATAAACAAAATAAACCCATGATGCTTGGTTCATTGCTCGTAAAATTATAGTTGATAATTAAATTGATTTTAATATATAATTTTCACACTCAATATTTATAATAAATATATATATATATATGAAATTAAACTAATTAAATTATATAAAATATAGAATGTAATATATCCCCTATATTACTAGAGCAACACTCATGTGAATCAGGTTCACACTATGAACCCTAATTCAATATGACTCATTTCAAGGGATGAATTGACTTGAATTTTCGCTTGCATTGTATGCGCTCAGTCTAATTCCAATCTTTCACGTCTCTTTCCATCGCCTGCGCTCAATCATCTCATCTCCCCCGTGCAGCGCGCTCAATCATCTCTTGTGTCGCGTCGTCGCGCGCTCACTATCCACGCAATGAAGAGCAATGAAGATGAAGGTGCATGCTCACCAATCCACACAATGGAGAGCAATGAAGATGAAGGTGTAAGGGACAATAGCGCGATTGTGAAAAACTCACTTTTATTCAGAAAAAATTATCACTGTTAGGCTATAAAACTCTCATTGTTATGTTATAGAACTATCACTGTTATTCAGAAAAACTCTCACTCTTATTCAAATTAACTCTTACTGTTACGCTATAAAAATATTACTCTATAAAACTCACTGTTATTAAAAAAAAACTCTCACTGTTATTATATAAAACTCTCACTGTTACACTATAAAACTATAACTCTATAAAACTCACTCTGTAAAACTCTCACTATAATCTTATTAAACTATCACTGTTATTCTATAAAACTCTCATTGTTACGCTATAAAACTATTACTCTGTAAAACTTTCACTATCATGTTATTAAACTATCACTGTTATTCTATAAAACTCTCGTTCTAATTAAAAAACTCTCACTCTTATTTAAAAAAATATTCACTGTTATTCAAAAAATTGTTATTGAAAAAACTTTCACCAATGAATTTTTCACCATTTTTTTTTTCTCTTTTAACAAGAAATTGATCGTCATTCTTCGCCTGTAGTCACCTTCTATAACTACTAAACTCCCTCTAATTTCCTCTGCTTTACCTATGTTTCGCACCTGCCATTGGAAAAAAAAAAGCCTCCTCCACCATTAGGTCTCAACCACCAGCTCTGAAATGCCTCTGATGCGATTCGCCAAACACTGAGGTTTGCTAATACAACAATTACATTATCTCGCAGCCCCGACGTTTCTGCAAGAATTGCAGGAGGTACTGGGCAAAAGGTGTGCCATGCGTAGAGTTCCGATAGGCCGCGACGCTATGTGCAACGTTCCAATAGGCAGTGACAGCGGCAAAAACAAGAAGGCAAAGTCTTCCTCCGGCGAATATGTCGACTCCAACGGGTTGACAGCGCGGAAGGGAGAGAGGAGAAATGAGACATGCGCGAAAATATATGAACTCAAATGGTATATATTTGACCCATCTGTATTGTATGCGTCAGATTTGACCCGGGTCTATAGCATGAATCAGGTCTACACAAGTTTTTGTCATATTACTAATAGGGAGTTTTTCTTGATGATGTGTCAACTCTACCTTGATTTAACCTACGTGTCATTTTAGAAAAAGTTTGGTGTACACGTCATTAAAAATAAATCCTACATGTCACTAAAAAATAAATCCTATGTGTAATTCTATTTTTGTATATCCTAAAAAATCCCTTATCCCCCTCTATATATTAATAGGGAGTTTTTTTTCTATGATGTGTCAACTCCATGTTAATTTAACTTATGTGTCATTCAATGAGAAATTTGATTACACGTGTCATTTTTATGTGTTATTTTTATAAAATGTGTAATACATATTTATCATTTTATGTTTTATTTAACTATATAATATTATTCATTTATATTTTTTTTGGTAATTTTTGTTTGACTTAATTTAAGATAAATAAAATATTCATTCTAAATGTATTTTATATTAGTGTGAATTATATTCAATTATTAATTTCTTAATAAATAATTTTATTTTATAATTGCTCTTATGTATATCTTAACATATTTTATGTGGAAAAAGTATTTTATATTATAATTCATTCACTTTTTTTTTTATTATTATTACATGTTAATTAATTTATTAGTCGATTTATTTTTTTTAATTTGTAGGTTTCAACTTCATACTAACATGGATAAATAATATTTGACACAATAATCTTATCCCAAGGTTTAAGAAAATTTACTAATATACACCTTAAAAATTATTAATTCATATTTAGTGAATTTATGTACATATTTATATTTTTAATTATTAAATATATTATCTATTGAAAATGTTGCAATTTTTAATTAGAAAATCGCGTAACACGCGGGACACTAAACTAGTATATATATATATATGTGTGTGATTTTTAGAAGTATATTAATTTTTGTAGTGGATTGATGAATAATTAAACTTATAAAAATATCATTAAATTTGTTTAGACTTAATTAAACTTGACAAGGTTTGCTAATAAACAATATTTTCAATAAATGAGTTCGAGCTCAACTCAAAGATATATAAATCAGCTCAAACACTCTAAGATTTTAGTGCACCTCGACTCTGTTGCATCCTTAAATTTACTCTCCCGAGTCTTATTTAATTAAGAGTACATTTTTTATGAAACTTGTTTAAATTTACTCTCCCGAGTCTTATTTAATTAAGAGTACGTTTTTTGTGAAACTTGTTTACTGTGAACCTGATTGTATATTTATAAACTTGAGTCTTTAGTTATCAAGATTAATATTCTTTTATAATGTAAGTAATATTATTCAGTTATCATTACTAATACACCTATTATAATATAAGTCATATCCTTCGGCATCACGAGCAGAGACGGACGCACGGTATACACTTTGGGGGCACGTGCCCCCACATTTTTTTGGATTTTTACTACTAATTTTATATGCATAAATTACTATTAGTTTGTTAAAGCTCATGCTGCAATGTTAAATTACACGGCCCAATTATATTTGAACTTAATTCTTAAATGCCAAATTCAAAACCCCACACATGTCATGACTCCTACTGTGTCCCGCACAACAGTCTATGAAAATATTTTATCGATGAAAATTATAATTTTGAATGCATGTATTGATTGAAGTTTTTAACAGTGTTGTTAATAAATTAATCATGCAAATACTCCAGTGAATGAAAATCTGTAGATTTCAATTATAATAGATCTGAGTTATTATATAAAGACAAACACTTGTGTGAAATCGAGTTCACCGCGAACTCGATTTTTTTTAAGATTCAATATTATAAAAACTTTTCATCTATTATGATAAAAATTATCATTGCATTAAAAAACAATCATTTGTTTAGAAAATGTTTTTATATTTTTAAACAGTGAAAGTTTTTGTGCATAACAATGATAGTTTTTACCCATTAACAGTGATAGAGTTCACGCATAGACCTGATTCACAGGAGTGTTACTCTTGTTGTAGCACAAATCAAACTGGATATGTGTCCGTATCCGATACGTCAGCAGGGCCCACTTAGGCACGGATCGACCCGACCCGACCCGACTCGACAGAGGACCAAACTCACCTTAATGAGCGACCTCCTTCGATGACGACTTATAGGTGAGGTCGGAAAGAGAAGAGTAAAGACTATCTGAGCGGGCGACCTCACCCGAGGTCGCTCCACGAGCAAAGTCGACAAACACAGTACGAGAAGATAATCCGGCGAAGTCAGGAACCAACATCAGCTTTACGAGACAAGACAATAGCATTTAATGTTACTGTTTAGATCAACGATGTAATAAAACTCTAAAATAAAGGGTCAAAATGTATTTACTGTTTTTTAGCTTTCAAGGTTGGTCCTCTATTTATAGAGGACCACACCCCTCATTGTGGAGGATATTCATTCTCCCAACCTTACTCCCATTCTCTCATCATCTATACAACATCAAATTTAATGGAAGAAATTAAGAGTTCTTCCCGCAGTCTTCTCGTTCGATTATTTATCATTAATTACTTGTTTGTGTTACTAGAATCAATAGTCACATTCAAATCCTTAAATTCGATATTTTAGTATACAACAATTGACGCTAGAAGAAGGGTATTCTTTAAGAATCAAACTATGTTTCTAATTGGAATATCCTCAAGAACTTTCCATTTTTTCATCTTCAAATCTTCAAATCTTCGAGAAAATCTTGATGAACACTCACTATTCATCAAAAAAATACCTAAAAATTTTCAAATCTTTTAAGTTTACAAACTTGAATCTTCAAATTTACAAACCATGAAACCCAGAAAAATCTCATTCACAACATCCATTTCTCCTATAGTTGCAAAACCTATGTAAATTTATCTCAAGAACCCTACTGCATATGTTTAACAGGTTCATCATCACCTCTGCCCAGCTTATCAAGTATGTGCGTTATTAATATTTTTGTTCCATCATTTCATCTATACATTTGAGTTCATGAGAGCTTTGGTTTTGTTACAAAAATAAACCAACAAAATACCCATGTCATTCTCCCGAAAAATAGAAAAATCTCCTTGCAACTCTGATTTTCCTCTCATTTTCCTCATCTTGGTCATGGTTTCTCCCATTATCATGAACTGAAACCCACCCAAAATTCACAATTTCAAACATGTAGCCTACAAATAAAAAATCCAACTCATATACATACACCTATACATCCACCTATACATACATACACAGAAAAAAGAAGCCACCTCACCGGCATCTCTCACTTCAACGACGAAGAATCAAACCCCGCCGATTCAGCCGCGTCCAAGCCACGCTCCCACCGCCACGACGACGCGCCGCAGCTACGCGTCCATTTCATGTGCGACTCTAAAAGATCCAATTTTGGCCGCCTCACCCGTTCGTAGGGCCGCCGACGGCCCGGAATCCGCCATCCCACTTTGTTTCGAGCCCCACCGAAGACCACCACCACCGTCGCACCGAATCTGTAGAGCTCCGCCAGCGAGCACCACCGCGCCGCCGTCGCCGTCTCACCTCCGCCATTTTAGGCATCTTCAACCGCTCCGCGGCCTCGTCCTATAGCTGCGCGCCCAGCGCAGCCGCCATCGCCGCCCATCTCCGTTCACAACCATCACCCTAACTCCACCGCCGACCCGCACAGAAACCGAAGTTTGCGGCGCCCGTACGGTCCAAGGACTTCTGCCGCTGAGGTATGATAAGGCACATGTGTTATGGGCTTGACCTAATTTCTAATGGATGGGCCTAATATAATGAGTTGTTGGGCTTTTTAAGAAAAAGAAATGCAGATTTTAAGTTCGATTGGGCCCAATAATGTGCCCTCTTTAATTTTTGGGCCCCGATTTATGTCGTCTTTAATTATTGGGTTTCACCTATTTTCAAGGTTTGGACCCAAATTTCATAAGTTATTGGGCCATGGTCTTTTTTAGTTAAGTTTTGGCCCAAGCTTTTTCTGCTGGAATAATTTATTGGCCCCAACATTTTTGCTGGAATGAGATCTTGGGCCCAGGTATATTGTTCGCCCCAAAAAAAAAAAAAGGGGCAGATGCACGGTAAAGTAAATTGATCGAGCACCCGGGGTCTCGAAAGGTACTCAAAGAATCTACGAGCAGTCATTTTGCTCACTTCTATTAGATTTATTCTATTATTTCCGTTTTAATATAATGCACCTCGCATATTATCAAGTACATTAATCTTTGGTGGCGTGAATACTCATTCATTAAAATTATTTTGGGGTATCAAAATAAAAAATAAATTGTCAAATGCGAACATTTGAAAGTGCAACAAATTGTTGAAAACGTTTGACATAATTTTTATAGCGCAAAATCTTCCTGCAAACTCCTTTTAATATATATAACATACTTTTATATAAATTAAAAGACGGGGGCATATATACTCGTAGATACTCAAGTTATCAAGACATCAAATTTGACATCATACATGAATATTCATTTCTCGAATTAGTGTATAATATCACATATACCACTTGCTTGATAAAATACCTGAACCTTGCTTGGCTTCTCTCACCTATGAGAAGTTGCTCACTAAATTAAAGCACACAATTGAACATGTCATGATAAAAATCTTAAAATGAAGTAAATATATTTGATGATAATTTTCATAAGCAAGAATAATGGTGATTAGAAAAATACCCTGCTATCATATCCTTGAATTTCGCTATACATGAATGCGACCTCTGAATGCTCGATATGTTTAATTCATTAACTATTCAGATTGAATAAAGGTAACGTGATATTAAACGATTTCTTTATTTTTGCAAGGGAATTGTTCATGACCCCCCATATTGGAAAAACTTTCAAGTTTGAGGGAAACAAGAATGCACACGAATCAAAATCACATTACATGATTGACATTATGCGACGATACACATAGATATGATTATCATGGAAACATGGGTCATAGTTGAAACAAAAGAAAACTTATACGGACGCCCATCCGAAGGCAACTCAGAGAATGTACTCACAATCATTTGCCCATTTGTGTCAACTTCTCCGACGAGCCCTCCTCATTGAAGACCTGCTCATCCCGAGCAGGATCCCATTCGGCTCTTTCCAACGAGCCCTCCCTCATCCTCGTTGAGTAGGATCCCATATTCTCTTCGACGAGCCCTCTAGGTTGAAAGATCCCATTCCGGGAGATTTCTCTCCGGCGAGCCCTCTCATTGAAGACACTGCTTAGAGATGTCCCGAGTAGGATCCCTCCGAGAATTTTCGGGGTTAGGGACGAGGTATCTTTGGCCCGTTTAAAATCGGGCTTTTTGGTCCGTGAACGGTAACCCGATTTTTTTTTTTTTTTTTTTTTTTTATAATTTTTATAAGAAAGAAGAATGATAAATGGGCTCTTCAATTTGAAATAAATTTCTTCAAAAAAAAATTAAAAAAGGTCCGGTTTCTTCCATTTTCCAATTTCTTCTTCTATGTGCCGCCATCATTTGTCCCCCCAATCAGGGGTTATGCAATTCCGCGTGTAAACATTTATCATAATCTTCTCTTCATTACGAGACAAACAAGAGCTTTCCAAATACACATCATCTACTTGACCATCTTCAATGACCTCACGCCACGCCGCCTTCGCCTCTCTTCCTCCATTTTCTGTGTTCTTCAATCGTCGCTCTCTCCTCCATTTTCGGGTAAAGTTACGCTCTCCTTTTTATTTTTTTAACAACAAGAATCGAAATGTTTTAAATTAGGGATTATTGGAGGTGTTAATTGTTAAATCGTTAAATTAGGGATTGTTGAGGTTGTTAAGCTGTTAAATGTTAAATTAAGGATTGTTGGGGTGTTAATATGATTTGAGCATTTATAGTGAACATTAGCTTCATGAATAAAATTGAATTTCGTGAATTAAATATCCATATCTTGAATTAAATATATATATATATATATATATATATATATATATATATATAAATTTTGCAAAGTATGATACCTTTTTAAAAAATTATCTTCTTTGATTTTTTAAAAATAAAAATATTATTTTTTATTTAATCATATGACTTTAGTTTTATAATATGTATATTTGTAATTGAAGTTTTTTCATTTTGGGGATTGATGGATTTAAAAAAAGGGTGTATAATTTGAGGCCCGAAAGCCCAGGTGGGGGTGTATTCTCGTCTTAATGGATTTTAAAAGTGGCCTCAGAGGGCTGGCACAATGGGTTAAAAACCCGTATTTTATCTCTACCCGCTCATCCCGGCGGGATCTAATATCACGAAATTTTAATATAAATTATTTTTAAAAGCCATCTTTATCATTGAAATAAGCTTTTCTTGAGAAATTTTAATTTTACCGCATATACCTAAAACGACGATCGAAAATTGCGGGTTAGTGTTTAAATTTTATAGTGTTTTTTGTTTATCATGCAAACGACGATAAGGACACAAAATTTTCAGGTTTGTTCAAAATTTTCGTGTTCGTAAGAATGTAACATGATAAGTTTGAATTAAAAATATTTTATTATATATATGACTTAATATTTTATAATTTTATTAGAAATTTTTTTATTTTTTATCGTGTCATATCGTGTTGACGTGTATTATCGTGTCGTGTCATATCGTATAATATCAAAATTTTAATATAAATTATATTTTAAAATCTATTTATTTTTCTTATCGTGTCATATCGCGGTCGTGGTTAAAACGAAATTTTTAAATGTTCGTGTAGGTCAAGACGTAATTCTTATCGTGGTCGTGTTCATGTTTGGCCTTATCGTGTCGCGGTCACTATCGCGGTCGACACCTAAACACTACCCCTAAAGCACAACCGCCACCCCTAATCTCGAGCAGGATCCCATCTGGCTCTCTCCGACGAGCCCTCCTCATTGAAGACCTGCTCATCCCGAGTAGGATCCCATCAGGCTCTCTCCGACGAGCCCTCCTCCTTGAAGACCTGCTCATCCCGAGCAGGATCCCTTTCGGCTCTCTCCGACGAGCCCTCCTCATTGAAGACATGCTCATCCCGAGCAGGATCCCATCAGGCTCTCTCCGACGAGCCCTCCTCCTGAAGACCCGCTTTCATTCCGGCGGGATCCCTTTCGGCTCTCCTGGATGAACCCTCCCCATGAAGAACATGCTCATCCCGCGAGATCCCATCAGCTCTCTCCCGACGAGCCCTCCTCCTTGAAGACACCTTTCATCAAGAAAGTAGGATCCCATCAGCTCTCTCCCGACGAGCCCTCCTCCTGAAGACCTGCTCATCAAGTAGTAGGATCCCATCCGCCTCTCCGACGAGCCCTCCCATTTGAAGACCTCTCATCCGTCCGGCGGGATCCTCCATTTCTCTCCGAGCGAACCCTTCCATTGAAGACATGCTCATCCCGAGCAGGATCCCTTTCGGCTCTCTCCGATGAACCCTCCTCATTGAAGACATGCTCATCCCAAGCAGGATCCCATCAGGTTCTCTCTGACGAGCCCTCATCCTTGAAGACCTGCTCATCCCGAGCAAGATCCCATCCATTTCTCTCCGACGAGCCCTCCCCATTGGAAGACTGCTTTCCCGGCGGGGATCCCATCCTGACTCTCCAACAGGCCCGACGGCAGCCTCTCTCCAACGAGCCCTCCTCATTGGAAGACCCGCTTCATCGTCGGAAGCGGGATCATCCGGCTCTCTCCGACGAGCCGACAGGTTTTTTTTCGACGAGCCCGTCGGATTTCTCTCAAGCGAGCCCTCCTCATTGAAGACACCTTTCATCCCGAAAGGATCCCATCCGACTCTCTCCGACGAGCCCTCTCCGAAAAACCTCTTCTTCCCGGTTGGATCCCTCCGAGCTCTCTCCGACGAGCTCTTGAAAACCAAATTTCATCCCGGAGCGAGACCCCATCGAATCGCTTTCATCCCCACGAAAGCAGCCCAAAAGAGCTCTCCTCACAAGCTTGCCACTTGCATCAAAGTTTTTACGAGCAATCCTTTGCCCATTCGTATCAGGTATATTCCGGTAACTTTCTGGAAATATATCAATATCAAAACACAAAACAAGATGTCATACATCAAAATTGTTGCTAACACCTCGAAAATCTCAAATAAATTATAATCTTATTAAAACATCCATAAGAGACCCTCCTTCAATAAATTTGAAATTCAAGTTTATTTTCATTCACGAAAAATATCTTTATCAAGATACCGGATTAGTTTCTAAACTTTCCGAACTTGCTAAATCATGTCTTTACAATGTGTACAAGAATCTTGAATCTCAATCTCTCTCAAAGAAATTTCCTCATGAACACGTGATCCACTTTATGACCCCAAATTTTCAAGTATCCTGAATATCGGTCTCAAAATAAAATAACCAAACATTGATTTGGCCTTTCGATTCGATAAGGTTTTTTGTCTCATAATCATTTCGCTCAAACCCAAATTTCATATACTTCGATTTTCATATTGAAGGACTTAAGGGAACGGTCTAGGACCTCTAAGGAGATCGTATTTTCTAAAAAATAAATCCTCCAATAAAAAAATGCTCATATCTTGATATACTCTGAAGCATAATAATAATAATAAAAAATAAAAATCTCTGATAAAAATCGCGCGAGTCATGTATTATGTTTTTCTAAAAATCATCAAAGTTAGAAATAAATCAAGTTTGTTATAATTCTTTACGAGTTAAAATTTATCGTAATTATTTACAACTTTTCACATTCATGAACTTGGGGGACTGGTCCCCGACCTCTCACGAGTTCGGTCAAAAATAGATTCACAAATGAAAAAAATAAAATAAAAATCTAGAAAATTTATGACTATGTTTCTAAAGGCTAGGGACAGGGGGATAAAGTGTTAGCATCATGAGAAGTCATTTCAACAAAATCATATTTGTCCAAAGTCTTTAGAAAAGCAGTCAGGTCGCATATCATCTATAAGACGACCTCGGTTGAATGCCCTATCTAAGTCGACAGACAGGTCGCATATCATCTATAAGACGACCTCGGTCGCATGCCCTATCTAAGTCGACAATCAGGTCGCATATCATCTATAAGATGACCTCGGTCGCATGCCCTATCTAAGTCGACAGTCAGGTCACATATCATCTATAAGACGACCTCGGTCGCATGCCCTATCTAAGTCGACTTCGTCGATACCATCATATAAAGCGACCTCGATCGCGATGCCATATCAAAAGTCGACCAAGCAAAAAATTCCATAAGCAAGCAAGAATACCATAAGGCAATCGGTGCATACCATCTATAAGACGACCAATGCGATGCCATATCCGTGTTGGGGAATTAGCGGATCTATTCGGGATGAATATTTAAATACAAATTTAATTCTAACAATTATTACTAGCGTTAATTAATCCTATATTAATTCAAATAATAATTCAACAACAAATCATGCATATAAGCAATTCCACATAAATCCTCACGTGCGGGAATCGCTGGGTTTTACGTGAACTAACCTATTTGGCAATGGTCTCGTCGATTAAACACACCAAAAGACTTCCCAAGTATTCTCTAGTCTTGCTTGCCGTTAATGGAATTGGAAGAAACTCGCGAACAATTAACAAAAGGAAAAATAAAAATTTGTTGCACCACTTTTTGTGGATTTACTAATTTTTCCAAAGATATGGAATTGTACTTGGGAATGAAAGAATCATCCCTATTTATAGATGGGGTGGTGGTCGAAATTTTGAGGAAAAAACCAATGTGGGAAAATCTTTTTCGATCTCCAAGAAATCTTTTAATATATCTCATATATTCTTTTTCTCCATCATTAAAATATTCCACAAAATCCCATAAATCATCTTGTTATGGAGTATTTTCGAAAATTAAGAGGAAAAGAATCCAAGATTTGGATCTTCTTGAATTTATGAGATATCTTGTATTTCAAAAATACATATCTTCCATAATATCTTTTCAAGAAAAATCAAAAAAAATCTTTCTTTCCTTTAATTATTCAAAATTTCGAAATTTACTATATGAATAACCAAGTGGGAGATTTCTTGAATTTAATGAGATAATCTTGTATTCAAGAATACATATCTTCATTCCATAACAAAATTCAAAGAAAATCTTTCTCCCTTTTTATCCATAATTTTGAAAAAATATGAGGAAAAAAATAAACAATGATTTATTTTATTTTTAAACACCTTTTTTTAAGTTATTGGACTTTTATGTTGAAATTTCTTGGGGGGGACCTTTGGGAGAATTAAGATTGAAGCCTTCCAATGGATCTTGAATTATCAATATTGAGCCACAATATTATTCAAAGACATAAATATTAATTAATCTCACTACATAATTAATATTAGACTATCCATCTTAACTCATATTCGATCAATATGGCTCCGTTATTACCATGTTTAAGATTATCTAACCCATTAATTAATTCAACCCATTTGAAATAACTTTCCATTAATTAATATCTTTTGTCCCGGTTCAACATTATTATCCATAAGGAAACTAGTTAAACTTGCAAGATTTGGTATGATAAATCTTATGAACCTCCCAAGGGGGCAAATCGAACAAGCTTACTTGCGACCGGTTCTCGTATTAAATCTTAAGAATCGCGTGACCAATAATCAAGATATAAAGTATTGAATCTCGTTGATTTCTCTACCCGTAATAAAATAAT
This sequence comes from Stenogyne calaminthoides, assembly GCA_037126765.1. NCBI lineage: Eukaryota > Viridiplantae > Streptophyta > Magnoliopsida > Lamiales > Lamiaceae > Stenogyne > Stenogyne calaminthoides. The sequence continues at coordinate 9,646,972 of JBBCBC010000005.1, read as the reverse complement.
TAATCGCGATCCTATTTAAGGGGCGAAGAAGAAATAACGAACCCTCGAGGTCTAATTCTTCCTAAATCTTTGAAGAATTTGTCCTCCTATGAAGGGTCCTATCATAATACGACTAAAGTGTAATCTCTTGGTCAAAACAAGTCAAAGCCTTAACTTCAACCTTTTCACGATGGATTGTTCATTTCCATCTAGGTCGTGAATGGTGTCTTTTTTGGAATTCTGAATCATTAATTTAATCTTACGTGATGTATCACTAAATTAAAAATGTAAATCTTATTCTTTAACGGTTAATAAATATATATAACATTCAATGATATTTAAAGCATCGATGATAAATAATTTATTTCAAAAAATAAGTCCAAAATTAGGTTTTGATTATACAAATAAAAAGCATATTTTCGATTATAATCCCAACAATCGACCAAAGCGAAAAATTTCCAAAACACCATAAGGCAATCGGGTTGCATACCATCTATAAAGACGACCTCGATCGATGCCATATCAAAAGACGACCTCGATCGCACGCCATCTATAAAGGCGACCTCGATCGATACCCATATCAAAATCGACCAAGCTTCAAAAAAATTCCATTAAGACAAGAACGCCATATAAGGCAAAGTCACATACCATCTATAAGGCGATCTCGGCATGTTATATCAAAGACGACCTCGGTCGCGATACCATCTATAAAACGAATGCGTGACCATATAAAAGACGACCTCGATGCGATACCATCTATAAGATCACCAAACGTGATGCCATCTAAAGATGAAATGCCATATCAAAAGTCGCCAAAAAAAAAAATTCCTAAGGCAAATAAGGTCACAAGCCGGTAAAAATTGCGAATAGCTCGAAAAAAATAATTAACCACACGAAAAAAAAGATGATCAAGATCTCAATATTAATAGAACTTAACTTAAAATAAAATCTCTCTAAGAGTATTACATTAATACTTCATACCGAACATTCTAATTATGTTCTAAACACAAAAATATTAAGACATTGAGATCAGAATTCTTAAGTCAATCGAATCACAAATAACAAATAATTCTAAGACATTAGAAGTCGCGAAACGATAACACGACCAGTTGAAAGAAAATTAAGATGACAAATCAAAACAGATTGCATACACGTAAGACGGTTGAACAAAAATATATATAAAAACAAAGACTCTCGACGAGCACCGTCTCTCGACGAGCAACCAAAAAAGACTCTCGACGAACCCGTCTCTCGACGAGCAACCAAAAAAACTCTCGACGAGCCCCGTCTCTCGACGAACAACCAAAAAAACTCTCAACGAGCCCCGTCTCTCGACGAGCAACCAAAAAAACTCTCGACGAGCAACCAAAAAGACTCTCGATGAGCTCTGTCTCTCGACGAGCAACCAAAAAAAACTCTCGACGAGCAAACAAAAAAACTCTCGACAAGTCCCGTCTCTCGACGAGCAACCAAAAAGACTCGACGAGCTCCGTCTCTCGACGAGCAACCAAAAAAGACTCTCGACGAGCCCCGCCTCTCGATGAGCAACCAAAAAGACTCTCGATGAGCCCCTTCTCTCGACGAGCAACCAAAAAGACTCTCGATGAGCCCCATCTCTCGACGAGCAACCAAAAAGACTCTCGACGAGCTCCATTTTTTGACGAGCAACCAAAAAGACTCTCGATGAGCCCCGTCTTTCGATGAGCAACCCGAAAAAACTCTCGATGAGCTCCGTCTCTCGAGGAGTAACTAATAAAACTCTCGACGAGCTCCGTCTCTCGATGAGTAACCGAAAAGACTCTCGACGAGCCCCGTCTCTCGACGAGCAACCGAAAAGACTCTCGACGAGCTCCGTCTCTCGACAAGCAACCAAAAAGAATCTCGACTAGCCCCGTCTCTCGACGAGCAACCAAAAAGACTCTCGACGAGCTCCGCCTCTCAATGAGTAACTAATAAAACTCTCGACGAGTAATTAATAAAATTCTCGACGAACCACAGAAAAGACTCATACAAAGAGGTTCACCTTAAGTCGAAAGACATAAAAGACTCGATAAAGAGGCTACTTTTGAGTAGGAAAAAAAAACTCGTAGAAAGGGGCTCACCCCGAGTCTGAAAGCACACACAAAATCGACAACGAGTGTAGGAAAATCCTCAACCAGGGGGCTCATTCTGAACCATCAAGACCTTATATGACATCCGAAAGCATGCTCGAGGGCAAACATGGTAACCCAGAGACACATCGAAGGTATGGATCAAGATCGAGCTCGAACAAAGTCAAAGCCTTGAGCCTTGGGGGCTATTGTTTATAGCACAAATCAAACTAGATATGTGCCCGTATCCGATACGTCAGCAGGGCCCACCTAGGCACGGATCAACCCGACCCGACTTGACAGAGGACCAACCTCACCTTAACGAGCGACCTCCCTCGAGGACGATTATAGGTGAGGTCGGAAAGAGAAGAGTAAAGACTATTTGAGCGGGCGACCTCCCCCGAGGTCGCTCCACGAGCAAAGTCGACAAGCACAGTACGAGAAGATAATCCGGCGAAGTCAGGAACCAACGTTAGCTCTACGAGACAAGACAAGAGCATTTAATGTTACTGTTTAGATCAACGATGTGATAAAACCCTAAAATAAAGAGTCAATATGTATTTACTGTTTTTTAGCTTTCAGGGTTGATCCTCTATAAATAGAGGACCACATCCCTCATTGTGGAGGATATTCATTCTCCCAACCTTACTCCCATTCTCTCATCATCTATACAACATCAAATTTAAGGGAAGAACTTGAGAGTTTTTCCCGCAGTCTTCTCGTTCGATTATTTACCATTAATTACTTGTTTGTGTTACTAGAATCGATAGCCACATTCAAATCCTTAAATCCGATATTTTAGTACACAACAACTCTTATATAAAAAGAACTTCTTATTTTTATTGTGCCCCCACAATATGAAATTTCTGGGTCCGTCCCTGATCACGAGTATATCATTTCTATAGTAATAAGTCATATCATTCAATTATCACGATTAATATCCTTTAATAATAATATAAATCATACCTTTTAATTAATTTTATAAATTATTTATGTGAAACTTATTCAACCTATATTTTGCCATTATTAAAAATTATCAAATGAATTTATGAATTGAGAAAATTTATAAAACAAATCTCGTCGTTAGCTTGAAGTATCAACCAATTATGAGGTATGTCCTAATTACCAAACAATTTTTGAATATTTACACAAATCACATGATTCGTTTAGTAATTGATTTGGTGGACAAGATTCGGAAAAAGCTTGCCTCTTGGAGTGGGAAAGATATATCGTTCGGGGTCGCATAACTCTTATTCAAGCCGTTCTTTTTGTTGTACCGATTTATAGTCTATCCCTATACCTTCTTCCTAAAAATTCCATTTTCGGGCTTTTAAGAATTCAAAGAACTTTTGTTTGGGGGTGGGGGGTGTTGGGTGAGTTGGAGTGATGTGTGTAAAGAAAAAAAATTGGGGGCGGGAATTTTCATAATTGTTATACTGTAGGCTAGGTGTTTTGGAAACTTTGGTGCTTAGATTTGGTAGAATTGGTGTCTTTGATAGCTTCTGATGTCGATGTAATTGGTGGTTTAAAATATAAGGTTTGGGGTACCCTGTACTCCAATATATAAAACTTCATCCAACCAAAAAAAAAATTTAATCAAAGGATTAGGTTGATTTGCTAATTTTGGACATAACAGGGGTTTTCGTACAACTAACAACTTGGCCAACTTTATTCCATTACATTTACATTGCAGTGCACCAAGCGATATCATCAGATTGGACAGGACAGGAGCAATCTTTTGTCAAATTCATAAATTATTAGTCTACGTAATTACAAATACAAATGGTAACGAGACGGGTTTCAGACAAATACCACGACCAGAAAATTTTGAATAAAAATATTATTGAAAACACACAAATCCCCTATATTACTAAATAGAGAGTTTTTCTTGATGATGTGTCAACTCTACGTTGATTTAACATATGTGTCATTCTAGGAGAAGTTTGATGTACATGTCATTAAAAATAAATCATATATGTCACTAAAAATAAATCCTATATGTAATTCTATTTTTGTATATCCCTAAACAATCCTCTATCCCCTATATATCCCTCTATATATTAATAGGGAGTTTTTTTTTCATGATGTGTCAACTCCATATTAATTTAACATATGTGTAATTCAATGAGAAATTTGATTATACATGTAATTTTTATGTGTTATTTTTATAAAATGTGTAATTCATATTTATTATTTTATGTTTTATTTGACTATATAATATTATTCATTTATATTTGTTTTGATAATTTTTATTTGACTTAATTTAAGATAAATAAAATATTCATTCTAAATGTATTTTATGTTAGTGTGAATTATATTCAATTATTAATTTCTTAATAAATAATTTTATTTTATAATTGCTCTTATGTATATCTTAACATATTTTATGTGGAAAAAGTATTTTATATTATAATTCATTCACTTTTTTTTTTAATTATTACATGTTAATTAATTTATTAGTCTTTTCTTAGTCGATTTATTTTGTTTTGATTTGTAGGTTTCAACTTCATACTAACATGGATAAATAATATTTGACACAATAATCTTATCCCAAGGTTTAAGAAAATTTACTAATATACACCTTAAAAAATTATTAATTTATATTTAGTGAATTTATGTACATATTTATATTTTTAATTATTAAATATATTATTTATTTAAAATGTTGCAATTTTTAATTAGAAAATCGCGTAACACGCGGACACTAAACTAGTAGATCACTGGCACTAAATTGCAAAAAATAAAAAGTTTATATAATACAATTACTCACGTTTTTCCATTTGATTTTTCACATTGTCCTTAAATTCTGTTAAGTAAAAGTATGTTATATTAAAGTGGATCTCGTAATCATCAAGAAGTCAAGATGCTTATTCATTAAATAGATTTTTTAGAAGCGTGCAACTATACAAAATAGAAACGTGCAACTATTCTAAACAGAAGCATGCAACTATATTTTCATATTAATAGGCACTAAATTGCAAAAAATAAAAAGTTTATATAATACAATTACTCACGTTTTTCCATTTGATTTTTCACATTGTCCTTAAATTCTGTTAAGTAAAAGTATGTTGTATTAAGAGTGGATCTCACGTGCACCCGAGTGCATTGTTCATTCATAGTGCATTTAAGAAGCGTGCAATTATACAAAATAGAAACATGCAACTATTCTAAACAGAAGCATGCAACTATGTTTTTATATTAACAGATGACTTTTTTTCGTGAATGAATAAGTCATGACTTTTCAAAGATAATAAGTTTTTATCTTTAAAAAATCTTATTTAACAGAGTGTCACGATCTTGTAAAGTCAAAGACCCAACCCAGTAATTAAATAATGAACCCCAACATCATCTTTCAAAATTCAAACCACGACAAAATACGTTGACAATGATATCACAAGAATTATTGTATAAATAATTTCTAGTTAGGCTAATTTTGCAACATGCCTTTTTTGTACCCTACTAAAAAAATAAGTTAGTTTTTTTGTTTTTAATAAAAAAATAATATAATGCGCATCCAGGGAATCGAACCCGGTCAGTACCGTGGGAGAGTACTATGATACCACTACACCAGATGCGCAAATTTGTTTATATCTTGACTTCAAATTTACTAGAAAGCAAAAACATTTGACGACTTTAATTCCAAATTGTAGAACGTGTTGTCGTCTTCCATTCATTATACGGTTATACTTATACCATGTAAAAGGCAGGAACAAATTTTTTTCCCCAAAATAGAATGTTCAATTTTTTTTAAAATTTTTGTTCTTTTATAATATATTTACTATCATTAGATTAATTATCATTCTCTTCACTAGATCGCGCGATTCATGTACGACTTTTTTTTTTTAGTAAAGATAAATATATCATGACAAAGTCTAGTATGAAAATTTTCATACATGAAAATTTCTAATTTTGACTTGGTCAAAAAGAATTTTCCAATTTTGACTTTGTCAAAAAAGGATTCACTATTTCTAATGGGATTTGAGCCCCGGTCGCGTAGGCATAAACTTGCAGCAGTTCCCACTATGCTACATCAATGGAAAGCTAAAAAACTTGGGCAGATTAAGTTCTTGTCCCATATGCAATCCCACTATGCTACATCAATGTAAAGTAATAAATTTGGGCGAAAAATAATGCAGTTATTGATAATTGAACTCAAGTTAATGAACATAAAATGTATGAATATTAACCAATATATTAGAACAATTTAATGCAGAAGATTAAGGCTTTATATATAATATATCATGTTTATTTATTTTAATTAAATATGTATATTTAATTATCGATAAAAAAATAAAAAAATAGAACTAACTCTTGTTATCTAGTAGATTTAAATATTTGAAGATTTTTTTTTTCATTATTACTTCTGTTTACAAATTGTACGTATAATATATTTAAAATTATATTTTTTATTGTAATATTGTTACGTTTTGCATGTAATACTATTTCATTTTGATTAGATAACCTTCATAACTACCTTAATTTTCTTTATATTTAGATTGAAATATCGTTATGTTTTTTTTTTGTAATACTGTTATGTTTTTTGCATGTAATACTGTTATTTTTTGTTTGTAATACTATTTTAGTTTTTTAGTTAAAATCAAAGTTAAATGCATTGATAATTGTTGAATTATGAATTTTAATACTGCTTCAGCTATGCATTTAATATACTTAAAAAAAATTTTTAAAAAAAAAAAATTATATTTGGATATAATACTTTTATATTTTTACATGTAATACTATTACATTTTGCTTGTAATACTGCTTCAGTGTTGCATGTATCTTTCAAACTTATGTAGATATTAGTGAGAAATTAATTTAATAAATATTTAATGTGTCAATTAAAAAATAGAGCTAACTCTTGTTATCTAGTATATTTAAATATGTGAAGATTTTTTTTTTTATTATTACTTCTGTTTACAAATTGTACGTATAATATATTTAAAATTATATTTTTTTATTGTAACATTGTTTCGTTTTGCATGTAATACTGTTTCATTTTGATTTGATAACCTTCATAACTACCTTAATTTTCTTTATATTTAGATTGTAATATCGTGCTCTCAATTTTTTTTTTTGTAATATCGTTATGTTTTTTCTTGTAATACTGTTATATTTTTGCATGTAATACTATTATGTTTTGTTTGTAATACTGTTTCAGTTTCTTATTTAAAATCAAAGTTAAAGGCATTGATAATTGTTGAATTATGAATTTTAATACTGCTTCAGCTATGCATTTAATATACTTAAAAAAATTTAAAAAATTATATTTGGATATAATACTTTTATATTTTTACATGTAATACTATTACATTTTCCTTGTAATACTGCTTAAGTGTTGCATGTATCCTTCAAACTTATTTAGATATTAGTGAGATATTAATTTAATAAATATTTAATGTGTCAATTAAAAAATAGAGCTAACTCTTGTTGTCTAGTAGATTTAAATATGTGAAGATTTTTTTTATTATTACTTCTGTTTACAAATTGTACGTATAGTATATTTAAAATTATATTTTTTTATTGAAATATTGTTTCGTTTTGCATGTAATACTGTTTCATTTTGATTAGATAACCTTCATAACTACCTTAATTTTCTTTATATTTAGATTGTAATATCGTGCTCTCAAAAAAATTTTTTTTGTAATATCGTTATATTTTTTCTTGTAATACTGTTATGTTTTTGCATGTAATACTATTATGTTTTGTTTGTAATACTATTTTAGTTTCTTATTTAAAATCAAAGTTAAAGGCATTGATAATTGTTGAATTATGAATTTTAATACTGCTTCAGCTATGCATTTAATATACTTAAAAAAATTAAAAATTATATTTGGATATAATACTTTTATATTTTTGCATCTAATACTATTATATTTTGCTTGTAATACTGCTTTCAGTGTTGCATGTATCCTTCAAACTTATGTAGATATTAGTGAGAAATTAATTTAATAAATATTTAATGTGTCATAGTGGTGAGTTTATTTTTAAATTATTTTTGGGATCAGAGTTCAATTTCAAAGAAGAGCTGATTTTTTTAATTTTTTAGTTTACAGAAAAAATATTAAAAAAATAATTTTTTAGTTTATAGATAAAAATATTAAAAAAAGAATAGGTGATTTCTTTTAATTTTTTAGTTTACAGAAAAAATATTAAAAAAAAATTTTTTTAGTTTATAGAAAAAAAATTTTAAAAATCTTTGTGATGAGAGTTCAATTTCAAAGAAGAGCTGATTTAAAAAAAAAAAGATTTGCCAAAGCTGGGAGTCGAACCCACGACAAATGGGTAAAGAAACCTTCTACTTGTCACTAGGCTACTAACTACTAAGGCCAATCACAACAAATTTGCATGTCTGCCTTTATATTATTTAATTTTTTAGTTTATAGAAAAAATATTAAAAAATAATTCGCCGAAGCTGGGAGTCGAACCCTCGACAATCTGGCAAAAAAACCTTCTACTACCACTGGGCTACTAAGGCCAATTATAAAAAAAATTACACGTCCGCTTTTTATTAACTGTAAGATATATGAAATAAAATATTTTCACACATGAAAATTTTCACACTAGACCTACTCATATATCACAAAAGAATAAAAAATAATTTTTTTATCATCATGAGGCAAAAAAGAAACACAAAAACTTGTATGCAATATTACATATAAGTCTTATGTGCAATATTAGGTCAACACATTCATTTTAAGCCTTGGTCAATGTGTCGGAATTGGTCATTTAATTCCTCCGGTCATTTTTTTTTTCATGGGTCGCGTCCGAACTCGGGTCGGTTTGCTTGGAAACCGCATATTTCAAAACAAAATCAAATCAAATCTTTTCCTTTTCAATTGAGTCATTTCTTCTCTTTCGCGCTCTCTTTTCTCGTTCCCTTCTTCCGATAACGAAGGCGGTTTCGGGTGGTTTCCCTTTGACGACGGTTTTTTGGTTGCGGTTTGTTCCGAAAACACATTATAAGAAGCAGGTTCGTCCGTTTAGAGTTGTGTTACTACGTTTTTTGGAGGCGATCCACTGTTCATATAAGGTTTTTGAGTTTTTCTATGTTTTTTTCCTGTTTTTTATGCATATTTGTGTTCTGTATTCAGTATTCTGTTCGTTTTTAGAAAACCTAGTTTCGTTTTAGTCGCAATTTTTAAGTTCGTTTAAAGTTCTTCGTGGTTTTTGTTAGGTTTTATGTTTTCTCGTTGTTGCATGTTATTTTTTGTTCATATTATCTGTTGATTCCTAGTTTTTTCTGGATTTTTTGGTGGTGATTCCTAGTTTTTTTTATGTTCTGTTTGTTTTTCTCTTTTTATGGTAACATTGATGTGTTAATGTAGTAGTTCGTCTTTTTAAGTTGTTTTTATGATTGTTTTTGTTTTATATGGATGTAGTAACACATACATTATAATGAAGTAACACTTATAGTTGTATGCAGTATGACATTTTTTTATTACTTATATTCATGTAGTAACATTGATGTTTGTATACAATAACATTATGATTGATTTTCAAGTATAAACACGGATGTAGTAACACATACATTATAGTGCAGTAACACTTATAACTGTATGTAGTATGTCATTTGTTATATTTATGAAGTAACACTGATTTTTGTTTACAGTAGCACATATTTGGTTATTCAGTAACACAATACATATTTTAATGTTTTTTTTATTTTTTTCCTGATTTTGACACTATTTTTTAGTTTTGTTTTTGCAGTTTATATCATGGGTAAAGGAAAGGAAGGTACTGAACCTATTCTGCTTTTAGATTGGTCTGGTGGTGGCATCAGTAAGGAGTCTGGAAAGAATATAGGTAAGAGGGCTAGAGAAGGTGTAGGAGGGAAGAAACTAGTTGGTAAGAAGAGGCAAAAAGGTTCTGATTCTGAACTTGTTAAAATAGTAAAAAAAATAAGGTATTGATTTTTTTCTTCTCTTTTTCTTTTGTGTGTTACTGTATGTTTATAAATACTATTTTTTTTACATATTATGTTCTGTTCTTTTCCTTATTTATAGGAATTTTACACCACATGGGAGGCCGAAAGGTCTTTTTTATCTCATAAATGAACTAAATGATAAGCAAAAGGAAGATGTTCGAAGTATTGGTTTTGGGGGTTTGTTAGAGTTGAAGCTGTCTAAGTTGGTAGATTACAAATTGTTGCATTGGTTAGTTAAGAGTTTTAACCACAGTAGTTGGATGCTTGATGTTGGTAGAATCATTCTTTTCTCTTGACTCCAGATGATGTCCATGACATTTTTATGCTCCCGAGGAACCCGGGGTCTGACGTTGTATGTTATATTAGGGGTGAGAAGTGGACTCTGGTGGATCATTTCGATGAAGAGTATGGTTTATCGGGGTCTGATAAATTGTCAGCTTTGTCTAATCTTTTTAAAGTTTATCTGAAAGATGGTGGAGATGATTTCAAGCGTATGTTTGTTTACTATGTTATTTCTTCTTTATTTGCCCCTGCTTCAAATCATCTTCTTGTTAGTGGTGTGTTGAAGTCTTTGGAGAATGTTGATATGATCCCGAAGTATGATTGGTGTTCCTTTGTTTTTGATAAACTCTGTGAGTATATTGAAGTTGTTAACATTAATGATGTTAGCAATGTTACTGGATGCCTTCTTGTTCTTCAAATTGCATATATGCATAGGATCAAATGGCGTGGCATTGCTGAACCGAATATTATCCCTCTCATACAACACTGGACTGATGAAAAGATGCAGTTTCGATGTTTGCAGGAGAGTTCTGGACGTGTTTATGAAAATGGTGAGCTTTTGGAGAATGTGTACCCTATCACTTTGAATGGAGCTGTAAAGGATAAGTTTGGCTTGAAAGGATCTCTCAATCAGGGTTCATGTGACAGTCAGGTTTCTTTTTGTACCCTTTTTAGTATGTTTGTTTTTTTTTCTTTTATATAGTAACACTTTGAAATATATTGTAGTAACACACTCCCCCCCCTGCAGTATGTTGGATCTCTCTTGGATTCAATGATGAAGGATATCACTGAGATATCTGGCCTGTATGTTTCTAAGTTGTTGTCCCTGAAGAAGTCTTTTAAGGTTGATCCAAGCCAAGATGAGAATCCTACTGAAGGAAGGCATCTAGGAATCTCTTAATTATTCTTCGATGATCTTTGTATGGGAAATAGTTGATGACATTATTATGAACTTCAACCGTGCTAAAAAACTTGCTGAGGGGATGCCAAGTTATGAACTCTTCCCTGATGATCCTTTTAGGCATTGTGCACCGCGGAAGGATAATGATGCAACAATTACGGATAAGGAAGATATTGCTGTTGAAGTTGAGTCTGAGAAGGATGTTCAGGGTGATTCCATTGACGATGATAAGAACAGTGAGGGTAGCAGTGATTCGAGTAGTGAGCGGATAAGTCAGGGTAGTAGTGATGAAGGTGAGGATAGTAGTGATGATGAGGGTGCAGAGGTTGATGAAAAGAGCAAAGGGGGTGATGATAAGACTGTTGAGGAAAAGGAGGATGATGTTATTGAATCTGGAGATGATGAGAAGGATGATGAAAATGGTGGTGATAGTGTTGATGAAATGGCTGGTGATGATGTAGGTGGTGATAGTGCTGAAAATGTGGATCCGTTCAAGGTTGAAGTTGGTGTTGTTTCTAAATTTTTTAAACTGAATTCTCACTGTCTGTCTTATTTGAGCCGCATTTCAACATAAGTTGTTGACTATGCCTTTTATTCATCAGATGATAAAAAGTAAATTCTAAACTTTTTTTTAAAAAGTTTTTTTTAATACATCTATCTTCTTTTTGTGTGTAGTGAGGTGTTTTTTGACACAAATCATTTGGTGCATATGATCTCAAATGATGATATTCTTAGTCTGTATCCGGACACTGAGATTTTCCATACTGTTGTAAATGTTATTTGTTTGATAATCAATCATGAGATGGAAAATTTGAGCTAAGGTGACAAGCTGCCTCGTTATGTTTTTACAACTGATTACAACGTAAGTCATGTGGTATTAATTTTTTCTTGTATATATTAACTTTTTTTTTCTAATATTTTTCTTTTTCATTTTTATATGTAGGTACCATTGAATAACATTGTCCATAATAACAAACGATGTGCGAAGGATGAGGCAGAAATTCTTAATGGAATGAAAACATGTGTTACTATTTTATCAGATGATATGCTTCTCTGTGCTGAATTGGTATTTTTTTTTTATTGTTTTTAGTAACATATTTGGTGACCATGTTGTAACACATTTTCGTGTTGTAGTAACACTACTTATTTTTGGCAGATTTTCATGCCTTTTTGTGTTTATGATCACTATGTTGCTGCTGTTGTGAATTTTTCCAGTGGAAAAATTCAGTATCTTGACAACCTTAAACATGCCAAGCCTGAGACATACGAGAGATGTGTAAACATTCTGGTTAATGTTTTTATTAATTTTCTGTGTTGTCTTGTTTTTTTTTTTAATTCTAATTGATTTTATGTTTTTTTTTTCTTTGTTTTTTTAGCAAAAGATTGTTTTCAAGTTTCTGAAGTTCAAGAAACATCCCAATCATGAGCTCATGTTAAGTTATCCAATTGAACATATTTCTTTTTCATTGGCAAGGTGCTGAGGTAAACAAAGATTGTGGTGTTTTTCTGATGCACCATATGAGTAACTTCAATGGTGAATTATATAATCGAGCCCGATCCGTCATGGTGTGTTCTTATTTTTTTTTAATAGTTTATATTTTATTGATATAAACATGTTGCTTCTTGTGTTTTTTTTTTTTCTTATTTTGTAGAGTAATCTCGTGGTACTTCTTAGAAATTTGAAATTTGCGAGAAAAAGTTATTACGTCTGACTTAACACTTATAGGGATGAATTGATGGATAAGATTCTGGCTTTTTATACGGAGAAGTCTGCTTTGGTGAAATTGATTGAAGAAAATGAGGAGAATGCTAAGAAGAAAATGGAGGAAAAGTTGATTGCTGATAATCGAAGGAAGTGTCTTAGGAAAAGGCCGGTCAAGAAGTAGTATATTGATCATGTCATGATATTTCTTTGTTGGTTTCGTTTTTTATAATGAATCTTGTTGTGTTAATACATTGATGATGGGTGGGAAGGTTTGTTCAGAAGTAGGATTTTTGTGATGGGTGGGAAGGTTTCTGTTGGCAAAAACTGGTTTTTTGTATGGTTTTTGTCTTTGTTGATGATGGGTGGGAAGGTTTGTTCAGAAGTAGGATTTTTGTGGTGGGTAATTGTTGATATTCATGGGGGCTAACAACTAGATGATAATGCTTAGCAGTTTAGGGGTGGTTTTTGTCTATGATGGGGGATCTAACAGGCTGATATGTTTATGTAATCAAACAACTTAACATTTATGTTATTTTAGTTTTTGTTATCTAAGTGTTATGTTTTTATGACTATGTCTCTTTATTTGTTTTTGTCTTCAAGGTGAAATTTAATCATTTCACAAAGAGGATTTATATACTTGGATAAAGGTTTTATGTGGTTTTCTTTGTAGTAGTAACACTTTTACAACTTTATAGTAACACACGTTTTAACCTGTTTCACCAGGAACATTCTTGTTTTACAATAAATATAATGTGTAAATGAAGATTCTGGAGGTAACACACATACAAATATTTCCATAACACATATGAAAATACATGGTAACACATGAATTGACACTAAAAATTGATTCAAGGCATACAGTAACATACATGTAGAGATGTGGTAACACAAATGAAAATATAAGGTAACACATTTTAGTAAACACTAGAAATGAAACAAAGTCATACAGAAACACACAAATGCGGACATTTTTCAACAAATGTATTATTGAAACATCCAACATCCAACATCAAACATTCTGATACACAGTAACACATATGTAAACATGTGGTAACACATGTATGATTGAACACTAGCAATTAAATAAAACCATACAGAAACACACAAATGCAAACATGTGTCAACACATGTAATATTAACAGATTCAACATCAAACATCCTGATATACAATAACACATATGTAAATACATGGTAAAACATAAATAAACATATGGTAACACATCTATGATTAAACATTGAACAAATCAATAAGGTTTATACTGCAACAGAAATATAAATTCATTTGGCAGTATCAGTTTTTTTAACATAAGTAATATAAGCATAATGTAATTGCAAGACAAATTACTTAATATAAACAAATTAAAATAAGTGATGATTTGGTGTCCTTGTTCCAAATTCAGTGGTGTTTGATCCGATCCGATCTCAAAAGATTCTCGCTTTCTTCATATTCTTCTTCTTCTTCTTGTTTTTCTGAAAATGATTCTTTATTCTTTGGCTTCTCCCTTTTGTTTTTGTGTGTTTAGGGTCTAATATAGCTGGTGCTCTTGTAGAGCCAACAGAAGTCTCTGGACTTTCTTCCAATGGACTTTCTTCTGATGACAAGGCTTTTTTTATAGCTGCATAATCCATGTTGTAACCTTCTTCCAATATCTTCCTTGCTTCGAGTTTCCTTGTTATGGAATGAAGATATGTATTCTTGGAATACAAGATTATCTCATTAAATTCAAGAAATCTCCCACTTGGTTATTCATGAAGGAAATTTTGAAAATTTTGAAATATAAAGGGCAAGAAAGATTTTCTTGATTTTCTTGAAAAGATATTATGGAAGATATGTATTTTTGAAATACAAGAATATCTCATAAATGGAAAGAAGATCCAAATCTTGGATTCTTGCCTATAATTTTTAAAATATCCCATAACAAAAAGTAGGTGGGATTTTGTGGAATATTATAATTATGGGAAAAAGAAGAATAGGAGATATATTCAAGATTTCTTGGAGATCAAAAAAGATTTTTCCACATTATTTTTTGCCCAAAATTTTTTCGACCACCTATGCTCTATAAATAGGGGATGACTCTTTCATTCCCAAGTACAATTCCATGTCTTTGGAAAAATTAGTAAATCCACAAAGGTGGTGCAACATAATTTATTTTTTCTATTTTTTGTTAATTGTTCGCAAAGCGTCCTACCGGGAGCTATAGGGAGATAGTCGAGCAAGGATTAAGGGAATACTTGGGAAGTTCTTTTGGTGAGTCTAATCAACCAAGCCATTCTGCCGGCCCCAAGAGGTATGTTCACGTAAACTCGAAAAAGAATTTAAAATAAAATAAATGCATAGGATTTCGTGAATTATTTATATGCATGATTTGTTGTTGGATTATTATTTGAATTAATATAGGATTAATTCATGCTAGTAATAATTATAAAATTAAGTTTGTATTTAAATATTCACAAGAATAGATCAAGAAGATGCAACTTATTCCCCAATAATTTCGGAAAATCGAGCCAACAAAAGTAGGTGGATTTTGTGGAATATTTTTTAAAATTGTAATTTAATTCGATTTTGCATTAAATTTGAAATTGGATAGTAGAATTGCTAGATCTTTTTTATAAATAGGGGTATCTAATTGTCATGGAATTTAATGTGTTTGTTTATGCATGCATATAAATTGTGGTTTTTAATTCGATTGATTTGGATTCAGGATTTTTGAATACTTGGGAAAATCCACTAATAGATTAGGATTTGTTTGATTTGATCAATGTAATAGACTAGTGAATTATTTAGATCTGGTTGTTGGATTTATTTGAATAAATAAATTATTAATTCATGGAGTAATAAATGGAATTAAATTTGTATTTAAATATTCAGAAATAGATAAAGGATAAAAACAACTGGTAGGGCGATTTTGGGCTCGAATTTTTAAGTGTAATTTAATTCGTTTGCATTAAATTTGAAATTGGATAGTAGAATTGCTAGATCTTTTTTTGCGATCCAATTGTCATGGAATTTAATGTGTTTATTTATGCATGCATATAAATTGTGGCGATTAGATTGGGGCCGAGGACTAGTAGATTAGGATTTGTTTGATTTGATCAATGTCAGACTAGTCTAGATCTAGGGATTTATTTTGTAAATAAATTGTAACCGGATCGAAAATGGAGGCGAGGACGAATTAAAAGGATAAGATCCAGAACCGGGCTGGCGACGGCATTTAAACGGCACGCGACGGACGCGCTGAAGTGGACACGGGCGAGGGCGGGCGCCGGGCGAAGGCCGAGGACCGAGCGCCGGATGCTTTGGGTACGCTGCTTAGGGCTCGCGCGGGGGTCAGCGAGATCGAGGACAGGCGACACGCTGCGGGAACGCTGAGGTCATGGCGCTTACCGAAGTTTTAAGGCGAGGCGAGGGTGGACGCGCTGTGACGCTGCGTTAAGGCGAGATAAGCTGGCGGTCTGCCGAGGTGGCGAGTGGGCGCTGGGATTGCCGGTTGGATGCAAGGCGGGATCCGCGAG
This sequence comes from Stenogyne calaminthoides, assembly GCA_037126765.1. Taxonomy (NCBI): domain Eukaryota; kingdom Viridiplantae; phylum Streptophyta; class Magnoliopsida; order Lamiales; family Lamiaceae; genus Stenogyne; species Stenogyne calaminthoides. The sequence goes on along the minus strand of JBBCBC010000005.1, from coordinate 9,630,578 downwards.
CTCTTGGCGTATGCGGTATTTTCGAGATGGAGTTCTTTTCGACGACGACGAAAGTGGAGAAATTCAAGACGACGCTTTCTTCAAAATCAAGTCAAGAAAAATCAAACCATGACAATTGGATAATTTGTGCCCAATTTGTTTAAATGTGTTTGCATGAGAGTTGCCCAATGAAAAATCTCACAATAAAAAATTACTAAGTATGTTTAAATAATTAATTGACAATTTTATTAGGATAATAAAATTGAATTAATTTTGACCTCCATGATTTATTTATTTGTGAATTCTTTTGGAGAAATTCCCATGGACGGTCAAAAGTTAGCTTTCACATGAATGAATTCCAAATGGATGATTTGTGGATTATTACTAGTGGCGACGATGACCCTCCCCACGAGGCTCGTTCAAAGCGAAATAATAATCCTGTATTTAATCATGATTATTACTTAGGTATAAAATTGATTGATATGCATATACTTCCCCGAAGTCCCTGTCAATTTTATATTGGTCAAGTGGGAGCCAACTATTAATCTGGATATTAAAGGTTTATGCTTGTTCTTGTTTGTAACACGCTTGAATGTGTTTAAATAATGACCCACCCCATGTGGCTTATTTAAACTATTTTGAGATGTTGGCTGATGCATGTTCATATTTTTTTTGAGATTTTAATATGATGCATGTGATCGAACCTTGTGATATACTTGTGCTTATGCATATAGTTATTTATTTTAGTTCAGCATGTCGTAACCTTTTAATCCACTGTTAATATACTTAAAGTCAATACAAATGGAAACTATATTGATTGGAAACGAAAAATTATAATTGTCCTAACTGCACAAAAGCACAATTGGATTCTTGACACATCAAAATCAGATGAGCCAACCGACGAGTCAAAAATACGGGACTCATCAGATCACCTTGCGAGAGATGTCATCACTGAAAATGGTGGAGGGCAAACCCTTAAGGGATTACGTCCTCAAACTAGATGGCCCATCTAAACAAACTTGAGTTTCTGAGTGCAGATTATAATCTGGAGACTCAGATGAATTTGATATTTCACTCTCTACCCAAAAGTTTCTGAGCATTTTGGCCTCGCTAGCTGATTTGTTGCAAGCTTTGGTCTCGATAGAGATATTGATGGGGCACCAAACTCAAGCTTTAACGGCAAGTAGTAAGCCTTCATTTTCTAGGCCAAGGGAAGGCAAGAAAAAGAAGAGGACCAAAAGCCATAAGCAATAAAACTCAACTGTTGCCAAGGGCAATGGTAAGATGAGGAATGCTTGTGGTGTCAAGGAAAATCCAAAGAGGAAGTGCTTAAGCTGCGGTGAAAGAGGACAATGGAGGTTTGCCTGTTCCAACCCCAAAAGGGACGGAAAGAAATGTAATTCTCACGCACTAGTTGTTGAAACTTGTTTAGCAGCGTATACTTCTCATTCGTGGGTGGTTGATACGAGATCCACTAATCATGTTTGCTTCACGGCTTCAAACTAATCCGACAACTTAGTGGGAGTGAGATCCTCATCACACTGGGCGATGTTACGAAAGTGACAATTATTGCAATGCTACGTAAGTGGCAGATATTGCAATGCTACGATAGTAACGGTTATTGCAATACTACGCAAGTAGCAGATATTGCAATGCTACATGAGTAGTGGCTAAAGCAGTGGGAGAAGTGCACCTGTCTTTTAAAGATGAAGTTTTTTTTGAGATTATCTTTATGTTCACAGTTTTGGAAAGAATTCACTTTCAGTTTCTAAAATTTGATTAAAGGACACTAAGTTTCTTCTAATAAGAATGACATCATTTCTTGAAATGATGAGTGTATCTGTTACGGGACATTGATGGAAAATCTCTATACAATTAACTGTGCACACCACTCACGAAATGCATCCTGTAACACATCAACTGTTTCCAACAAAAGAAAACATGAACGAGACACTTCTATGGCATCTAAGATTGGGTCATATAAATCCAAAGAGGATCCAAAGGTTGGTGAAAGACGGTTCACTGGAGTTTCTCCAAGTTGAACTAATTCCAACCTGCGAATCATGTTTGGAGGGTAAAATGACCAAGAGGGCATTTGGAGCCAAGGGGAATAGAGCCAAAGAAGTGTTAGAGATCGTTCACACAGATGTATGTGGTCCAATGTCAACCAAAGAAAGAGGAGGTTATGAGTATTTTATCACTTTTATTGATGATTACTCAAGGTACGGTTATATTTTCCTTATGAAGCATAAATCTGAGACCTTTGAGAAATTCAAAGAATTTAAGGCTCAAGCAGAGAATCATAGGGAAAAACGTATCAAGTCTCTACGATCCGATCGTGGAGGCGAATACCTCAGCGATGAGTTTTTGAACTACTTATCTGATGAAGGGATTGCATCCCAGCTAACTGCACCCGGAACCCCTCAACAAAACGGGGTTGCAGAGTGAAGAAACATAACTCTTTTGGAAATGGTTAGATCTATAATGAGTTATGCGGATCTTCCCAAGTCGTTCTGGGGTCATGCCTTGGAAACATCAGCCTACATTCTGAACTTGGTGCCATCTAAATCGGTTCCCAAAACTCCCAAAGAATTGTGGATCGGGAGCAAGCCCAGTATGAGACACATGAAGATTTGGGGGTGTCCGGCCTACGTGTTGGACAAGGAAGCCAAAAAATTGGATCCTCGATCAGAATTAAGGTTGTTTGTGGGATACCCCGAGGGAACAAAAGGGTGTATGTTCTATGGTCCCGAAGATCAAAAGGTGGTAATAAGCACCCACTTTAGATTTTTGGAAGAAGACTATATGAACGAAAGAAAACCCAGAAGTGAGATTACCTTAAATGAGCTAAGGGGGCTAACCTCAATGGCAACTGTACAAGGTGACATACCAAATGACACACTTACACAACCGGAGCCTTGTCGTAGTGGGAGGGTTGTGAAACAGCCCGAGAGATTAATGAGAATAGGAGAGTCCTCGGACTTGATTCCCGAACAAGACGAATCAGACCCATGGACATATGACGAGGCAATCTAAGACAAGGATGCAGATTCTTGGCAAACAGCAATGAAAGCCGAAATGGGTTCTATGTTTCATAACAGAGTGTGGGAGCTAGTCGAACCACTTAATGGGGTCAAACCCATTGGTTGCAAGTGGGTGTATAAGAGAAAAAGAGGACCGAACGGGAAGGTGGAAACCTTCAAGGCAAGACTCGTGGCGAAAGGTTATACTCAGAAAGAAGGGATCGATTATGAGAAAACTTTTTTTCCCGTAGCCATGCTTAAGTCCATCCGAATTCTCTTATCGATTGCTACGCATCTCGACTTTGAAATCTGGCAAATGGATGTCAAGATAGCTTTCCTTAACGGAAGTCTTGATGAAGAGATCTATATGCAACAACCCCAAGGCTTCATTGAAAAAGGCCAAGAACACCTAGTTTGTAAGCTCATGAAGTATATTTACGGACTCAAACAGGCATCCAAAGCTTGGAACCAATGTTTTTGATCGTGTTATAAAGTCTTATGGGTTCGATCAAAACAAGTTTGAAAGTTGTGTGTACAAAAAGCGTGTCGGAACTGCATTGGTATTCTTAGTACTATACGTAGACGACATTCTGATCATCGGGAACGATGTAAAGGTGTTATCAGACGTAAGGGCATGACTTTCAAAACAGTTTGATATGAAGGACTTAGGGGAAGCCGCACACATCCTTGGGATCAAGATCACTGAAGATCACAAGAAAAGGATGATAGGCTTGTCGCAAGCTTCATACATAGACACTGTCTTGAAACGATTCAGCATGCAGGATTCCAAGAAAGGCTTCGTACCTTTCAGACATGGAATCCATCTATCTAAGAAAATGTGCCCTAAGACGCAAGAGGAGATAGATGACATGAGAGGCATTCCTTATGCTTCGGCTGTCGGAAGCCTTATGTATGCAATGCTGTGTAAGAGACCGGATATTTGCTTTGCCGTTGGAATGGTGTCAAGATATCAAAGTAACCCGGGGAAAGAACATTGGACGGCAGTTAAAAACATTCTGAAGTATCTGAAAAGAACTCGGGATAGAATGTTAATTTATCGGTCGAGATAGTCAATCTCCGTATTTCTACCGGTTCGGATTTCAATCGGACATAGACTCCAGAAAATCTACCTCCGGTAGTGTGTTTTGCATGGGGGGAGGAGCCGTGACATGGAGAAGCGTCAAGCAGAAATGCATCGCAGATTCTACCATGGAAATGGAATATGTAGCTGCTTACGAGGTAGCGAAAGAAGCGGTTTGGCTCAAGAACTTCCTAGTGGACTTGAATGTAGTTGCGAATTTGCCCAACAAAATCTTCATTTATTGTGACAATCTTTGGAAGCGATTGCAAATTCAAGAGAACCAAGAGCCCACAAGGCCAACAAACACATTGAAAGGAAATATCATCTTATACGAGATATCGTTAAGTGAGGATATATAGATGTGGCAAAGATAGCGTCTGAAGATAACCTAGCAGATCCATTCACAAAGGGTCTGCCTCTGAATACATTTGAGAGACATGTGGAAGGAATGAGTGTCAAGACCATTGCCAATCTGCTTTGAGTATAAGTGGGAGAAATTATTAGGTCGTGTAGGTGACATTATATGTCACGAATTAGGAACTACACGAGACATGTTGTAGTATACTTAAAAGCAGACTTTGAGTATAAGTGGGAGATTGTTGGGATTATACTAGAAAGTATGCTTTTACTTTGTATAATCAAAACTGAATTTCGAACTTATTTACTGAAATAAATTGTTTATCACTGATGCTTTAAATATCATCGAATGTTACATATATTTCTTTGCATATAATTGTTCAATAAATCGTACTTGTTACATTGTAGTTAATTTAGTGATACCAGATCACAGAAGATTAAATTAACAGTCCCTTGTAACTAAAAGTACGTCATTCACGACCTAGATGGAAATGAACAATCCATAGTGAAAGGTTGAAGTGTAAGGCTCGGATTGGCTTGTCTTGACCAAGAGATTACACTTTAGTGCATGACTAATGTTTGAATAGGACCTCTGAGGAGGACAAATTCTTGAACTGAACAAGGAAGAATTAGACCTCGGTGGGTTCGTTATTTCTTAATCTTCGTTCCTTAAATAGGATCACGTGTGGTTGGTAACTATTGCTTTGACTTATCATGGGTAGAGAATCAACGAGATTCAATACTTTTTTATCTTGGGCAATATTATTGGTCACATGTGATTGCTAAGATTTAATACGGAGAATCGTGTGCAAGTACGTTTGTTCGATTTGCCCCCTTGGGTGGTTCATAAGCTTTATCATACCAAATCTTGCAAGTGGAATTAGTTTCCGGTATGGATAATAATGTTGAACCGTTCCTTGACCAAGGACAAAAGATATTAATTAATGGAAAGCTATTTCAGTGGCTTGAATTAATTAATGGGCTAGATAATCTTAAACACGAGAAATAATAACCGGGAGCCATATTGACTGTAATATGGGTTAAGATGGATAGTGCAATATTAATTATGTAGTGAGATTAATTAATATTTATGGGCTTGAATAATATTGTGGCTCAATATTGATAATTCAAGATCCATTGGAAGGTCCAATCTTAATTCTCCTAAAGGCCCCCTAAGTAGCCCAACATATAGTTCAATAACTGAAAAAGGTGTTTAAAATAAAATAAATATTATTGCTTGTTTTTTCCATTATTTTCGAAATTTATGGATAAAAAGGGGAGAAAGATTTTCTTTGAATTTTGTTATGGAATGAAGATATGTATTCTTGGAATACAAGATTATCTCATTAAATTTAAGAAATCTCCCACTCGGTTATTCATGAAGGAAATTTTGAAAATTTTGAAATATAAAGGGCAAGAAAGATTTTCTTGATTTTCTTGAAAAGATATTATGGAAGATATGTATTTCTTGAAATACAAGAATATCTCATAAATTCAAGAAGATCCAAATCTTGGATTCTTGCCTATAATTTCGAAAATATCCCATAACAAAGAGTATGTGGGATTTTGTGGAATATTATAATTATGGGAAAAAGAATATAGAAGATATATTCAAGATTTATTGGAGATCAAGAAAAGATTTTCCCACATTATTTTTTGCCCAAAATTTTCGACCACCTATGCTCTATAAATAGGGGATGACTCTTTCATTCTCAAGTACAATTCCATGTGCTGGAAAAATTAGTAAATCCACAAAGGTGGTGCAACATAATTTATTTTCCTTTTTGTTAATTGTTCGCAAGCGTCCTACCACCGGATAGTCGAGCAAGGATTAAGGGAATACTTGGGAAGTTCTTTTGATGAGTCTAATCAGCCAAGCCATTGCCGTCCTAAGAGGTATGTTCACGTAAACTCGTAGAATTCCGCATGCGTAGGATTTACGTGAATTATTTATATGCATGATTTGTTGTTGGATTATTATTTGAATTAATATAGGATTAATTCATGCTAGTAATAATTATAAGAATTAAATTTGTATTTAAATATTCAACCCGAATAGATCTGTGCAACTTATTCCCCAACAGTTGTAACTCTTTGTTACCATCTCGTGTCGCCATGGAATGCAACTATCAGGTTTCCAATTCTCTCTTGTGCCTATGTTTCTGTTCCAAACTTCCAACTTTGCATTTTTAGTCCATCTTTTCTTTATGTACCGATCTGGTATTCTGTTCACAGAATTTATATGCAGTATGTATATGCAATGGCTGCACAATATACCACATTCTTCAAACTTTTTGCAAGTGCACTCTACATACTTCATGATAAAATTATAAGTGACTTTGTTCACCACACCGTTTCTTGTTACGTCATACACCATCGTAGTGTCCATAACCTTATCAATCATTGAAGACTTGAAGTACACGAAATACCTCTCAGAAATTCTCGTTCAAAGCTTTTGTAAAGAGAGAGTGTGTATATTTCTGCAGCGTGTTTCACCATCCCATTGATTTGTAGTGAAGATTTTGGCTTCACTGTTGTATTCTTGAAGTTATCCTCTGTTTCTGTTGCCCTCCATGTCTTCACCACTTTGTTGAAAATCCCCCAAAAATCTGTCAAGCTTGTTGTTTTGTTTGTGTTGAATGATATCGAATTGTTGGCACTCTCACTTCTTTGTGAAGACAACAACCCTGCAGAGAATAAGTCTTTGCTCAAAGCAGTGCACCACTTCTCTTTTAAACTGTAGATTCTTTTAAACCATTGGTGGTCCTCTAAGTTATAGCTTGTAATCATCTCTGTCCAACGATTCTCAAACTCGTCTCTGGTAGCACAACCTGATAAGCATTTGTTAAATTCTTCTTTGAATGTGTCATCACATTTTAGCTTTGCAAATCTGCTCACTGCATTCTGTTGGAGGTGCCATGGACAGAGCCTGTGTCTTGTATCAGGGAATACCTACAGTAACATAGTATTAACTACATAGTAACAACATAGTTTTAATATAGTAACACATATTTTATTAAATGAATTTTTCTAACCTTTTCTATTGCATTTGAAATTGCTTGATCCTGATCAATGAATATTGTCACTGGACTTTTTCCTCCCATTGATTTCTTGAATACTGTAAATAGCCACTCAAAAGTTTCTGTTTTCTCGTCGGATAAGAATGCACAGCCAAACATTGTGTTCTTCCAATTATGGTTTATCCCAACAAATGGTGCACATATAAGGTTGTATCTATTAGTTCTATATGTTGTATCAAACACCATCACATCACCAAATAGATCAAAGTCCTCTTTCATCATTGAATCTCTCCAAAAAATATTACTCATCCTGCCCTCATTGTTCATTTGTACACTATAGTAACATGTATATAAAACATGTGTTAAAATAAAACATTGAGTAGTACCTATATTATTATACAGTAACACAAATGTAGGCAGATGGTAACATACCTGTAAAAGATCTGATTCTCTTCATCCTCTTGGTTTTGTATTAGGTCCGTGAAAGTTTTTGCATCTCCCCCTTCTATGTTCTTCATCTTTGCACGATGCACAAAGTTCAAGTGGTCTCTCATTGTGTGTCCTATTTGATCCTGACCTTCGGTACTCAATGCTAGATATCTGTATGAATCAGATGATCTTAATCCAGATGATGTCATTTATGTGATAGCAATAGCTTTTCCTTCTTTGATTGCTCTCTCCGATCGATGCAAATGACTCCATTCTCTTCTTGTTAATGGATGATTATGGTCTGTTATGTGTTTTTTTACTTCCGTAATTTTAACCTCAGCCTTGCAATCGATTCTAGTAATTCCCATCTTTTCCTCTTGAATTATTTAATTTCTCATTTGAGCCTTGCAACAAAGAGTTTGGATGTTCTAGTACATTTTCTTTAGATACATCCTGTTGATTTTTCCTCTTGAATTATGTAATTTGCAAATCACATACATATTATTTGTTTCTTGATAGATTATGACATGTTTTTCAAAATTAGATATTCTTTTTTGCAATCTAAATTTGATGAATCTTTTTAGAACATTTTTCACGATTATATTTTAGCAACAACACATATTTGCATGGTAAAATGTGTTTTAGTAACACACAACTAACATAACTAATCAAGTAAAACAACTTTGAATTTGTTAACAAAACAATAGTGAATTTAACTATCATTTTTCGTAACAAATTCTCCATTATTTTTTGAATGATTCATTTTTTTAATAGATTTTTTTCCGCTTTGTTTTTTTTTTTTGTTTTTGGATTTTCAACCGTAATGAGGTCGATTTTTGTTATTTGTTTTTTTATCATGTTTCGAAAAATTCTCCATGTTTTACGAATGATTCATTGTGAGCTTTTTTTTTGGGTTTTTGGATTAATTGCATTTTTTTCTCGGTTCGTGAGTTTGCGTTGAAAGTTTTTTTCACGTTTTCGCGTGAGTCCGCCCATGACCCGCTTTCAGTGCGTGACCCGAGTTTTTTTTTCGGTCGCCCAATTTTTTTGGGATCCACGAGTTTTTGAATTTATTTCCTTACTTGTGTTGAAATGCACATATCATTAATGTGCAATATTTCACACAAGAATTGCTCTTTGATCATTTTATATTTTAAATATTTTTGACAATTTCCCGTAACAAGTATACGATATGTTACCGCGATTTTCACTTGGGGAGGGGCATCCAAATACCGAGATTAATTTATTGTTCAAGCATCTTTTTTCAGAGTCTTTATAATGAAATTAAATTTTCAATTATGAAGTATATTTTTTCTCACAAACTAAATAAAAATACAATGATTTTAACTGTTCTAATTTTATAATAATGCAACTTTTGCAATAAATAAGCAGTGGAAAAGGCATATATGAATATGATATATCTTCTTCTTGGAAAAAAAACGTTCATTATAATTTGCTAAATTACCTTTTTTTTTTTTTTTTTTTGCCTTAAAACTCCATATAGTTTCAAAGTTTGCATATGTCCAAATGAATTTTTACTCTACAAAAAAGACGGAATTTGCTTGATTAAATGTTGCCTTAAAATCTCCAAGAACAGCAAGATTATTATTCCAGAGTGCGAAATATACAAGAAGAACTAATTAGTTACACACATAATTACTCATAATTTATACAAATTAATTAACATGCAGAAAGAGGCAAATATCATCCTTAAAAGTCCAGAAAAATAAAATTATTGCTCTGTCTCATGCTGCAACTGTACTTCTACTTCATGTGTTGTAGAATTCTTGATCACATCTTTCTTGTTTCCAGGCTGCTTTTGTCTTTTTCTCTTCTCTTTTTCATCCTCAATATTACACACTTTCTTCACATCCTGCAAAAATAAAAAACAATTATTATGAGTAATTAAAAGGACAATATAATCAAGAAATGAGCTTAAATTTTCAGTACCTTTGATTCTTTAGGACACAAGTGACTAGATGCTGCTGAATCTTGCCTGGAAAAACTTCTTTTGATCTTAACTCTGTTCTTGTTTGGCCTTGGAACATTCTTCGGCCCGATTTCGATCAAAGAAGAAACCTCATTAGATCCACAGCTCTCTTTCTCCTCCAAATCAAGCATTCTTTTTCTCACCAACTTTTTTTGGCTGTCTTCTTCTGTGAATGTGAATTCAGGTTGTCGAGTTGCCATCCATCGTTCGAGCCAGCTCCAGCCTGTGTTCGTTCCATCACCGTCGAGACAGCTCACTTTCTTCTTCGAACAAATTCTCAACTGATGGAAACATAAAATTTGCATCATTGATTCAAGTATTTGTACCTAACTTGATGTCATTTTTATAACAAAAAACTTACACGAGACGTGATACTTTTTGCTTGTTTTTGTGATACTTTTGAAGAACGAGTATCGCAAAAACATGTAAAGTATCACGTCTCGTACAAGACTTTCTCCATTTTCTATACCTGTTGGGAGAAAGCGTAGGCGAGAGCTCTCTCCCGCCTCGTTGCTGCTTCTAGTCTGCTCTGCATCCTCATTTTCGATATCACACTACTCACCGTGCTGTCATCCCAATCTTCCTGATCATGTCGAATACTAACAAAATTTTAGGCATAAAGACTTGTATGCATCACGGACACCGTGCAATTCAAGTTTATTTTCAAATAGTATTAGTTCTTTTATTAAAAAGTATTAGTTCTTTTCACTGAAAAGTATTACTCAATGTTAGGTACATTTAAGTTTTCATATTGGTAAAGTGTGTGTGTATGTGCCTTTCTACCTGAATTTTGAGCACTTGAGCTCGGGATCTACGTAGCATTTTATACGGCTCGTTGAAGCTCTCTTCTTTGATTGAGAAAATATCAGATGAATTCCCAGTTTGTGCTTCAACAGATGTGCCTATAGACTCTCTACTTGGACTACCTGCATTTTCCTGCTTCTCATCATCCCCCTTCTTGCCTTCGTCTCGTTTTCGTCTAGCCTGAAGTACAAACTTCATCACATAATCTGACACAACGAGAGCGTATAATAAAGACAAAACAAATATATACAGAACACACACAAATTCCATTCATCAATCAAAACCAGCCACCTCAAACATACTTATTGCTACAACAAACTTAAACAAAAGGTAACAAAACAAACAATATCATAATCCAAATTTACCAGAAAGTTTCTGAAAGCTGATTGGATGATCAAAGCAGCATCTTCTTGCTGGAAGAGTTTGATGGCCGAGTTCCGTTTCTCCTTCCTCCTTTCGTCGACATTCTGCGTGACCGTTGCTTCTGAGCTCCTCACGGAGGCCGTGTCCTCTGCATAAACGGAACTAATACCGTATCCACATTGACCAATACTGCTAAAAGAAGCCACATTCGAATTTCGGAGCGATTCCGAATCCTCAGCTGCAAGAACTGAATTATGTTCATCCCCACATAAGTAGGATCGAACTGAGCTACTCCATTTTCTCTTTTCCACTCCATGATGAGCCTAAAATGGTACCAAATTAAACGTAAGAGTTACATAATTGTTATTTTAAAAAAATATACATTTATGTAAGTGTACTTACAAGGGTGTCATCTCTGGAGCGGCTTTTCAAAAAAACACTTCTAACAATCTCAACAGTTATGCCCATATCTGCAAAACAATCCCAAGAAAGGTTTTTTTTTTTTTTTTTTAAAACAGAGGATTTTTTTTTTTTAAGTTTAGGAAAAAGAGAGAAGCAATTTATATAAGGGTGATGAAGTCCACTTAAAGGTAAGAATTTTGGTTAATGTGGGGAGTGAGATGTCGTACATTTGGTGATTAGTTAATTAAGGTCTACTTTTTCTTGGAATTTATGTAGTTAAAGAAGGTTTTTGAATAATTATTTGGATCATGGATAAGCTGGAATTGGCTTAAAAGGGGAGTGTTACATGTGCACAAACTTTGGAGCTGGAATTTGGAAAAGTAAACGTGAAATAATAGTAAAGGGGAGGGAGGGGGGATCCATAATTTGGTTTCTTTTTATGACTTTATTCACATGGCTTGCAGTATAATATGTCTGCCAAAAGTTTGCTTGCTAGTGGGGCTATTCCAACTTTTCTTTGAGTTAAGACCCGTTTGATTAAGCTTATTTTAAATATCTTATAAGTTATAACATCTTATAAGTTGTTTTAAGAACTTATAAAATGTAATTTTTAAGTAGCTTATAAGTTGTTAAAGTGTTTGACTAATACAACTTATAAGTTTTTAATAATTTTTTATATAAAAAAAATTTTTGAATTTTTTTTTTCCGAAAATATTTTTTTTTCTAATTTTTTTTTCCAGAAAATAAAGTTTTTTTTCCAATTTTTTTTTCAAAAATATATTTTTCCAGAAAATAAATTTTTTTTTATCCGGAATATTTTTTCCAGAATTTTTTTTTTCAAAAAAATATTTTTCCAGAAAATAAATTTTTTTTTTTTTTGAAAATATTTTTTTTTTCAAAAATATATTTTCCCAGAATTTTTTTTTTTCAGATTTTTTTTCTTTTTTGCGAAAACAAAAAAACGGCCCGGGTTTGATTGAATTCGAACTGGGTTTTTGGGTCGGGATGGGTTGAAATAGGATATAACTTATATAATTTTTGTAAAATAAGTTGGGATATTCCAACTTATTTTTTGGAGCTTATTTTTAGATCTTATAAGATGTTAGACATCTTATTTTACCAAACAAAATTAATGAACTTATAAGCTCATAAACAACTTATAAGCTGTGCCAAACACCCCCTTAATTATATGGCTTTTACTAGCTCCTAATTCACCACTTCATGATGCTTAAACGAGGAGGTATTCTTTTGTAAGACTGTCTCATGTAAGACTGGTTAAAATTCATCGATCAATCAATAAGAAAAACGAATAAAGAATATAGTAAATGAAGTAGTGGGTGAAAACACACTTTGTGTAGAATCGTTTCACGGTAAAAGTTTGTCCTGAATGAAATTGCATTATCGAGTTTTGCTTGTTGATTTATATGTAATTAGGTAATTATTTAATCACAAAAACTTATATAAATTTAAGTTAATGTAAATTATCTTCTTCTTAGTGTCACTGGTTAGTGATTTTGAAAAGAACAACACATAAAATTAAACATTTTTAAATGATGATATTTCATATGCTAAAAAATTATTTTATACCATGATTTTGTGAGAATGCAGATGAAAACTAGCCTAAACTTTGAGTTCAGTCAAATCATAAAATGGAGAAAGGGTACTGGTAAAACAACTCAATCTCATTCACAGTTGGGATGTCTATTAAATTTCTTGAATTATGCATGTGCAAACGATATCGCTTAAGATATAATTTATTAATATAATGATGTCACAACAAGTAAAACTTCTATATCAATTATCATCGTGAAAGTTCTCATGGTCCACATTCTACTTAGACACTGCAGACGAAATGGATATAGCTTAGAATGAGCATGCATAATGCACCCTACTTTTTATTTTTTTAATAGTTTTTTAAAATTGTTGTCTCTCTCTTGTTTTTTTTTTTACTATACCCATCGTACCAAGAATGCATTCATATTTTCACATGATGCGACAACAATTCACCAACGTATGTATTAAAATATTCTCTCTAGATAAGAGAAATATTATTTCATTTTGTGATTTTAATTTTACGCATTAATTAGATGACCATTCATATCATTTCATCCCTCAATTCATTTATACATGTATGTTTCTAGTACTCATATATATTTATATAATTTTTTTTGATCGGTAACGATAAAATAGAGCATCTTACTTTTTTTTTTTTTTTACAAAGAACCAACTTTAAAGTCTAGTTTTAATATTTTCAATAATTCTATCAATTGAAAAATCAATATTGTTAAAAATCACGTCATTTCTATCCTTCCACGATCTCCAAACAACACCAAGCCAAATAGTTACGGCTACTTTCTTACCATTCTTTCCCCTTAGAATCCAGCTATGAAAAATGAGATTAGTAAATGTTCTAGAATGTAATATGATAGTAATTTCAAGTCATTTAAAGCAATCCATCCATATCTTGTATGAGTCATGACATTCAAAGAAACATGCCTTCCGGTCTCATCGTGAATCCCGCAAAGCACGCACCTCCTCTCGTCATTTTGAGCAATAATGTTTCTTCTTAGCAAGTTGGTTTTCGTTGACAATCTATCCCAAAAAACTCTCCATGCATGTGCATTCACTTTCAAAGAAGCAAAGTTCTTCCAAATGATTTTGAAGCCAAGCTCCCTTTCGTCGTTCACCCGAATATTGTTGTGACAATTAACAAGGACATTATAGGCATCCTTCGTTGTGTAACGCCCACTTGTTGATCCCGTCCATCTCCACATATCTTCTGTGTCCACCTTCATCGCGAACTATTGATCAAGAATAAGAGAGTATTAAAAGAACCATAATCTCTATCAAGAAGTTCCTTTTCCACCTCCACTTCCAACACCAATTGACACCCTCCCATACTCCCATTTCCTCTATACGACACTCTTTATCCAAACTAAGATAAAAAAAAAAAAAAAAATCTCGCCTTGGGAGGAATCTCCCCTGCCCAAACATCCTCCCATAAACAAGTACTCTTCCCATCCCCCAAGACTCTAATCAACCTCCTCTGAAACCACTCCCCATCCGACCCGACAGACAACCTCACCAAATCCTTCCACCACCCCGACCAAGACCCACTCGCACCCCGGGACACGATGTCATTTGCCAAGCCCCACCCCAACCCATACTTACTTTGACTCGATTGTTGAGGATATAATTGAGCTTGCGAGATATTTGGAGTCGGTGTCTTATAGATGGGTGAGACAAATCGGTAATATGGTCGCTCTGGCTCACAAGTTTGTTTCTTTTAGCTATTCCTGCTCGAAACATTTCTTTTCAGAGCATATTCCTGAGTTTTAATTTGTTTAAAGGCTGTTGGAGCTAATTTTGGCTGACTTATTTATATATTATTATTTTTGATAAAAAAAAAATCTTACTCAAAAAAATGTACAACCTAAATAATAATGATAAAAAATATACTCTTTTATGACGTGAGATGCTCACAATTCACAACTCTAATTCACTCCTGAGAAGCCACCTGTCGTTAAAATAAAACAACAAAGATGACCATAAACCCTTCTTATAGTTTATTAAACACTGTTTGGGCACTCAAAAACTCAAACAAAGACACTACTTAGAGACGACAAATATATGTTTATATATCATGAAGAAGATATATCATAGTATAAAATTAACTCTCGTATAATAACTTCAATTTTTGTAGTTCACGTCAAAAGAGAAAAATAAATTCAGCATATAAGTAGCTTAATTATAAATTACGAATTAGAATTTTGTTTATTAACTCTCATATATCCATATCCACTTTAGATTCATGGTGCATTTTAAAATCACTTAACTTGTTATAATAAAATACTTCTAAATTGAATTTTGTGAAAGATATAACTTGTTATTATTGAAATACTTATAAAATAACTTTAATTTAGGAAATTTTATTTATATTAAATTGTATAATTATTTTTTTAAATTATTAGTTGCATAATTCATTATAAATAAATAATATATTTTAATATAAAAAATTGTATAGTTTTAAAATGGAAATACATGGGAATAACTCATCAATAATCTCATCAAATGCAGTTTTTTGTCAAATTATAATATGTGTTGGAAATTTGGAATAAAATAAACTAAATTTGTGATAAAAACTAGTTTTATACCATAATAAATTATTTACAGCTAAATTAAAAATCATTCTTTAACAAAACAATTCAGAAATAGCATTACACATACAACCGATCAAGCATTCAAGCGCACTATAGTTGCACTGATCATTCATGGAGTGTGATTTTTCTTGCAAAAAGCCATAAATTAACCATGATTGTACCATAAATCGCGAGAATAGTATGAGGAACAGCAGCAGCAACAGTAGAGACGAGGGTGGATACAAAGAAGTTCCTTCTTCGCCTTCGAATCTCGATTCCAGATTCAATCAAACTCTGAGAAATGTTCAAGGGTATGTAGTTTGCATGTTACTTTCAAATTTTAGATCTAGTAATAATTACTAGAAAATTCCTTGTATTGAATTACCCAATTTCATTGTTTATTCTGAGTACCATTTGTTCTACGATTGGCCAGATTCGATTGCCCATCTGAAAATTTGTTCTGAATATTGAAATTGCGTCGTGGGATATTATGTTCCTGATTTCAATTTGTGATTAGTGAATGCAATTTCTTCGATTTCCATTTTTTAGCTGATGATGATGCACATTAGTAGTTCTCTGTTCTTCATTTTCTGTGCGTATGCGTGTGCGCAGTTTTTGTTAATTTGTGAGATTAAGGAATTGCAAACTTTAGGGAGTTTGTGTATGTGCTGATAGTTGATACTGCAACTGAATTGGTACTTCAAAGTTTAGAAGATTCGATCTAATGGAAACATTACCTTTTCTCAGGCCTTTTGTGGTTAAAATTATGCAAATCTGAGTAGCCTCTATTTCTTAATTTATTCATTTGGTAGATCAAATACCTTTCTAATTTGCTACGTTTCACTTTGGACTTTGGTATACTATTTTAAGTTCAACAACTGTTGAGTGTTGATATGTCTCGGATACTGGGTGTTGGTAATGAATACGTCTCAACTGTTGAGGGTGAATCTCGTGATACCTTTCTTCTGATGTCATATAGGACTAGTTTCTTATTTTTCTTCTGGGTGTTAGTATTGAATCGATAGAAGCTTTCGATGGTTAGCTTTAGTAGTCGATATCAGTTTTGTTGATTTATTGACCTCTTATGTATCAGTGGAATTGCATTTACTTCTTTATCATTGTCACAATTGCTTGAAATTTTTTGGTCTATTAATAGATTAGGCATCTGCTTTGCTTTACATCAATTTGGTCTATATGCCTGATTCTTCCCACTGTTTATATCTGTTGGTTTTGAGACCATAAGGGTATGTTTGTTTTGGGATTTAGGTGGGCGGGGGAAGTCATGACTTCGAAATCCTATGGATTTGAAAGTCTTGGTGAATAGTAAAAAATATGTGTTTGTTTTGAGATTTTGATAGGGTGGAATTTTGCTTTATGTCAAATCAATGTTTAGTAATGATTGATATGGTATTATTATATTGTGTTGAGAGTGGAAAAAGTAGTGATGTGATTGTATTAAATTTTGTGAAAAATAGGGGTGTAGGTGTACTTTATAGGAGATGATTTTGAAGTCTAATTTTAAATCTCAAATTATAATGGGACGTGGTTTTCAAAGTCCTAAGTCCATCCGGGTGAGTCCTGAAACAAACATACCCTAATAGATTTTGGCTAATTGAAGAAGACTGTACTTACAGATGTGACTCCTTAATCCAAATATATACACATTTCTCGGGTTTCTGTGATCCATTTTCACACACCTGTACACACACATGCACTTTTACTTATCCGGATTTTCTTTGATTTCAGTTTGTGGGTTCGTTTATCTTCATGTATTTTGGCATAAAGATTTTGTTTTGAAAGCTCTAGATTAAGATTGATAGTTGGGGGAACGAAGTCGGAAACATTATTTTGGTCTATGCTTTCAACTTTTGGTCCCCAAATTGGTGTGTTTTGTATAAAAGAAAAATTTATACAAGTGCGGTGGGATAGGGTTTAATGTAGGGTGGTTTGGTAGGTTTCAAACCTTAAGGTGATAGT
Organism: Stenogyne calaminthoides; assembly: GCA_037126765.1. NCBI lineage: Eukaryota > Viridiplantae > Streptophyta > Magnoliopsida > Lamiales > Lamiaceae > Stenogyne > Stenogyne calaminthoides. The sequence continues at coordinate 9,613,014 of JBBCBC010000005.1, read as the reverse complement.
TGTTTTGGGTTTTAAGTGATTTTTAAAAATCGGTTTTTGAAATCTAGAGAATTTTGAAATCCTAATAAATAGTAAGGTGTGTGCTTGTTTTGGGTTTTTGAGTAGGGTGAGATTTAACTTATGTCAAATCAATGTGTAAAAGTGAACGATGATGTATTCTTATATTGTTGTTGGATGTGATTGTAAAGATTGGATGATGTCTATTATGGTTAAATATATTTAAGTGTAAGGAGAGAAAATTGATTGTATTGAAAAGTGCGATAGTAGGTTTATAGGTGTTGTAGTGGTGGTTTTATAAAACTGGATATAAAAAACCTGAAGTAGAGCTGAATTTAGATTTGTAAATCCAAAACCTGGTTTTTAAAACCCAAAATAAACATTACCTAAGGAATTTGAAGGATTTCTAGTGTTGATAAATTTATACTATGGAATAGTGTTATTAGCCCGAATTTACAACGGTTCATCCTTTTGTATTGAGTACGTTTTTTGTTTTTTGGGTAGGGCAAATGACTCGAACCCATGACCTTTTGGGCATAGGTAGTAGTGCTCTAACCACTTAAATTATCCTACTTTGTCCTTTTGTATTGAGTACCTAATAAATATTTTTATTCACAGATTGCTAAAGGGCCGCAGTTTCCCTGGTAAGATATTGATAACAAGAAGATTAGACCCTTTGGATCCATCAGTTTTGTTTTCTCCAAACGTGAGATCTTCAGAGAGTGAAATAGACCACCATGGCGAGCAAGTGGATAGATCGACTGAGGTATCTATATCTATCTCCCATTAATAATTAATAACATCCTCAACTTATTAATCATCATAATCGTCATACATTTAGGATGCTCTTCAAGACAGAAGCAGCAAAAATGCTAGTTCATCTATTAACCTTACAAAATCTTTGTCAATGGGTAGTCAAAGTGCATCAAACGAGATCCATAAGTCCAACGTGGGAGCTAGAGCTACGGATTCTGCTAGGCTAATGAAGTTCACAAAAGAATTATCAGGACCCTCGGTAACTTTAGGTTTGTACTTCTCTTTATTCTCCATTCAAAATTAAAAAAAGAAAAGAAGATATTTGTGAATTGTGAGTTTTAATGTTCCATCAAAAAATCCTTTCATCTCCATGTTAGGAAAGCTACCAAAAAAAAAGGGACTTTTTCGTCAATAATGCAACTTGGTTTTTTCTGACCACTTCTTTTGCACGCATTTTGTGTGTTCTATAAGAACATAATGAGCCACTTAAATACGAATGAAATATTAATAACCAATTTTGAGACATGCTTTGTGTTAATTTCTTTAAAGGTGGACCTTTGAATTGATATTTGCACTGCAACTGCTTATCTTGATCGGTTAAGAACCATCTGTAGTTGCATTTATTAGATCAGCACATATTACAAGGCAAATGTTTTTAAATTCGATAAGGAAAATAGTTTTTTTAGTCCGAAAAGTTACCCCTATTTTGGTTTCAGTCCTGACAACTCATGAATTGAAAATAGTCTAGTAACTCTCAATTGTTCGACAAGTTATTCGGCTGTAGGAGGTGAAACATTCGGTTGATGCTGACGTGTCTGGTTCTGATTTGTCCTTGTGGCAGAGTCTGATTGGTCAACCGGATGTTTCAGCTCTTATAGCCGGTTACCAGTCTAAAATGTCGAAAAACTGAAAGTTAGAGGACTGTTTGCAATTCGTGACAGGAATTAAACCGAAATCGGAGTAACTTACACGACAAAAAAATATTTTCCCCATTCATTATTATGTAAAAAATGGTGTCTGTGATTGCAAGCGACAGTGCTATGGCCTGGCTCAGGATGATTAAAGGCATCTCTCAATCTGAAAGTGTCTTGTGCGCAACTTTATTGAACACAAGGCCAATTTTCAATATTAGAAATTTGATTTAATTTTCATATACATCCAAATTTTGCATTCATGCTCTATCTATCCCCAGTTAATTTATGAAATCTGAATTTCCAGTATGACCACTGCTTTAATTATCTCTATCGTCACAGTTAATCACCCTCTCTCTCTCTCTCTCTCTCTTAAACAAAATGTAATGTACTAGCAGAAGAAAGAAATAAACAATTCAGTTTATATTGTCATTAATTTCATCAAATACACGTTTTTGTTTCACATAACTATCCCCATAATTGGAGATCAGTGACATCAATCATTTGTTCAAGCCCACATGAAAATTACACAGAGATTTGCATTTGACATGTTTAGATAACTGCGAAGCATATTTTAACTCATTGCTTTCCTATCTTACAATGTTTTTATTATATTTTTATCACTCATTTCTATCATATGTCACTATGTCAGTTTCCTTATAATCTCTCTCACTGGACAATGCAGAAAAGCTGCGTGAATTAGCATGGAGTGGTGTGCCTCCATATTTACGTCCAACTGTATGGAGACTTCTCTTGGTATGGCCATTTACTAATTGTTTTTGGTTTTTAGATTATTTCCTTTGAAGGATCTTCTGCCAGAATTTGTTTGGATATGATTCTGTTATGGAGTTAACTTGTTCCTTTGTAAACTGTCTGTCGTCCTCTCTATGAAGGTCTCTTTTACTTTCATTGGAAAAGACTGGCTTTACCAGGAAAATCAGACAAAATGCCACACAATCTAATGATGACAACATGAAGTATATCCAGAAGCCTATTCTTATTTCAAAATTTTCTGATAACTGAAAGATTCGTGTCTGACAGGGGAGGTGAGGTTGAGGACATAATTGATTCCTTAAAATTAAAGGGACATGACGTCCACTATAATACTAAAATCCAAAATGTGAATTTCACACATTACCCTTCTGGCCTTCTTCATGTTTTTAGTCTCAGTAGCCGCCTATCCTAAAATGATAACCTTCTTTACAAATACACACATTTGCAGGAATGATGTGAGAATATATACCAAAGTGATGAGTGCATTTTACACATGTTAGAAAGAGTAGCATATTTGGCATTTTGCTGTTTTTATTGTTGATGTTTATGTTAATTTTATGCTCATTTTTATCAACAGCACAAACATGTGCTGAACAACGATGAAATTCAATGTTTGGTTATGAATTAACATAAACTTTTTGGAGTAATGGCCAGATATTCTATCCTATCATAACGTCAGATGGGGCCTTATATTAAGAACAATTTTTTTGCATATGATTATGAGTGACAAATAAATTTCCATAAAATATGTATTGGGAATCTTAAAAGTAAAAGTACACTTTGGGGTTGTCTCACAGTTACAAGGTTATTTACATAAACTAGCTAAAAGGAACAGTAATCTCCAATTTTGTTATACAAAGAAGTTCAATGATAAATTGGTCCAATTGCATGCTAGTATGATTTCATATTGTACGTCTTATGTGATTTGTGCAATTACCTTGGATCATGTAGCTCGTAAACTTATTATGAGCTGCAATTTTTCTACCATCTCTTTTTCAAGGGGCAAAGTCTTATGTAAGCGAAGTTTACCGTGAAACTGGTTTGCATTTTATGTATATTTTTAGACAGTATTAGTAGTTTCATAAAAGGTATTAGTTTGAAGTATTAGTTGTTTCATTAAAAAGTATTAGTTGTTATACTATAAATTGATATTTATGAACCAATTGCGCGGTGATATTTTTTACATAAGATTAACTCTTGTCTAGGAGCTCTTGGATCAACTTTATGGAATATTTAATTGTTGGATACGTCTTATTCATATCTCGAACAACATATGGTTTATTGTGCTGAGTTTTAGAATTCTTCCATTCAACAATGTTAATTTGAGCTTTAAGTATGAACTGACAACAGGGATATGCACCCTCTAATTCAGATAGAAGGGAGGGAATTCTAAGAAGAAAACGCCTGGAGTATCATGATCATGTTTCCCAATATTATGATATTCCTGATACAGAGCGCACTGATGAAGAGATCAACATGCTTCGTCAGGTTTTGCTATCCTCTGTTTATTAATTTTGATGTCCTTTACTGCATGATTACCTACTTAATAATATATTAACTAAGTCTCATTAAATTGTTAGATTGCTGTTGATTGTCCCAGAACTGTCCCTGATGTGATTTTCTTTCAAGAAGCGGAAGTTCAGAAATCATTGGAGCGAATACTTTATACATGGTTAGTTGCTCTTGCTTGCGCTGATATTCATATTTTGCATTAATTATGCCTATAGTTGAATATCTACTTGGTGGTGTTGACCAATTAATTTGACTGGTTTCTGAAATAATTAATTTTGCATAAGGTAATAATTTTTTTTTTTTGGGAAAGGTAGGAAATTATTATGTTAAATAGTTGGCAATCAATACAAAACCATAATGAGAATACGGGTAAATATCAAAAACACAATATCAAAACAATTGGTAGTACATTATATCATATCATGATTGTCAGTACAAAGGGTAAATATTTTGCTAATTAACTTTTTTTTTGGTTAATTGTGCCAAATTCACGTTTTGAGTCTAAGTTGTTCTTGAAATCTGGAATATTGAACTTAGAACAATATATATCCCCCCATAAAATTGTTGATGACATTATAGTGTCATGTTAACTGGAAAATGTATCTGTTAGGTATTTTAGTTTCGGGCTGCAGAGGGATTCGAAAAATCCTGATTGAGAAATCTTTGAATAGTAAAAAGGTTAATTTGACTTTTGTGTATATTTGGCTGATAAGATGTAGTAGAGGATTGAGAAAAAATAGTGAAAAAGTAAGTAACAATGGTATTGCTATATTGTGAAAAATAAATGTGTTGAGATATTGGGAATAGGAAAAGTATGAGAGTGAGGTATTATAGGTTGTGATTTTGGTGGATTTTAAAATATAACTTACATAATCCTACAAACAAACAAGCACTAGGATTTTTAAAGTTCTTTTATTTTGTAACCTAGAAACAAAAATACAAAAAATACTTTCAAAATTAGATGGTTGGCTGATTAGCACATATAAGATGAGTGCTTAATTACTTAAAACCTTTTAAATTTGGCAAATACTTCTATGCACCTGTTGCACGCTGCAGCTCAAGTGCATTTTTAATATTTTATACGGTACTCCCTCCGTCCCAGATTAGTTTTCAGACTAATCTGGGCTCGGAAACCAAGGGAAAGCTACTTTTTATTTTATTAAAGTGATAAAGTAAGGGTATTGGGTCAAATCAACTTTAATTGTGTGGCTGTGAGTTATTTGTGTTAGGAAAAATAATGTCATAGAGTGTAAGTAAGTGTATATTGTGAGGGTAAGGGTTATGAGTAAACTTCTTTTTTGGGTGTGAAAACTAATGTGGGACAAATAAAAATAGAAAGTGTGAAATCTAATCTGGGACGGAGGGAGTATTAGTTATTTTACTGAAAGGTATTAGTTGATCAGTATTAGTTGTTTTCACTGAACAATATTAGTTGCTATCATTAAACAGTATCAATTGTGCACCAGTTGCATGGTGCAACTGCTGCACCCGAGTGTTAATCTTTACCATTAGTCATTGTGCTACTTTTATAATTTTTTGTGCACATCGTATTTATCAATCTTTGTAGTATTAATGCTATTCTTTTCCCATTCAGGGCTATACGGCATCCTGCAAGTGGTTACGTTCAAGGAATAAATGATCTTGTAACGCCTTTCTTAGTTGTTTTCCTATCAGAATTCTTGGAGGGTAGTATCGAGACTTGGTCAATTGCTGATCTTTCTCCTGAGAAATTATCAAATGTAGAGGCTGATAGTTATTGGTGTCTATCAAAGTTACTTGACGGCATGCAAGACCATTACACATTTGCCCAGCCGGGAATTCAACGACTTGTGTTTAAGCTGAAGGAATTGGTTAGAAGGATTGATGGTAATAATCTTTCCCTTAAAAAAAACACTAATAGTTATAAAAAACACAGCTACAGTCTACACAGTGGGAGTATATATCCAGTATGTATGTATGTATGCCTGTATTATTTCTGCGTTGATCGCAGATGGAATTATGGAAAGAAGTTAATAAACAAAGAGGGAGTCTTATGTGAGATGGCCTCATGTATGAGCCGGAGCTCCATATTAGTATTTACACTTCACTTTTCTTTAAAACATGAATCGAGTAGGGTCACAAGTCCACGGATCATATAGTTATATGTGATGGGAATCCATCTCATGTATGAGATTGTCTCATACAAGTTTTTGTCATAAACATAATATTTCTTCACTTCTTTAGTTTGTTGAAGTAATATGAACTTATTTACCTATCATGTCTCACACCAAATGGAAACATTTTTCACTAATATTTCCTTGATATAATCCTGGTGATATTATTTTTTGTGTTTCTTGATAAAGTATTTGGTTTCATTTAATCAATTTATAATTGTGTCAAGGTTATGATTTCTTGATTGAGTTGTTTGCTTTTCTGAATGTGATAGATCCTGTGTCAAAGCACATAGAGGATCAGGGGCTTGAATTTCTTCAATTTGCTTTCCGCTGGTTTAACTGCCTTCTTATACGTGAGGTCTGGATCCTGCAGTAATCTACTTTACCTTATTTTGAATAAATTGTATTAATGTTTACCTTATTCAGGCATAACCTTTGTTAGTATCAACTTAATTGCACTAATTAGTATAAATGTTGTGTAGATTCCGTTCCATCTTGTTACTCGTTTGTGGGACACTTATCTTGCCGAAGGGGATGCATTGCCGGATTTTCTTGTCTACATATTTGCCAGCTTTCTGCTGACGGTAAGAAAGCTCTCCTCCGCATGTGTGTTTTGAACATGATGAAATAATCCCACTTGAGAAAGCGCTTTGAGTAACAGAAGATAATTAATTTGTCCAATGACAAAAACTTGTGTAGTTGTTTTACTGAAAAGTATTAGTTGTTTTCACTGAAAATATTAGTTGTGTACAGCTGTGCGGTACAAGTGGTGTACAGGACTGTTGCTCTTGCCTCATGCATCAGTAGTCTTGATGAGAACTGAGTCATTTGCATTCAAATATTTTTAACTTGGCCCATGATTTTTCTTCTGAATGAATGTGAAATGGAACTTGTATTAAAACCAAAACCCAAAATTTTGCTTTGAGTTACTGGCAATCTGATATTTGATGTTTTGTTTGGTGAATTATAAAGTGGTGTGTGTGTTTGTATACTTGCAGTGGTCAGATAAGCTACAAAAGCTGGATTTTCAGGAGATGGTGATGTTTCTTCAACACCTTCCCACGCATAACTGGAACCATGTGGAGCTCGAAATGGTGCTTTCTCGAGCGTATATGTGGCACACCATGTTCAACAACTCCCCCAGTCATTTAGCTGGCTGACTATCAAACTAAATCGTGTTCCTAATTTACTTTCTTGGTTGACGATTTATTGCATCTATTCCAATCTTGTGTTGTCAGTTTTGACTCAGTTTTGTTGTTGACATAAATTTTCCTGTGACCAATTGTATTATTCATCATCATAATTCACCTTTTTTACACACTTGTGAAAACCATCTGCAGAATAGTAAGATCCACCTGTAATGATTTGCCCTATGTATTTATTCATCTAATTTGTTTCTATATTGTGCAAAGCAAATTCCTTTCAAGTATTAATGCTTATGTTTCTTGTATGGAAACTCTTTGAGGCAAAGATATGAGACGACATTTTATTTAATGTTCAGGTACTGTTAGTTTAGCTATATAAATTGAACAGTTTTATTTGAATCAGTATTAACGTGCAATTGTTTAACATTTTGTGTATATTTTTAAACAATAGTATTACTTATTTAATTAGTACATATTACAGAGTTTGTTTGATACTTGTTATACAATATATTGATACTTTATGCGCTAAAGAAAATACACATAAAATCAAGTCTATAATACATTAATATTTACATTCAAGTATTTAACTGGAAAAGCGTCATATTGCCTCCAAACTTATCCAACCAAATCAAACTCGAATTTTAATAAAGAGGCACACTTGCGTGATATTATTTCACGGTGAGACGGAGTATAATTTGAACATTGACGCTTTAGCACTTTGAAAGGAGTGAGTGTTGATTCGTGCTAGGTTGTACCCTATCTCATGCATGAGACCAACTCGTACGAAGCTTTTGTCATTAATAAAAGCCTTAAACATTGAACATATATAGGCAGCAAGAACAACCTGACGTTCTGCATTTGTTCCTCTCCTTCTACCCTCCCACAAAATGAAAACTAGTGTCACATGTAAAAGAAAGATTTGTACGTCGTATTATAAATCAACATATTTTGACCTCTGATTCGGTTGGAATTGGTTAGGCTCCAAGTGAAGCATACACAAGCAACTAAACACTATAGAAATCTTCAAATGACGATAAGTTTTTTCTTCTTTGGCTGCAAGAAGGAGATAAATCAAATGAGACATTGCAAAATTAAATTTGTTTCTCATAACACAGTTAATTTTCTACATTAACAGGCAAAAATGAAAGTTAAATTCATAAAAGATAATAAATAAAATGAAATAAACAAAAAATCAAAGGCAGCAATAAATGTTACTCTATGTTCTAATATATAAAAGGCACATGCTAAATTCCTGTATGCTCTAGTGTATCAACAGTCGAGTCTCCTAAAACTCGTAAAAGTTTAATGGGAATGAGAGTGGAAAAAATTATGAAACTTTATCAAACTAAGGATGTGTTTGCGTAAAATTATGTTTTAAGAAAGTCATTATTTAGAGATCGGGAGAAATATTGGTGAATAGTAAAAGTGACAAATTTTGTAAAAAGTACAAGTTGAGTGTTTGGTAAAAGGTAAAATATTAGAGCAAAAACTGAATCAGCTAGAAGCAACCATTTTCATTTTCAGATACTAGATTCTAGGTAATTAACTTAAGTTGAGAGTTGAGACATTCAATTTGAAAACACTCGAGCTTTTGCAAAGCAGAAGCTGATTAGCTTAAAGTGTTGCAAACAACCCTTAAGTCAAGGCATTTTCCCTCTAAAGATTAATAAAAGGCTTGTAACATCACGAACACCACTAAGACGAGAGAGAAATGCAGTACTTCTCTTATTACAAGGAACTAAAACCTTACTAATTAAGGTAATGTGAATTACTGGTCAACCATAACTTCTTTTTTACTATATCAGTGGTGATGCATATTACTCCCTACTGTTGCAATTTAACTGCCGTTTTTGGGTGTTTCACATAGATTAAGAAAGCAATTTCACACCTATAATCATTTATATAAAATGGCTAATACACCCTTTTACAGATTATCAATAAATCATTTATGATCACTTATCACAGACGTTAAGAAAAGGGCAAAGTTGAAAAAACTGTTTAACTTCTCTTGGAAAACCAAATGCAACTTATATTCTGGAACACTTTTTTCCCTCTAAACTACAGAAAAATTGGGACGGAAGGAGTATTATCGAAGAACAAGAAGGAAAGAAAGAAGAGACCACCATGAGAAGTTGTGAGTGAAGGTTAAGGATACTCACATATGTCTTTTCAACTTCTTTAAGAAATTTTCTAGGGTAATCAAAGTACTCAGGACATTCTTTCTTCACTGTTTCTGCAAGAGCTTCCTCGCCAGCATTTTCAAGATTTCTTATCAGAATGGTCAGGGTTAACTTATCTGGGACTAGTCCTGAAGCCTTCATATCTTCATAAGTTTCCATTGCTTTTTCTACCATTTCAGCTTTAAAATACGCTCCAATCACTTCGGTATAGGTCCTCGCGTCAGGCTTCAGGCCTTCATTCATCAATTCTACCAACAATTGTTCAACCATCTCAATCATTTTGTGTTTCCCCAACATCATTATCATGTTGTTGAATAGAGACAGATCTGGGAAATACCACAGCTCTTTCCTTACAACGTTGAACACCTGAAACCTTGTGAATTTCAGATAAAAATAAATCCCACCGGAGAAGAAAACAATAACAGGAAGCAACAATATACACGGAAATTCAGTGCGCGACAATATTCACCAATAAAGCAAATACTACTTTAAAGGTGGGGGAACAAAAGAAAATCAGCTGCTATTATCTTTCCTCATTAAGCAAGTATCAAGCTGCATAATTTAGCTCGACTCTTTCTCAACTGACCAATGATTTTCTTAAACAACTTATGAAATTAAATTAGGTAAGCTATAGGTACTGAACTCTGAATCATGATGTAGAAGGATATATCAACAAAAGAGAAAAAATAACCCATAACTATGATAATTGCAGTTTTTCAGATATTTCTATAAATAAGAAAAGAAAAAGAGAACTATCCTCTTAAGAAATTCTCTATATTCAATCTCAAAACATGCTCAAAACTAAATTAAGAAACAGAAATCTCAACTGAGCAGATTATAGTACACAAAAAATGGAAGCATAATTAATTGAAGAATACCTTGAGGGCTAAATCTAATTCGTTTTGCCTCTGCAACTCAGCCAATGCATCCAATAAATCAGCCTTCAAAAGCCTGGCGATCTTACTGCTAAAAACTTGGTCCAATTTAGAAGAAGAATTTTGCGCCAATTTCAAGGAATGAACCGCTTGAATAGCCTCCGTTGAAAGCACTCGGCTCCTCCACATCGGTTTTCTGGGCCCATTTCTCAGACCGCAACTGATTCTGAATAGTGTGTGTGGTGTGTGAAGAGTAGAAATTTGAGGCTCTTGATGGAAACCCAATTTATAAATATCAATGTTGAAGCTGCACATTTCAGTATTTCACCTCAAAGGAGAGATTAATCACTGTATTGGAAGCCTGTTGCAGAGATTGGATGAACTAGGGCAGAAATCAATTTGGGAATTTCCGCTTGCGAACCACAGTCTAAATTTCACCAGGGTTAGGAATGGGTTACTAATTACATTTCTTTTTCCTGATTTTAATTTCTAAAAATAAAACAAATAGAAAGATAAGAAGCTAGGTTCCATAGACACGACTACAGCAATACGGGTGTAACACGATACAGGTATGGAGACACAGGTTTTCAATTTTTTTTTTTGTAAGATACGTACGACTTGAATTTTATAAATTATTTTATATTATTTCTATAAATATAAATATTTTATTTTTTAAAAATACGTATCTTGGTACATATATAAAAAAAATTTTAACACTTAAATTAATATAAAATCAAAAAAAGAGGAACATCCCAATAAAATATGTAAATAATCACCAACGTCACAATATCATAGTCAATATATAAAAAGTATGCAGATAGAATTTAAAATCACAACTTATTTATAAAGTAATATAATTTTCTAGGTTAATGGAGCATCACACTCAAACACAAATCAAGCAAAAACCATGCCTGTTGAACTTCGACGTACAGTTGTGTGTCGACTATGAAATTTTTATTACTTGTAGATGTAGGTTAGGATTAATGTAATATAAGACAAATTTAAAGTAAAAATTATTAATTTTTCAAATCTATCAGATTAAAACGATTGATAAGTTGATGGTTCGACACAAGATCCGAAATTATAATTGTTATTTTTAATTGGGATACGCCACGTGGCGTATCGGGTGCGTATCTCACCCGTATCTGTGTACCCAAATACCCGTGGTGTATCCAACATTACATTATTAAAAAATTTCTAGTATCCGTGCATTCTAGGTAAAAAGCAAAATGACTTTTTATTAAGATAAAAATTTGCGTGAAACTAGATAACTCTATTTTTTTCATTATTATTTATTATGTATAAAAATTATCACTATTATGCATAAAAAATATTACGGTTATATACAAAAACTATCACTTTTAAAAAATATACAATGATAAAATTTATGTATAAATTTGATTCACAAGAGTATTAATAAACAGGTTATGGTTAGAGCACCAAAGTGTTGCTCGAGAAATAAAATTTTGTTGAGATATTTTAAATTAAATGACAGTGTACTAACGCGATTTAATGATGACAGTTCTTTTGTTTAGTTTGTTTTCTCTGGATTGCAAAGGCGACGCCTAATAATTTTTACAGGCTTAAGATTTGATAATAGTATTTGTTCAATTAATTTAGATAAAATTTGCAGAGCATGGTGTATATGTTATCCCCCAAACAGCTCCTCCCCAAAATCGTCGCCGCCTTGCCCGTCCCCTTTGTATTCTTATCTCTTTTTCTCCAAAACCGCTCCTCCTCCTCGCAAAACTGCCGCTGCGTTCCTAGTCCCCTTGTATTCTTAGTTTTCTGATAATGAGAAATAAGTCGCGATTTTAGGCTTGATTTTTTTTGGGAATGGATTGATATTTTAGGAATGAATTGGTTTTTGTGACTGAATTGGTTTATGAGATATAAGGAAATTGGAAGAAATTAGTTTATGGAATAAATTGTGTTTACGCTTTTTAGAACAAATTCTGCAATCTGTCTTTCTGATTGAATTGATTTTTGCAAACTCGTTGGAATGAATATGTTTCTGTTAAAAATAAGAGTAATTATATTGCAGACATTCTGAAAGCTTGTGCCTCTGTTTTTTAAAATATAAGTGAGATTGAATTGCAGAATTGAATGAAAATTTGAAAGGGTGAGGATGAGATGAATTGAATTTGCAGGCTTTTAATTGAATATACTGGCTTAATAAATAACTGGGGATGACTTGTTGGATATTGATGTTCAAAATTTTCAGCTCCAAACACACTTGTCACTAGGTTTGTAAAATAATCAAATCATATACTAGTATTTTTTTTATTATTTGAACCTTAAAATTATTGTTCTAATTTTTCAAATTCGAAATCTTAATATTGAATTCGAACGTCGGAACCAAATAATAAAACAAGAAATTTGAATCTTCTACAACCCTACTTGTCACTGGGGGACAAATAATTTGTCTCCAATATTATCAAACTGAAAAATATACCAACATTGAATGCTGAGATATTCTTTGAAGCACAAGATACAATCATGAATAAGATATACTTTTCAGCAATTTCCTTTTAAATGCATAGAGAGCAAGCATTTTCAGAGACATGAGACACACTTGATCACAGTTTGTCTCAATCTCGCCTATAGGAGAGGTGGACAAATGAATTTTTTTAACAGAGACTCACAATTACAAATAACAAATTCCACACCAAGTCATGATGCAGCAAGGAAGTGTCATTAGTGTGCAACATTGTAAGAAGATTGCTGAATTCATATGAAAATGGTACCAGAAAAACCATTTTAGGTTTGCCCAAAGGTATTTGTAGATTGTGACGTAACAAAATACAAGAATCAAATGACAGGTGACTAATTTAAGTTCCTCCCTCATGCAATAGATACCTCAGTCATTTCCTGTTCCACAGAAGTAGGTTCAACAGGATAGTAGTTATAGTGGAGTTCTCCAACATCATCACCAGATAGCTTTTTCCATCCATTTGGCCCGACGTGGTATACTGAAACGAAAAACACGTTAACAAAAGAAAGAAAACAAGAGATACTACGGGTGTGTTTTCAAACATAATTAACAGCTTCTAGAATCACTTTTTCCAAAAGCTGAGAGAGGAAGCTCCTGAAAAAAAGTGATTCTCACCCACTTTTTATTGTTTGCAAACACACCCCCTCCCTACATCAGGGAGGAGGAAGGAGTGTATTATTACCGCTGGCAACACCACCACTGGCACCATCGCGAAATGTAGCATGATAGATTGATCGTCTAGCTAGCTCTGCAGCTTCCTCAACAGACATATCAAAACGGTATCTAGAAGATATCAAAGGGGTAAGAAGGCAGGCCATGAAATCGGGGTTTCTCTAAGAACCATCTAAAGACACATCTAAGTATCTAACAGATGAAAGATAAAAAGGGTTAATTGCATAACAAATCACAACCCTTTCACCTTTTTTCAATTATAACATATGTTAATAAAATTTGCAACACGATACATAATTCTTAAATTTAGCAATTATAGCATAACTACTTTCCGGTAACTTATAATGACATGGCAACCAGATTTTTTTTTTGAAAAAATTGTCCAATAAATTCACGACCTTTTGTTATTGTTTCAATTTAATCACCGCCATTTTTATTTTTTTGCAATTCATACACTGTCACGTCAGCAGGACTTTCCAGAAAATAGTCATGTGACAGAATTGCAACAATTGAAAAAAATTGAATTCTGAAAACATATGTTGTAATTGAAAAAACGTGAAAATATCGTGATCTATTTTTCAATTAACCCAAAGAAAAGAGCAGGAGCCAGGAAGTAAACTATCTAATTGAATGGTAATAGTTCACATAGAAGGAGCATTTCTGAAATATTAGTTTGCCTAGAGTCACACAGAACCTAGATTTAGCATGTTCAGTTGATGTGGAAACACCATCCAGAATGCTAAGCCATGATACATATGGTAAGTATTTATTTGCAGCAATATAGAACACAAGGTTTTCTAGGAGCTGCAAAAGGATACTACCTCCATTCCTAATTATCTGTCTGATTTTATCAATTCACACAAACCAATTTTTCATTAATTAGGATTAGGACTATTATGCCTTATTTGTTAATACTTTAAGATATTAATAAACTTATAATTACAAGAAGATGGTAAGTATTTCTGTTGAAAAAAATACCCTAGATATTAATACCCCTAGTATTGGTGGAATAAAGGGTAACTTTTTGTTGATATTAGCAAAGTGACAAATAATTAGGAACACCATTTTGGATAGAGTAAGACAGATAATTAGGAATGGTGGGAGTACTATTTTCATTGGACTCACTAAAAGTATGGCGAGCAAGTAAGTGAAAGCTAAAAGAGCATATATAAACAATGAAAAAGAGGGAGTGGAAATAACACACCCGCTGTCCAAAACACCATAAGCATATGGTGAGCCAGACCCAACTGAGAATCTAGTGCCTTTAAGACGTCCACCTTCACTGTCCACGTAATAAAGACCAGGACCCTGCACCAAAAAGCAAAAGAATTGAAGTTAAAAAAAAAAAATTGAAAGGGAAAAAGCATGCTAAATTTCATACCTTTTCGTCCCAGCCAGCTATCATAGTTCCAACTGACAAACCCATTCCTCGATAAGAATACAGAATGTTTGACAGCATTTTTGAAGCTCCAGCAACAGAAATTCTTCTCTTATTAGCCAATTCGTGTAATCGACACTGCAATTCACACAAAAATCATGGACATAATCTTTCATTAGGATATGATATCTCAACTCAATGTGTATGCATCTTTATGGATTATGTAAACCTATAGTACACATTCATTCAAAGCATCAAAATATAAACATTGCAGTTTACATTACAAATATGCAAAAGAGAGAATTCTTTCCACTTTTCAAAATTCTAGATTTTAATTCACAGGATTCAATCTAAAGTCCCATTAAGGAAAAGGAGGGGCCATAATAGATCAAATGTACACAATAATGCATCATGCTCAGTGGAACCAACTAACACATAATAAGAAGATCCAATTAAGGTACCTTAATTCCCAGGTTTCTGTGCCAGAACTGGCAGTCAGCAGCTCCTCCAGCCATAGTACCAAGCATATACGGGTTAATTTCAATGATTTTCTTGACGGATTGTGATGCTGCAATATTTATATGGTTATTATACATGCACTTTCACATGTGAATCCAAATAACAGTGAGCAAACATACAAAGGACTATCATCTATCAGCTCCACAATATAACGGGTGCTTGGTTCAAATTTTCAATGGGAATGGTCATGAGAATCATTGAATAATAAATTACAATGAGAATGATAGTTATACTGTATTATTTTTTGTATTTTGCTCCAATCATGGAATAAGTGGGGATAAAAATGATTGTTTGTCGAGTGATAGTGGAACGGTTGAGGAGATATGATTATAACAGGGATGCAGTTAGTCAAAATGGGGTAATGGTTAACTTATTTTGAGTCTCATTACCCCCTTATAAAGTATGTTGAAGGTGAATTGATCACCTTTTATTCTCATTAGACACCACAATTGCCTCATGCTCATTTCCATTACCATTCCAATTGAAGAATTTTGAACCAAGCACCCCTTAAAATGTTTAATGATAAGACTCTTAGATCAAGCGGATATTGTAGCCCCAAAATGGATAATCTCGTAAACAAGCATTAATGTGGTTGAAATCAGCATACAAACTGAATACTACATTAAGAATGAATATGGACTCACAAATATATCCTCCCATGCTCGCACGGGAATCAGCAGCAACCATGACACCTTCTTTGAATATAAAGGCCAGAGTTGTTGTCCCCTTTGCAGGCTTCACCATCTGGACTGCAGCTTTCTGAAACCCATCAAACTAAACAGAAAAAGAAAAAACAATTTAGCCATTTCGGCCTCAGAGAGTAATGGTAATAAAAAAAGCCAAAATAAATGAAATAGTATTAAAAAAGCTCACATCAACAGCAGAAGGAAGGTTAAACGAGGGCGCAGCAAAAATCTCGTTCTCTAAGTCATCTCTGTTTCCCTTAACCGGCGCAGAGGGCTCAAGCCCACTTAAATCGATCTTCATCATCGTTCCCTTTTTAAAGAGAAAACAATCAAGAAACCCCAATGCATAATTAGTACTTTTATATTGCCCTCATACAAGTACAAAAACAAATACTTTATGAAAAAAAATTCTCAACTGCATAATATGATCTCTTGCAAAAATAAAAACACTAGAACTCGAAATACAACTCCTAAATTTCTTAGCTGCAAAACTCCATCTAAAACGGCACTACACAAGAATTTGAATTAATCTAAAATTCAACTAATCTTCCACAACCAACAAATGTAAAACACAATGAAAATAACAATCGAAGAGCCAAAATCAACATAACGAATAGCTGATTTACCTGATTTGTGCAGACCTTACGAAGAATTATCGCAAACAATGAGAATGAATTAATCTGAAAATTTTTAAACTGCGAAGGTTAATGAGAATAAGAACCCGTTTTCTTGCACAGCACTTCGGGTAAATTGTATACACTGTTGGGGCGGGCTTCTTTTGACTTGAAATTAAAAAGTTGAGCCCAATTAGGTTGACTTTTTTGGTCCTAATCTTATATAGGCACAATAGGCCCATGGGCCAATTGTAATAAAATCTTCCAACTAGATGAGCCACGAGAAGAACCCGCCCAAAGGACAATTTATTCAGGTTATTTGCACCCCTTTTTTAGGAAATACACCCCATCCAATCATATTATTTTAATACACATATAAAATGTCGAAATTACCCTTTTTCCCCTCACCTCTCTTGAGATCTAATACACCCCGAATTGGAACCGTTTCATAAAAAATGTCCAGGACGTGAAAAAAAATTCCGGCAAGAAGTTGGGCAAAAGCTTGGTCGAACTCGCATTTTATACGAATTAAAAAAAAATCATTTTTTTTTCTTTTGTAATTGAAAAAATACAAAAAAAAAAAGATTTCATTCATTATGGAAAAAAGTGAATTTCGGAAGTTATTTTTGAAAAATGTACACAATTTTGAAATTCTTTTTTCGAAATGTTGCAAATATTTCTGGAAAACCAGACCCAAAATTGAACACAAACCAATTTTAATTTCTCAAAATTCTAGTCATTTTCGTGTTATATAACATACATTGGTTCATACATTATGTATGTATTATACAAATATTAAACAACAAAAATATAGATTTATTACTACTTTTGATGATGAGCGAGCTAGGGTGACCAAAAGCGAAATAGAGTTAAAGTTTGATGACCAAAAATAATATTAACCTATTCTTTTTTATGTCTCAATAGTCAAAGAAACATGCATGTTATATTTGATATGATTATATTTCAAACATGCAAATATATATGATGACCGATGTTTACCTTTAATGCATAAATTTAACAAAACAATTTATACAAAAATAACTACAAATTTTTTTATGAAATATATATGTAAAACATGCAAAGCACGTGTTAAAAAATTAGTTATTACAAAAGCAAAGTGACAATCATCATTTTAAATTTCCACGTCATTATAGAGAAAGGTTAAATAAAAGTATACAGAGAATGGATAAAAATGTCCCATATGGAATAACCAAACTCTTTTTTGCATTATATTTGTATAGGTTAAAACTAAAAATAATGGAAATTTAAGAGTCAATGGCCTTTACATATGTACATACTGAACTCAAGTATAAATCAAGTTGCCCTTTAATACTTAACTCCTCAAATACTAAAACAAGTTGTAATGAGGCTTAAATTTCAATATTACATCTCAGTCTAGATGATCAGTATATTAGACCCACGTGCTGCTAACGGAGGGTTAAAACTAAGCAGAAGCTATATATGTAAACGTAATACACATTTATTTTATTATTTCATAAGCATTCTAACTTAATAGGGTATGCAATTATATAATCAGGGCAATGATTGGGATTCTATGCAGAAGACAATGAGCAGGTATGACAATAAACAAAAAAATTTGACCATTAAAATAGATCGAATAAATTAAGCCATATACACCTAATTTATCCATAAATTAAATGAAATTCATGACAAAAGGCACAAAACGAATTAGCAAATTGACAGGAGAAACATTTATTTATATGATTATATCTCTTGATCGATATAATTATTGCGCACACCAATCAAGTGCAAACTTATAAATATATAAAAATAGATACACATAGCAGCACAATAGAATAACATATAGAGATAGATAGATATACATAGCAGCAGAATAGAATTTAGGTGTGTAAAATTAATGAAGAATTACCATGATCCAGAGATGTTTGATAATCGCAAATAAAATTACGAAGTAGAAAACACGTGAAATAAATATACCGTAAAATTCTTATAGCAGAAGTAAGCGTGCGTATATGCAGTGATCGATACTCACCGATGTTGAGAATAAAAATTCGGGGCTGATTAGGATTAGGTAGAACACTCGTGCTGATAACGTGTTGTAGGATATGCAGAAATAAAGAGAAAAGAGAAGATCAAGAAATAGACATATATTATTATTCAACCAAATGTCCATTTATATAGGTTACATGTAATACATAAACATCTAATTAATTCCTCCATTAACCACACATGATGAATGCCCTTATTCATGCCTCAATCATTTAACTTGATGAAGGCACAAAATATGTTTTCCTTCATCACTCCCCCTTGTGCCAAATCAAAAGGGTGGTAGGTGCATAATTGTTGTCTCGCTAAAAACCTTGCCAAGTAACCAAAACCCAGTGGGAAAATAAACTTGGTCGAAGGGAAAAAGAGTTACAACGCACATATGTCGAGACTCCCCCTGAAGTCTACACCTCTCACTTGATACGTACGTTTATCATGTGAGCTACAAATTTCAATTCTTGTGACATACTTCTCATGAATTGCTCTTGGCAATAATTATGTAAACAAATCAAACACAATTTCTTAGAGTTTACTTGAGTTACTTGTACTTGAGTAAAACTTGTTGTTTCTCATGGTAAATACGTATACCAAATTCAATTAATACATTATTTAGTATATAGGTGTAGGGGGTAGCTTCAACAGTTCCTTAAGGGTTACAATTTCTTCTGTTGTCCCTTTCAAGATTTCTTTAGGGGTCACAATTGCATCAGTGGTCCCTTTAGCATTTTCAATAATGACATAGCAAGTTCATTCAAAGGTTTCTTTTTAGGTATCAGAGCGTATCAATGACACCATTCCGATGATACTGCGTTTGGTCCTGAACTAAATCTAGATAATAAGTTCATTGAGAAAATAATCAATCGAGTGCATTGAGCTAAGTACAATAATGTGCATACTGAACTTATATAGGGAATTTCGGATCCCAATAGCTCATCGCCACCTTTCTTTGGACAAAATTGATCTTTCTTTAAATCCATACTTCGATCGATAATGGGAGTGCTAACCAAATGCATCTTGTCCATGTTAAGTCGCCTTAACATATTTTGGACACATGCAGATTGGTGGATAAGTATTCCACAAGCTCAATGATCTAGTTCAAATTCTAGGCAAGCTGAGTTTTCCCAAGATTCTTTATCTCAATTTTGGATTGCAAGTAGCTCGTGGTTCTCTTATTCCGTTAAGAGTACCTACTATTTGTGGTTTCTCTTATTTCATTAAGAGTACCTACTATGTTCATCCATCAACATAAACTGTAAATCCGAGACTCGTTTCTTATAAAACGCAGGGGCACTTTTCATCATTCTTGTAATACTTCCCAATCAAGTAGTCACTTAGACGGGTATACCATATCCGTCTAGATTGTTTCAATCTAAAGTGAGCATTTTAAGTTTATTACAAACACACTCCGTGGTTTAGAGTCACTTGACTTGGGTAATGAAAAGTCCATCAGGCACTTTCAGATATCTCTAAATTAAGATCCCAGTAGAGATATGCAGTAACAACTTTTATTTGCTGCATTTCCAGCTCTTTGGAAAATATTAGGCTAACTAAGTAGAGAAACGTTATAATGATAATTATGTCAACCCAGGGCGTAGTGAGATCTCAGGACTTTATATTTCTCATTACGCTTTCTGACAAAGACTCATGTATGTCCTACAGGCTTTACACTTGGCCAGGCTAGCACTACCGGACCAAATACCCGTGTCTTTGTTATATAATCAAGTTCTTCCTGGATTGTTTATTTCAGTTTAGGCCAATATGCCCTTTGTTGACATTATACAATTGAGCATGGTTCGATATCATCGTGTTCTATAATTCCTTGAGCAACTTTATAATCAAATACATCATCAATCTGTGTGCAATGTCTATCCATTGACTCATATGCACTCTAATATATTGAGATTTCTTTATCTATGGAATCATATAAAACTTAGGAGCGTCCTCCAGTAATGATTCATGGACATAACTATAATCATAGACAATCTCACGAGATGTATTCTCGACATTGATGATCAATAAATTGAATTGTGCCACACCTACCCTTCTTTCTTTAGGTGGGTGTCAATCGAACCAGGTGGCTTCCCCCATTTTCTTTTGAGAGCCACGGCCTCAACCACACTTCCACCAAGTGTGGTTGCAACACATTTTCTACGACATTGTGCCCCTTGTTGGGGACTTCTAACCTTGCAGACATTTGCAGCTGGTATATGGGACCTAGTCACTATAGCAATATCAATAAACGTACCAGACATCGGATCTGCTACATTCTGAATATCAATTATTAATTGTACTTCACTTTCACGTTGTGAAGTTTGGGGATGAATGAGACATAGTGGGGATAGACCACGATACTTCCAGTCGTTCCCTTAGAAAATTCTTTTTCTTATCTCCCCCTAACGACGGGAAGACTGTCTCATTAAAGTGACAATCCGCAGGCTTAGCAGTAAATAGGCCGTCTGTCAAAGGTTCTAAATATCGGATAGTTGTTGCGGATTCATATTCAACTTATATACTTAATCGTCTTTAAGAACCCATCTTACTGCGCTGTGGGGGCACAATAGACACATATATGCACAACCAAATATACGTAAATGTGAAATTTCAGGCTTATATCCAGTTACCAACTGGTACGCAAAGTTTGGTTGGTCAACAGTGAGTTTAAAACGAATAAGTAAAGTTGCATGCAATATTGCATAACCCCATGCAGAGATAGGCATGTTGATGCGCATAAACAGTGCCCTAACAACCATTTATTTTCCTTTGATGGTGGCCTCTGCGAGACCATTTGTGTAGCACAAGGGGTGCAGGATGCTTCGCATTAATCCCAATAGATGCAATAACCATCAAATGCTTTTGATGATGATAAGGATGGTGAGTCCTTAAACATATAATATGTGCTAAGAGTTTGCAATGCATAATTAATTGTGGATAGTTGAACGACATGTGACCATATGTCGAAGAATCAACCAGAACCATAAAATACTTGAATGGTCCGCATTCTGGAAGAATTGTTCCACAAATATCATCTTGTATTCTTTGAGAGAATGAAATTTTTTATTTTGAATCTTTAGCATAAGTAGGTCTCATTTTTACTTTCGCTAAAAAATAGGTTTTGTAAAATGAGTGATGTTCCTTTGAGAATTATAAAATGAAGTAGAGTGCAATGTAAATAGTGTTTCTGGTACTTCAGAAAATAGAGGTTGCAGGAAAGCAGCAACAAGGCCGATATTGTGCATTATATCAAAATTTTATATCATTTTATGCTTCACTCAGAAAACAGATGTCTATATTAGTTCTTCAAAATATGGATCATCATGTCACAACTTGGATGTCCAAGATTGTCATGATAAAGCCTATATTAATCAGTGTCCCATAGTTCATTTTTGGCGACAGTATATAATTCGAGAATCCATATAATAGAGATACAATTCACTAGATTTACTCATTAATTTCTCTAAGATGTGTTTTCTTCCGCGTTCACTAGAGGTAATTAAATTTAGATTTTATTTTTTATTTATTTTTTTGGCTTTTCATTTACTAATTTTTCAAATGTGTTACTTTACATCATGAAAGTTCAATTTCAAACCATGTACAATGAATTCAATACTTTAGGATAAAATTCAAATTCACTGATATGCCAAAGTTGATAAAAGTAAGGTCATATAAAAAAAATCTAACTAAAAAAAATAAAACACCAGCCTAAATAACTTTAAGATTAAAAGTAATTACATAAATAAAATGAGACATTATGCCTTAACAACATTCTTAAAATTAAGAACATGCTAGTATTAATTAATTGGGCAAAATCCTTGTTGCCATTGAATTCTCTTGTATTTGGCTGGTACTTTATTTCTTGCACGACAATTGTTATACCAGTGGGGTTCTTCCCAGTGCTCCTTTGACCAAATTTATTATCGGGAATTTTCTTTGTTCCAACAGCCTTGCTGTTTTTTGTATAATATCATCTTATGTGATTTACATTTCCAGAAATTAAGATGTGTTTGTCCTCATATCATCTTTTGTGGTTTGCTTTGCACAAACGTAAGACGAGCAACACACTTTTATTATAACTGTCAACTCTTTTATAATCAAGTAGGCGGAGTACTTTCCACCGGACCATCAGTTTTGGAAAAAAACAATATAATTTATGTTTCTAAAAATGTCCCTTTTAAGATCTTTCATAGATCTTTGAGTGTTTTCAATTGAAGGTACTAGCTTCGTAATTAAGGGTTGAAATGTCAACCTCATAAATATTCGTGAATTGACTTTGACCTTGTCAGACGGTTCGTCGTCCTTGAAATCGATTGATAGTTAGTTTTCATGTGGAAAACCTAATGACGGTACTCAATTACTTCTGAGACCAATATTTCGAATTCAGGTCAACTTGAAGTCATCTGTTATAAACAAGGGAGAATATTGTTTATGCAAGCGTAACAATATACTACAATATTTTTTTTCAAGAATGTGAATGCATATGTGAATTAGATTTTTAGACCAAGGGTCACATATTTTTCAATGCTTTTATCACACTTATTTGTAATTATATGTATCATCCATAAATTTCTTTATCATGGAGATATGCAATAACTAAAATCCATATACACAATATTTGACTTAGAAACAAAAGTTTCATCATGTAAAGATTATCAAAAACTTATAAAAATAGGCATCAAAACAAATATTATAAACAATTATAGCTATAATCACAAAATAATCTGCTTAATTATTTTGCTATAAGTATATAAGCCATACTACTAATATTCTTTATGGTAAATCACGAAGTGCAGCCACCTTTTCAGATCTACATTAAATCTTATGCAATTAAGCATATTTAAGCATTTTTTCTTTAAAAAATGCCTTCATAATCTTATACATGAATAAGTAATTTTAATTCAATAATAATTATCATACATATCCAAATACATATGAAAATTTTCTTTATCATGAATGTATACAAAAGTGAACATGTATACATACATATAAAATGTGGCATATTTGATGACAATGGAACATATAAAAAAAATTCAGTTCACAATAGTAATCATATCCTCATATACCCAAATACATCATGGGAGTTTAGAATATTAGAAAAAGTGTCATCAAAATAATGGCTTTATGTGGCTTTATTTGTAAAAAATATAATCGTTGCCACCCATTTCTTTAGATGTGAAAGTACTGAATAAAGCATGTTAATCAAAATAGCCACATATATATAAATAAAGATAGCCAAACAAGGATTTCACATAAATTCTAAATTCTACAGCAAATAATTTCCAAACATATTCTGCAGCAAGCAGTTCTAATTGCTAAAATTTAAAAGAGATTAAACTTATTTACCAGAGTGAAACCCTAAAGTAAGAGTTCCTAACCGTCTAACGAAGATTTAGCCCACGTCGAGCAGCCTCAATGAGAGGTTCATGTGTCCGCTTGCTCATCTCATATATACGGGTAATTTCACTCTCAGGCTTATCTCAGTGAGTAGAGTAACTAGACAGGTACAAGTGACCAATGTTGAACTCAAGACATAAACACGTTAGACAATATAATCGGGATCATTGAATTCAATACTTAATCATCAAAGTAAATTCTATATAAATCAGGGGTATAAAATAATTAATGTCTCTTACAGTGCTTCGTATAATACTAATTTATGGTGTTCCTTTAAACAAAATACCAAGCTAATTTGATATTTTATTTGGCACTGCAGTTCACACATACATGTCTAAAGAGCAAATATAAGTTTGCAAGTAGAGAAGCCCAATAAATATCCACTAATTAAACTGGACAGAATGCATACATTCTAAATGATTTGATGATGGAGGACGCCATATTCATTAGACAATCACTAAACTACCATTTACAATAATATTAGAGTGATCTAGTGATACACATATCCAATCGTATAAATCATGAAATACAATAGCCACTAATATTTGATTCAATAAATCACGCATTCACCATCCAAAATTAAAAAAAATACAAAGTGATCTCGTGATTTGTATATCAACTAATGAAATCAATATTTAAATAAACAGATACACTTCTCAACTCGTATGATTAACATCAGAATGTGTGAATCAAATTCAACACAATAAATAATACCTGGCCACCGAATTGATGTCAGCAAATTCTGAAACTCAATTGGTAGAGCTTTCGTGTTGATAACGTGTTGTAGAATAATAGAGACAATCATTTGTTGACCCAGTTCGTCGAGAACGACTACGTCTGGGGGCGTACCAAGCCTGTAGATTTCACTATCAACATACTCATCTTATTCTATACAAGAGTTCCCTTTATATAGGGTGTACAAAGAATATAATAAATGCCTAATTTATTTCTCCATTTATTACATTTGATGAAGACCCTGAATTCATGTCTCAATTATTCACACTTGATTAAGGCACATAATGTGTTTTCCTTCAACATATTTTATCTTGTTATGACATATTTATCATTTTTGAAGAGAGTCGCACGTTAGTCATGAATGGTGGGTCGCATAATGGTAGCGCATGAGTCGCATGACCCATGCACAATCTAATGGGAAGGTTGAAAATTAATTTAATAAAAATAAATACATATTAAAAGTTGAAAATTAATTTAATAAAAATAAATATATATTAAAAGGGCAAAAAAGATTTTTTTATAAACATTCCATAAAAAATAATTTTTAGCATTTCATTTTGAGAAAAAAAAAAGGTTTGTTCCAAAAATATAATGAACGAATGGATAAAGAAGCAGCAGACATCCCCACCGTTGATTCCAAGTCTATCAACCACCATTGTAACAAGCTCTACAAGAAAATAATGTATTTCCTATGAAATTTTCCTACATGCCTATAAAATTTTTAATGACAATAATTTCGTTTTTGAATAGTAAGACTTACCTACGATGTGCTTACAATTTTTTTTAATTATATAGAGTATTTCTAAATTAATTATAACTATAATTGCCTAGAAAATTATTTATGTAGGTAAGCTTTGCCTACAAAAATTACAAATGTATAGGCATATTGTTTGTAGGTAATTTATTTTCTCAGAAAATTATTTTATAAGTAATTTTTTATATATTATTCTAAAAATTGGTAAGCAAATCGTAAGGAATCCTCACATATTAAGGATCAAATTATTTTTATAGAAAAATTTTGTAGTCATTTAAAAATTTTCATAGATAATATATATATATATATATATATATATATATATTATAAAAAAAAGTGAAGTAACAACTTCAACTTTCCACTCATGCATATCTTCTCCATCTAAGAGTATATCTACCGTATTGTCTTAAGCATAAACATAGCTTCTAATTATGGCATCTTACAATTAGAAAATGTTAAGCAGCAGTTGCCCCAGGTTTAAAGATAGATTTGTATATCTATCTTGAAGACTGAAACTTTACACATGTCCAAGACATATATATGCATTTTATATAATGGTGGTGGGATTTGATAACTTGGATTTAGATCTCATTCATTATAAATTTATAATGTGAAAGGGTGACTTTTTTCCCCTAAAAATAATACTCCAGATATCTATATTACTATATATCCAATTGGGATAATTATATTTCTAAGACAATTTTTTGTGTGATAAATTCTTTGATTCTGTGCAGAGGAGGTGTGAAGGTATTACGTGCACTATTTTTATCGAGTATCACTACTATTATTATTTGTAAAAATTAATATTTTATTTATAAAAAAAAGTATTATGTATATTATTTTTATCATACATCACTATTACTATTATTGGTAAAGATTAATATTTTATTTGTAAAATATTTATTTTTACAAATAATAGTAATAGTGGTGTAAGGTGAAAATGATGACTTTATACTACAAATGAATTAATTTCATACAATGAATTCTTTCATGGTATCAGAGACTTCAGGCTTACGCCCACATCCTGGATTCAAAACCCCGCTGACAACAATTCAATCAACATTTTATTATACACCTATTGGACCTACTCAATCCTCCCAATAATGAAGTTGATAGCTCAAAAGACAATCCAACGCATAAGTGAAGAAGAGTATTAATAAATAATATACAAATAAATTAATTATATACTTATCTACAAGTTCATACTTTTAAATAAGACGAAATTCTTTCTCCCAATACTTTTCTATATACGAAACCGAAATTTAGTCCCATATACCTTTATTTTTTTCAATTTTAGTGTAAAATGACTAAAATTGATACAAAATAACTTAATTTTTCAAAAGAAAATAAAGATATAAAGGACTAAAATTTAACATAGGCCAAGTAACAGTATGATCTTTGATATATTAACTGTTGTCAATAAAAATACCTGAATTAACGTGTGCCAAGATCTTTAATTTCTCCGATGACGCATGTTTAGTGCAAAGGGCGGATCTAGAAATTGATGGAGGGATGAATTAGAAAACATAATTTTAATAAGGTTAAGTCTTGTATGCACCAGGTGCACCGTGCACTCCATAGTATATTTTAAAATTATGCAACTTGTTGAATTGAAATATATATGCAATTTATTTACACAACAGGACGTAAAAATTAATTTATGAGTGATTTTAGATTAAATAATATTTTATATTTTGAGTTAATTAAATAGATATGTGGACTGTACATAATTAATACTCCCCCCGTCCCTTAGCAATTTGCACTTTTACTATTTTCTCATGTTTTAGCGAACAAGATTTTTATTAGTCTTTAAAATGATAAAATAATTTTTAAAGATACATATAATAGATGAGAGATAGATATATAATATCCCTTCTTAAAAATCACTTTATTTTTTGAAATACTAGTAATAAACAATTCGTTCGCTAAAACATGAAAAAAAAATAGGCGTGCAAATTGATAACATCCTTTTCTTAAAAAAGCACAAGTTGAGAAATAAAAGCATTTTTTTTTTTTAAAAGTTGAGTTTAACCGCTTTAAAAAAAAAATATTTCTTCCCCACCCGATTGAGTTTGCAAACAAGCTGTTAATATAATTTGAATTCTAACTTTTTCCTCATTTCTTCCTATCTTACATAATAGAGGTGATATAAAAGTGCGAATATCCTGCCCCGTCAGCTCATTATTAAATTCAAGTACTTGTATTATTTGCTCTGAAAGTATACAAAAATTTGATCAGAATTGAGTTACCCTTGAATAAAGACATTTGTCACATTTATGTACCGCATAATATTTTATTTATTTTTGTTTGAAACACATACCGCGTAATATATGAAGTTCACGTAGTAGTATGTAAATAATGTTGTTATTTTATTTAAAAAATTCAAACACTTGTACAAATTAAAAACACGGTTTTCAAATCATAAGCTCTCTTCTCTGATAGATCTAAGTACTCTGTCATTAAATTTTTTCTAGTTAAATGCATTAAACAGATACGGAAACAACAGTACTGAAATTAAATTAATGATCACTAGATCGATTAATGCTTCATTGCTCGATCCAGGCAAGATCGAGGTTGGTGAACCAATGGCACGCCTCGCCTTCTCCGGGCCCAAATTTCAGCATCTGGAATGCCACGTGGCTCTTCGGCCATGAAGATGTATCCATGTGACATATAGCCAGCATCGTGTTAAAAGACTCTAATTCCTTGTTGTTATAAGGATGCACCAATTCAAGTGCGTATAATCTGGTAGACGGGAGTGAATGACAAAAGTAAGTTGCAAAAGGAAGAAAAGCCTCATGACATGCCACTATTTTCTCAACTGGGTATTCCTTCATCTCTCTGATCATCATCATCGGATTCAATCTTGGAAGTGAGGGCCCACAACTTCTTTTTCCCAAACACGGACTTGGCGAACCCCACCATTTCTTCTAAAGTTTTGGGGCAGCCTTTGGTCTCGCCTTCTATAGCAGCATCATTGCAGTAAGACAGAGAAGCTTGTATTGTTTCTTTAGTCGTCCCGAAAGATGATTTGGGGAATATTTTAGCAATAGCTTCGTAAGTAAGGGGAATCTTGGACGCGATTTGAGCTGGGAGAAAAGCGCGATTCGGGAGAGATTCTTGCAAGTTTGGAAGATGTATGAGGTTCCCCTTTTTCAGGATTGATTGCCTAAAAAAAGAGAATGGATCTTCGTTGGTCTTCATCTGACCAAGACCAGCCGAAGCTCCGTATGTTTTAGTTGTAGTGTATGTTTGTTTTACTATCTTGACGTTGTCGAATACAGAATCGCAAGCCAAGTTAGCAAGTGAACAGAAACTAGCATCAGCTGTGAATTCATCACCCTTTAGTAGTATGTTGGTGTAGTAATCAGAGTCTTTTTTTGTGAGTGGGGACAGTTTTTTGAGGATGGAGTTTGGCATTGTGTTGTGCACATTTTGTGACCAGAATTTGAGTTGGTTTGAAGCAATGGAAGATGATGAAGAAGAAGAGGCTGAACAATGGAGGGTGAGAATGGAGAAAATTATGGTGATGATCACGAATAATGAAAGGGAGTGTGGATTTCCCATTGCTTTCAGATTGATTTCTTTTGGTTTAAGGGGTGAATGTGATGGACTACATTTATAGTGTGAAGATAGAAAAGTATATAATAAAAATTTGTGTCTGCCCGAGTTCACATGATTTTTTTTCAAGTATTATTGTTATGCATACGTATTATCAATATTGTACATATGATTTTTTTTTTTAAAACAGTGACAATTTATATAGGCAAAGTCTTGTACGCACTTGTATTGTACAATTCAAATGCTTTTTTTTTAAAAATATGCAACTTATTTTTACTGAAATATGCATGTATTTCAATAAAAATAAATTGTACTCCTGTCTCAGTGAAATAACTTGCATGATTAAAAAGACATTTGATTTGCACAATATATTTGGTGGACACAAAGACTACATTTTTAACTATAGTACTAGTTTTTTATCACGTGCGTTGCACGTTATATGTAAATTGTTAATGAAAAAATTATACTTTTTTTCTTATCGCTTCAAGTAAAATATTTTGCATACTAACCAAATAATAAAAGGACTGTCACATGAATTTTCGAAAAAAATTGAAAAAAAAACCATTTTAAAGGATACTGAAAAAATTGGAGCAGGATTAGGAAATTTGGAATAACCCATCAAACATAATGTAAAATATATGAAGCACACTTGCATGAGACGGTCTCACGGTGAGATGGAGTATAATTTGAGCATTGACGCCTAACATTTCGAGAGAGATAGCAATGATTTGTGCTAAATTGTTCCCCATCTCATGCATAAGATCGTCTCATATGAATTTTAATCAAAATATATATATATATTGCTCTATCTCTAAATTAAATAATAAATATAGTAAATACTATGGATGAGAAATAATATATTTCAACTAAATTTTGTATGAAAGTTCATACAAAATAAGTATTTTTTAAGATCATTTTACACCGAATATGGATAATTGGTGTAGTTGATTCATGTAGATTTTCAGTGTCTCATGAACTTCCAGAGCAACATAAATCTGTCCTCCCAACCAAACAAATACTCAATGAACCTAATCCAATGCACATAGATAAGTGTCAGAACACATTTTATTATAAACAGTGATATTAGCGCTGTCAAATTAACAAAAAGAAAGAAGTTAGCAGATGTCATACTAAAGAGGTTCTCTTTAAAGCATCCTATAGGTAAAAAAATTATATAAGCCAAAAATTATTTGGTTTTCCTTCCAACAGAAGCCAACAAAAGATATTATGTTTCTAAGACGCAAAGACAGAATACTTTCGAAATAAAATGTTTCAGTACATCTTGGGATGATTTTAAACTTTTCATAGCTATCTCCTTGCCTCCAGGTAAACAGCCTCTGAAAACCTCTGCCAATTGGAAGCATTCTTTTCTCCACATGAAACTAGTTGTGTTGCTAAAATGTATAGTCCAAACTCTATATTTCTTACCATTGATGTCATTCATTAAAATATGATAATTAAAATTAATATGCATTTAAAATAAATAATTTTAGAAAATCAAAATTACCTTTCAAATCATCTTCCTGATATTTGTAATAGTTTCTTGCCTACTTCAATTTTATCTTTCAAGAGCTCCAAATCAAAAGCAAACATTAAACCAAAATAACAAACTAACTAAAAGAAAATAACAAACTTGGATGAATTTTGAATAAGGTTGAGACCGTACCTCAATATTTTTTCTTTAATTTCCAGCAACCAAAAGATTCTTGCTTCCCTCCGCTTCAGTTGTCACCCATCACTGCCCCGTCGACCTCCCATCGCCATCGCTTCAGCTTTAGATCCGCCGACATCGAGTCCGGCGGGTGTTACCTTTCTTAGGTGTTCGCGAGGTTTTCGCCCCTGCAAATCCTTGCCTTCTTGCCTCCTCCCCTACAATTGTCGCCCATCCCGTCTCCTTCAGTTGGGTTTTTTGTTCATCACTAAATGAATGTACGACCTGCTCTTTGTGTCAACTAAAGAGTTTGTAGGGTTTAAATTGCACAAATAAAATAATTAGAAGGGTAAACCTACATTAGATTAGTCCAGGATTCTCACCTTAGAAAGTCTATATCAAGTAGTATAACTAACCGAGAGGGCAGCAGCAGGATCATACAACATTGCTATAGTGTACTTGCATTTCTTTATTACTGCAACAGGAGTTTCTCCTACAACAGCTCCATGCTCTACCAACTCGTCACACTACAATAATTTAGTCATACTTAATTTCATGACAACATAATTAATTTAATCATGTTCCAAGCATTAAGGATTAAAAAAAGATGCACACATAGATGGAAAAAAATATAGAATATACATGTCTTAAACAACAGTACATGAAATGAATTTGTTGGTCATCGAGAAAATGCTAGGAGTTGTCATTCCGATTCAAAACAAGAGTACTAAACTGAGATATTAACCAATTCTTCCTGAAGCCAATTCCCCCTCCAATTCATCAATAGCAGAGGGGGTCACAATGACAAACAATTAACACAAAATCAATATTTTACTTCAAAAAAATACTCATGTTGCTAAATCCAGCACATAATCAAGTAGCTTTAACTACAACATATGTTAGCTAATGACACACATAATCAAATAGCTCACTGAAGCAGATGATGGCAAATCAAACACGCCAAAAGTAAAAATACAATCACCATTATTCAATATTACCGACCCGGGAAAGAGTGTGGTTCCAAACAGTGACCTTAAATCCATACCCATGTAAAGTAATAGCAACTAATTCACCAACATGCATCATATCTGCTTAGCTTGATGAATTTCACAAAGCAATGAACGAAGTAGAATCAATCACAATCAATTAAAAGTAATATTCACTCACATTTGAACAATAAATTTAACTGTAATTAATTCAATAACTTCATGAAAATAGATTTAAAAAAGAATCCATCTAAAACAATAAATCAAGGTAAATCAAATTTTAAAATTAAGACTTGAATCTACTCAAAATTAGGATATAGCCATACGAAACTAAGAATTTGTCGCGACACAAGTCCTGGCTGATAGATTTTGAAATATTGCAGCCCCAATCACACTCCACTACAACCCTAATCAAACCAAAATCGAAATCGAACCAGCGACATTACAACTACAACGACCTCTAACCTTTTTCCACGTCATCGTTCGTCGACTCCTCCACAGTTCCAACGTTCTTATGGGGATACACACTTCAAACCTCAATCTACATTCTGAATATGATTCCATCCAAATCAGTTGAGCATACACCATACGAGCTATGGCATGGCAAGAAGCCAAATTTCTCTCACATAAGAACGTGGGGCTGCCCCGCGTTTGTGAAGAAAATGCTCACTGATAAGTTAGAATCAAAAGGTGAAAAAGGTTACTTTGTGGAATATCCTAAGGAAACTAGAGGATATTATTTCTATCTCCCTGAGTAACAAACTGTAATTGTTTCTAGGCAGACCAAATTCCTTGAAGGTCGTAAGATGATAGAACTTGAAGAAATTCAAGAACCGCAAATTGACAAGGAGACTGATGTCTTGTCAAAGCAACATGACGAAGAATCAGTGGGAGCATTCAGCAGCTCACATGGTGGAAGTTTATCACTAAGTGATCCTCTTTTCGGCCCGATGGGAGGCGTAATTAGAGTCTCATTGCCCGAGCAACAAACTCCATGTAGGCTGAATTAGAACAACATATTTCAAACTCCTGCTCAAGAGGCATCCGGAAGTGCTCAAGGAGCATCCGGAAGCGTCGCTCTTGAGAACTCCCCGGTCGACGATGAGATCGCTGTACCACAAAATTTTCATGATCAGAATGTGTAGCCTGAACAACCACAACTCCGTAAGTCCACTAGAGTTCGTAATCCGATCACCATATATTATGGCTTCCTCGTGGGAGAACATGATAACGTGGAGATCTCGGATAAGGACGATCCTAGAACTTACACTGAGGCAACATTAGATGTTAACTCAGAGAAGTGGCATGAAGCCATGAAATCCGAGATGGACTCGATGTACGTCAATCAAGTTTGGGACTTGGTTGAAT
The DNA here is from genome assembly GCA_037126765.1 of Stenogyne calaminthoides. Lineage (NCBI taxonomy): Eukaryota > Viridiplantae > Streptophyta > Magnoliopsida > Lamiales > Lamiaceae > Stenogyne > Stenogyne calaminthoides. The sequence continues at coordinate 9,579,877 of JBBCBC010000005.1, read as the reverse complement.
TGTCAAAAGGGGTTAGACCCATAGGTTGCAAATGGGTCTTCAAGCGTAAGACTGATGCAAATGACAAAGTACAAACCTACAAGGCTAGGTTGGTGGCGAAAGGTTATAGTCAGCGCGAAGGCATTGACTATGATGAGACTTTCTCACCTGTTGCCAAGATCAAGTCCATTAATTTTTTACTAGCAGTAAGAAAGACATTTAGATTATGAGATTTACGGATGGATGTCAAAAACGACTTTTCTCAATGGGAACATTTATAAGGAGGTGTTTATGACTCATGCGAAAGGTTTTGTATCTAAGCCAAAGTCTAATCTTGTGTTTATGACTCAAGCGGGCCATTTATGGATTAAAAGCGAAGTCTTCTAGGAGTTGGAACATCCGATTTGATGAAATTTGTCAAATCATTTTTTCATCGTGAAATTGAGGAAGATCCAGCGTTTATAAATAAACTTGATGGGAGAAATATTATTTTCATAGTTGTGTATGTCGATGACATACTAATTATGGGAAACACCATTTCTCTTATGTCGGTTAAAGATTGGTGGCTAAGGACCTTCATGATGAAGGACCTTGATGAGGCATGCTACATCTTAGGGATCAAGAAGATGTTATGTCACGGTCAACCCACGTAGATAAAGTGCTAAAGCGATTTGCGATGGAGAACTCTAAGAGAGGTTCTTAAGATGTCATGGGATGAAGCTATCTAAGAAGGATTGTCCTTCCACGAAGGCGATATCTGGCGCGTGAAGGATATACCATATCATATATGCATTGGCTCCATCGTATACGCCTATGACTTACACAAGGCGGATGTGGCCTTCATTTGTTAGCTTCTTGGATTGAGAATCGAGGTGAACCTCATTTGGATTCTCGGGTAAGAACATTCTTAAGTACCTTAGGCGTCATTTTTAAAGACTATTTCTTGGTCTACGGAGAAAGCGCAGAATTTGGTTTTGGCGGCTATCTTGATCTGAAGTTTCAATCCGATTGTGATGATTACAAATCACGGTCGGACTATGTTTTCGTTCTCAATGGTGGGGCGATTAGTTGGAATAGTTCCAAACAAGAGACTACATGAGACTCAACAACCCGAAGCCGAGTACATTCTTTCGGAAGAAGTCGCCAAAGAAGTTGTCTCGATAAAATAGTTCTTAAGTGAACTAGGGGAGTTAGTTATTCAGTGCGATAGTCAATAAAGTTGTATTGTGACAATCTCTTTGGTTCTCATAAGCTAAGAAACCGAGATCGATACTTGAAACAAGCATGTACCGAGGCGTTATCACTTGATAAGAGATAATTGCTAGAGGAGAAATAGAGTTAGAACGTGTCCCCCACGGAGGATAACCTTCTTTGATCCTTTCACCAAGGCTTTGAGTGTTCATGTACACACACAAGGCGGTTTGATGGTATAGGGGTTAGACATGTAGGTGATTGGCTCTAGTTCAAGTGAGAGATTGTTAGTGTTAGTGTCCTTGAGACAATCCATTGTAAGGACATAATACTCAGATAATATTCAGTATTGGTTTAATATTAAATGTATGGCGTTATACTCATTAGAATATTATGTTTGATTGTTTTACATTTATTCTTATATGTGTTCCTTGAATCACTTCTTTGTCATTAGGTGAGTGAGAACTTCGGATGACTTAAGCATGATTCTTAAATATGTCAATCGAGGATCATCAAGAAAGGGATATTGATGATGCAATGGAGATGGTGTGCGATCTGCATCATACTCTTAGAGAGTGTAGTAAGATCTCACTTACTACGAGATACTAGGTATCTCATGATGGATGCACAAATACCTTAGAGGGTATTGGTATACCATCCGAGAAACCGTTTGATGTAGTTCACTATATGTGTGTCTGGGTGTCTCGGTTAGTGGGAGCGATGCGATACTCTTTTGACTTGAGGTCAATGATTCGACATGTGTGGAGTGATGAACTTTGATCAAAGCTTGCACGGATCTATGGGTAGATATGGCTTGGATTGGGTTGGATTGGGTTCATCCACGAAGTGCATGTGCTCTAGTAGTTCAACGAAAAGATTCATTCCTCAAAAGTGGATTTAGAGAATACTCATCTTCTCATCATAATTGGATCTAAGTCATTGGCAATGCACGTCCTTTCGTGACTTTGTGACTAAGTGTGACATTAATGATCAATTAGTGATTTGAGATAAATTGATTTAGTTATTTGAATAGGCACTTCATCATGTTCAAGACTAATCGAGTATTAAGTGAATGAAAGGAGGAAATCGAAATTGCCCTGCGTTACGATTCTGAAGGTAGTTGCATGTTTCATAGCGTACCTCATATATTGAGAATGTCCGATTTATTGACTAGGGTTCAATTAAAACCGATTAGTTTGACTAATCGCATTTCGATATATATGAGGGCCTATAGAACAAAAACAACAAGTAGTTCCCTTTTACGGATTATAATTGGTTGATTAAAAGTTAAATTGGATTTACTATTTAATTTATGGAGAAGAAATTAATAATAGATTAATTTGGAATTAATTATTATTAATATTATTTAATTGAATTTGATTTAATTAAATAAGAATTCCCAATAATTATATTTGGAATATAATTATAGGATTTAATGTATATAGAAATAAATCGTAGAGATTTTCATATAAGGCATTTAAATCCGTAGAGATTTATATTTAGGGAATTAAATTAAAGGAATTAATTTAATTCAAGATTGGGGTTTTTATTTCTCTAATTGGGCTAGCTTAAGATTTAAGCTGAGTCTCCCCTATATATACAAACTCTTGGGAATTCACAAATAACGTAACTTCATATTCTCTCCATAAGATCTAAAGTTTGGATTTTCCTAGCTGATTCAACTTGGGATTCAACACTGGCAAATTCGTGCAGATCTGTTCTTGGGAATTACGTGGATACAATAGTAGAGAAATCTGCGATCGAATCACTGTAAGGTTTCTCATTATGATTATTGTAATCTGTATGCAATTAATTGTTCGTTGTTGGTGAACTTTAATTTTTCGCTGCGCATGTGATTACGTGTTTTACGTGCCTCTAAATTCCAACATTTTTTTGCAGAAAATGCCTTGTTTTGATATTGTTTTTGCAAAACATGCCTGTTTTTGCAGAAAATGCCTGTTTTGACTTTTTTTTTTTTGCAGAAAATGCCCTGTTTACATACTGATTTGATATTGTTTTTGCAAGCAAAATATAACTACAATTCGATACTAACATCTGGATACAACAACATTTTTGGATTAACTTTGGTCAAATTTGATACTAACACCTGATACAAAAAATACCCATACATTTGCATAAAGTATGATACTAAAATCTACACAAAATCTAGAGAATAAGTACTAGGGATTATAATTACTCCCACACATTATGAGTTCTACACTAGGGATTATAACTACTCATACCACCTTCACTCACTCCAACATCATGGTTCCATTGTTCTTCTGCACACCTTCACCAAACAGAAAGTACCCAACCTTTGTCAATGCAAAACATAGACATAACACAACTAACATCTTTAGCCACAACTTCACAATGTTCAACCCTCCACTTTTTTTGTCAACCTTCAGACCTTCGTTTTCTTTCTGCAATCTCCCATTCACACGTTCCAAAACAGTAACCATTTCCTCAAGTTTTTCAATAATCTTTTGAGCATTTTCTAGCTCATCTCTGATAATTCATCTTCCTCAACAGTCCAGGAATAATTTCTCTAGCTCTCTCACACAGTGGGGTGTCAATCCATTGGAAAAATTTGCAATACCCTTGCCTCTAAATTTCAATATAAATTAACCACATATTAGTCCACAATATCAAATTCACTAATAGCAGATTCAACACTTTACAATCCTCAACATATTAGTCCACATATTAATAGATTACACAATAGAACATTCACAAATAATCAACAAAATGATTAATTCCAAAATTACTGAAGCACAAAACAACATATTCTCCTAAAACCGACCACAATCGTCAACAATTCGACCACATTCAAGCACAATAATCTGAGATAATACCGAGCTCAATAATCGACCACGAGAATAGACAATTGTTGGGTTTGAGATACTTACTGGATACTTTTGGCAGCCAAAAAATCGACGCCCAACGTTCATTTCCTTCCAACTTGTGACGACAATGGCATCCCTATTGTAGTGGCAATGAACCAGACCTTGGCTTCCACACGAATCAGTCATCTTCATAATCTGGGTGGGTCGCGATTTCGATTAGGGTGCATCGATTTGGTGGAGAATTTGTGTAACTCGAGAATTCATCGATTTGGGTCTCGAATTTGATTAGGGAGATTTGGTGGAGGATTAGGGTTCTTCAATTTGGGGGTGTTAGAGTTCTCGATTTTTTGCTTCTGATTAGTGTGATGGATTCTCGATTTTTTGCTTCTGATTGGGGGAATATTGATTTAATTTTAATTTTGGGGTTGGGAAGTTTCCTGGAAACTTCCTATATTCATTTAATTTTGTTTTATTTTATTATATTATGATATTTTAATATGTATATTTATTTAATTTAAATTTGATTTATTTTTATTTGTAATAAATGATGTGTAATTTAATTTTTCGTTTTTCATTTTTTTAATAGGTAAAATACACATGTGTCGTGCCACATGTCCAAATCGATGCAAGTCAGCATTTTCGGCTAGAAATTAGGAGCGCGTGTGATACACGCCCCTAAAACGACGCCGTTTTAGTGTAGTTTGACCGGTCTTCGGCGTCTTGGGACTAAATTGACACAAATTGAAAACATACGAAACTAAATTGAAACATGAGATACATACGAGACCATTTCAATAAAGATCCAAAGTTATGGGACCAAATCGATTTAAATCCCACTGAAATTCTTAAGATAAATTAGTTTTCTGACAACTAGATTAATTACGACGATTTTATTATGTGTGGAAGCTCTTTACATGAATCTCTCAAACCACAAAGGAAGACGTTTATCTCATTTGCTTCTCTTTTATTCTACAATTTATTCAACCTTTTTCTCCTTGTCATATGTTGCTTCTTTCTGTGACACTTAAAATGAAAAAAAAAAGTACTATATTAAATCCGAATTTATTTCAATTGGGTGAACGGATCCTTGTGGACACAGGTATTTGCCAAAAAAAAAAAAAAAAAATATATATATATATATATATATATATATATATTAAACAATTTGAACCAATGTTTTTTTTAGAAGAATTTATGATCGAAGAAGAAAAGAAAAATTTGTGGTTTCTGGAAATGGGGACATGGTTCAACCGCTTTTTATGTTTAGTTAAAAAACAAAATAAGTATACACCTACAAAAATTTAAATATATATTTAATAACTTTTCATATCATATTTTATAAATTTTGTCCCACCTCATCATTTATCCCAAAAGTGTTGGAGAAAAATTTATGAAGGAATATAGATTTAAAATTTTAAATATTTAATATAAATTAATAATTTAATTTAAAAAAAAAAAAAAAACCGGTTATTTCGGGTTGAATAGGTTTTGACGGTTCAACCGAAAAAGTTATTACATTTTTTATTTAAATCAATTCTAGTTCGAGTTTTTTTTTTTTTAACGGTTCAACTCAATTTTAGAAAACATTGATCTGAACCATTTATTTAATTTTTTTTAGAGAATTTATTCTTTAGAGAAAAAGAAAAATTTGTACCTGAAAATGGGTACATGAATGGGGATATCTATATATATCACAAATGTTTTGAAATCTGGACTATTCATTCAAGACTTTACAAGAAAAAAGAAATAATATGATATTTGTAATTTGTAAGGATCATATGTGTATTACAAAATTTTAGGGAATCATTTATGAATCAGAGCTCCATTTACTATTTTGATCCCACTTAGTGTGAAATACGAATCGGATAGGATCAAAAGTAAAAAGGTCATACAATATATATAGGTAATGGGAGCCGGAAAATATTAATTTTGGTCCATTTAAATCCAATTCTAGTCCTTTTTTTTTTTTTTTTATCTCTCAATTTTAGTCTACATAAGTCCAATTTTGATCATGTTGTGACCAATTTCCCTCCTTTCTGGTTAGAAAATCCAATTGTTCGCCAGAATTACGCACGTGGTGGCTGATGAGCCAAATTGATGAGTTGGAGTGTCACAACATACTTTTGTGACTTGTCCAGTTTCTTTATATATATATATTTATATTATATATTTTTCCCAATTTTAGTTCTTTATATGTATATTACATGTGGTTGCATGATGCTCGGAAGTGAAGGTGAAATTCCTGAAGTTTCTTCATTGAGAGATATTATTGCTGGTCCGTATTCGAGCAGAACGACGTGGCGCATTCGACTAATGAAGTCACCATTACAATGCTAGTGGAGTAAAAACTAAAAAGAACAACTGTGTTCTCGTTTCATGTTTCAATTTCATTTTGTCAATAGTCTCTATATATATATATATCACATGAAATGCACACATGTAAAAAATCCAGATAATAGAACTAGAACATGCATAAAATATTAAACACAGAAAAGTAAAACAAAGGAACCAAGCTATCAAAACAACACGTACTTAAATAAAACGAGTCGAATTAATATTGCATCACGTACCAAACATCGTCACACGGACTCGCCACTGATCCAGGCAAGATCGAGGTTGGTGAACCAATGGCACTCCTCGCCTTCTCCGGGCCCAAATTTGAGTATCTGAAAAGCCACGTGGCTCTTTGGCCATGAAGATGTATCCATGTGACATATAGCCAGCATCGTGTTAAAAGACTCTAATTCCTTGTTGTTATAAGTGTGAGTGTAATTAGAAAATCACCCTTAATTGGTGATTGGGGAAAACTGAAATATATACAATCATTTACAATGACGTTTCCGTAATTAGGGGAAACTAAATCAAGGAAATAATAAATGCAAAGATACAAATAATAAATACAAAGATACAAAAGAATATCTAATATCTACTATCCAAAAATATATGAATTAGTCAACACTTCCCTTAATACCCCCCGTCAAGCGTTGCGTGGGATGCAAGCAAACGCAAAGCTTGGAACGAAGAAGCTCAAAGGCCGGTCGAGGGAGGCTCTTTGTGAAGATATCTGCCAGCTGAAGAGTAGATGGAACGAAACGAGTAGCAAGTTTCCCAGAAGATACTAGTTCACGAACAAAATGATAATCAAGATCAATGTGTTTGGCGGTTTTGAGCAACAGTTTTTTTGGTGAGAAAGATAGCACTTTTGTTGTCACAAAGCAAAAGCAGGCCGAGAAGGAGGCAACATCCGAAGCTCTCGAAGAAGATTAGATAACCGATTAGATTAGTTAACCAAGCATTTGCCATAGCACGGTATTCTGATTCACAACTTGAGCGAGCAACCGTGGGCTGCTTTTTTGCACTCCAAGAAACAAGATTACCCCCAAGGAAGATGGAGTAACAATAAGTTGAACGACGTGTCTCTATACATCGAGCCCAGTCAGCATCCGAGTAACCCACAATTGAATACTCATGATCTTTGCCGAAAAGGAGAGACCATAATGAATGTGCCCTTTTACGTAACGAAGAATCCTCTTGTGACCAAGAAGTGATCATCTGTAGGAGAATGGAGGAACCGACTCACAAGATTTCTGACATATGATAAGTCGGGCGAAGTGATAGTGAGATATTGAAGAGCACCAACAAGGGGGCATAACGTCGGATCACGGAACGAAGAGCGTCACTAACAAGCACCTCTCCAGCTGCTAAGGGAGTCGCGACTGGTTTGGAGTCAACCAGTTCAGCACGCTCCAAAATGTCATGAGCGTACTTGGCTTGTCCAACAAAAAGTCCATCTGAAGTGTAAGAAACCTCAAGTCCAAGAAAATAGTTGAGGCGGCCGAGATCTTTGATGGCAAATTCTCGATGAGTCACGAGAAATAAAATCCGGAGCATGGCGGGGTCATTTCTATAATAATGATGTCGTCTACATATAATAAAAGGAAAATGACAGACTTACCCCGAGAAAGATGGAACAAGGATGAATCACAACGACTCTGGCAAAAGCCCAAACTTAATAGATAAGTGCTGAAACGTTGAAACCAAGCAAGTGGAGCTTGACGAAGTCCGTAAAGGGCCTTTTTAAGGCGACAAACATGATTCGGAAACCGAGCATCCACAAAGCCAGGGGGTTGTGACATGAAGACCGGTTTGTCAAGATTGCCATTGAGAAATCGTTCTTGACATCAATTGATGAAGATGCCCGGTGGTCTTTGGACCGAAAGAGCCAATATGACTAATAAATGGCAACTTTAACAACATGGATGAAAGTATGATGAAAATCAATGCGGTATCTGGGTGAAACCACGAGCAACTAACCGAGCCTTATGGACGTTCATGAGCCATCTGCATGAAACTTCGTTAAAATACCCATTTGGAACCAACAATGTTCGTGTTCGGAGGCCGAGGAACTAGCTCCCAAGTCTGATTGGATCGTAGGGCGTCAATTTCCTCTTGCATGGCAGCTAACCACTCAGGGGATTTAGCAGCAGTTTTGAAGCCACGAGGCTCGGATCAAAGAACGAGATCCCAGAGTAGAGCGGTGGAAGCAAGATCGACAGATAATCTGGGGCTTGAAGATCCCGCCTCGCCCGCGTGGTCATCGGATGAGAGGGCTATGGTGGCTGGGCGGGCGGTGGTGGCTATTATTCATGCGCGACAAAGCTCGACGGAGAGGTAAAATTTGAAACGACCAAGGGAGCGAAAGCTGGCGAATCATTTGGATCATTAAATCATCGGCAAAAAACACAAATGTGGGCTGAATAATGACGGGCGTAGAAGGAGGCACGAGTGTAAGGTCGAAGGAAGAGTCACTTTCATTCAAGATCAAAGCCTCAAGAAAACTAGTAATCTGGAGATCTTGTAACTTAGACGTTGAAGGAGCTCGTGAAAAGGGAAATAAGAGCTCATCAAATTGAGCATGGCGAGTAACAAAGATCCGTGAACTGTCTGGATCAAAGCAACGAAAACCGTTGTAGGAACTGCTATATCCCAGAAAAATACATGGACGACTGCGCGGTGCCAATTTATTTTCTGCATAATCTCTTAAGAAAGGAAATACCCGGCAACCGAAAGGCTTGAAATTTCCATAATTTGGAGCTGAACCATAGAGTAGCTCAAAGGGCGATATGCGGATAAGGCGGAAGATGGTAAGCGATTAATAATATATCTTACCGCGTGGCAAAGGCATCGAACGAGAGAGATCTTTGGTGCATGTGCGTGAAAAAAAGCATAGAGGCTGTCTCAGAAATATGACGATGTTTTCGTTCAGCCCGTCCATTTTGCTGTGGAGTATAAGGACACGACAAATGATGATGAATGCCATGGAGCTGCATAAAGTCACGTACTCTAGTATTTACGAATTCAATACCTCCATCACTCTGAACGACTTTGATAGTACTAGAGAATTGATTGCAGATAAACTTTTGGAAACGGACTAACGTATCATAAAATTCGGACTTTGCACGTGAGCGGAAAAATCCAAGAAAAACGCGAATAATCATCCACAAAAGCAAAAGATAGTAACGAAAAACCATCATTAGTAGAAATAGGTGCAGGACCCACAAATCACGGTGAATTAACTCAAAACACACGGATGTATACGTTTATCATTCAATTTGAAAAGATAATCGCTTACTTTTTGCCAACTGACAAGATTCACAAATACCAGGATTTGGTAAAACAGAAGTGACAGATAAATGCCCTAATTTATTTAAATCCGAAATGATGGAAAATGGGACATGCCCCAGGCGTAAGTGCCATAAATCATAACTTGCCTTCAACACTTTTGACTTGATCGCCGCCACCAAAATTTGGAACACCTCGATCAATTAAGTATAGACCTCGATCACATCGCCTGTGCGATATTTTCTTTGTCACCCGATTCGGATTAAAAAGAATTTATCGGAAGAAAATGGCGTCGGCTGGAAAATCGATGTCGGTTTTATTGATAGATAACTTGATTTTTGGTTATGTGAGGCACAACTAAAACATCGAAGCAATTTAACATCATCGAAATTTTACTAGTGCCAACATGCGAAATATGTAAAGAATTCCCATTACCGAGCAATTCTTGAATCGTTGCGAATATGGCTCATAAGAGTCAAAGCAGAGGTCTCGATTAGTCATATAAGCGAAGCACCGAATCGAGATACGACCGGTGTAGAGTCCGAAACATTGCACGAAGCAGAGAATGCCTGAGCCAAGTTTGCAGACGAAGTTGCTCGGCGAGCAGAGAGAAATTGAGGACACTTATCTGCATAATGTTCTCCACGACAGATCTGGCAACGGGGAATACGGCGCCCCCCGCTGTTGAAATTGTTCAAGTTTCCACCCTGTTGGCCACCTGAGAATGAACCACGGCCAGGTTGAGTCCCACGACTAGACCCCTGACCACGGGTGTAGAATTGACCCTGGGAAGAGTTGCGACCAGAATTTGAATGATTCCCGAAGTGTGAACCACGACCATGATAGGCGTCGCGATTCGAGTTGGTGCGATCAGCAGTAAACTGCTGGGGCGGGCGATCCCTCCATCGATCGAATCATGAGGTCATACTGCTTTGCTTGATGAAATAGGTCTCGGAAACACGGAATTTGAGGGAAAGCCATCCGTGTATCTGCAAAGTTAGCAAACTGCACGCCCAAACCCCTCAAGAACCAATGACTTTTATCGGTTTCATTCACAGGACATTGAATAGCAGATAATTGATCGCATAAGGATTTAAATCGCTTACCATAGTCATCGACCGATGACTCACCACGGCGAAGCGAAAGCAGTTCCTCGTGAAGCTGATGTTGTCGAGAGGCCGAGGCATACACGGTCTCAAGGGTAACCCATGCATCACGAGAGGTTGTTGAATCAATAACTTCGGAGGCGGCATCCTCCGTCAGGGAGGTGTACATAACACTAAGCAGTTTCTTGTCCCTCAATTTCCAAGTGGTGTACGCTGGGTTTGCAGATTGAACACCGTCATCAGTCGTGATGGTAGGTGATGGCGCAATAGTAGAGCCGTCAAGAAGACCCATCAAATCAAAGCATTCAGCCATATGCATGATTTGTCGACGCCATGGGAGATAATTAGTCGAGGAGAGTTTGATAGCAGCCACCATATTAATCATCGCGGTGACAGGAAGAGGGTCGTTGGATTGAGCAGCCATTGAGAGAAGGACGTGAGAGGGAGGATAAGATCGGATTTTGCAGCGCCGGTTGAGAAGGGAGCACGACAGCGGCGATGGGTGTGCAGAAGGCGGCGGCCGATTCAGGGATTAGGTTTAGGATCGAAATTAGGCTGATACCATGTGAGTGTAATTAGAAAATCACCCTTAATTGGTGATTGGGGAAAACTGAAATATATACAATCATTTACAATGACGTTTCCGTAATTAGGGGAAACTAAATCAAGGAAATAATAAATGCAAAGATACAAATAATAAATACAAAGATACAAAAGAATATCTAATATCTACTAAGGGAAGTGTTGACTAATTATAAGGATGCACCAATTCAACTGCGTATAATCTGGTAGACGGGAGTGAATGACAAAAGTAAGCTGCAAAAGGAAGAAAAGCCTCATGACATAACACTATTTTCTCAACTGGGTATTTCTTCATCTCCCTGATCATCATCATCTCCGAGCTCGACCCTTCGGATTCAATCTTAGAAGTCAGGGCCCACAGCTTCTTCTTCCCCAAAGTGGATTTCGCGAACCCCACCATTTCTTCTAACGATTTGGGGGCAGCCTTTCGTCTCGCCTTTTATTGGAGCAGCATTGCAAGCAGAGAGAGTAGCTTGTACTGTTCCTTTACTCTTCCCGACAGCTGATTCAGGGAACATCTTGAATATGTCCTGTTGAGAAATGTGAATATCGGAGACAACTTGAGGGGGGAGAAACGCGCGATCCGGGAGGGAATCTTGCAAGTTTGGAAGATGTATGATGTTCCCTTTTTTCAGGATTGATTGCCTGAAGAAAGAGAATGGATCTTCGTGGTTCATCATCTGATGAAGACCGGACAAAGATTCGTACGTGTTACTTGGGTAACTGTTATCTAGTCTCTTGACATTCTCGAATACGGAGTTGCAAGCCAAGTTAGCAAGTGAGCAGAAATTGGCATCAGCTCTGAATTTATCACCCTTTGTGGAAAGTATGCTGGTGTAATAATCAGAGTCTTTTTTTGTGAGTGGGGACAGTTTTTTGAGGATGGATTTTGGCATTGTGTTGCGCACATTTTGTGACCAGAATTTGAGTTGCTTTGAAGCAATGGATGATGATGAACAATGGAGCGTGAGAATGGAGAAAATTGTGGTGATGATCAGGAATAAGGAAATGGAATGTGGATTTGCCATTGTTTTTCTTTGCAAGTTTACTTCAGACTGATTTCCAGTTTTGAAGGGCGATGAACTATATTTATATTGGGAAGATTGAAAAGTATAGGATTAATTGCACGAAACCCTCTCATGGTTAGAAAATATTGCGTGAAATTTTCTCGTGGTTCGAAAATTACATGAAACCCCCTGTAGTTTATTAAATCAAGCGGAATCTCCATTTTTTTTAAAAATAAGTTAATAATTTTACTTATTTCCTCAATTTCCCGTATTTTCACCCCCAAATATAGTAATTTTGAAATTATGCTATGATTTTACTTATTCCCTCTCTTTCTCGTATTTTTTTTAAAAAAAATTATAGTTTTGAGATTATACTATGAAAGACATAACGCGAAATAGAGAAAATTGATAAAATTGTTAACCCATTTTTGAAAAAAAGACGAAGAGGAGAATTCACTTGTTTTAATAAACTATGGGGATTTTGTACAATTTTCAAACTATGGAGAAATTTCATATAATATTTTAAATCACAAGCAAATTTTGTGCAATTAACCCAAAATTATATATGCTACGCGAGTTAGCATCTGTACGAAGGTTGCATCATGCAATTCAATTTTATCCTTAATAAATAATGGTTGTTGAAAAGAAAAAAACCACAAATGAAGAAGAAGAGAGAAGTTATTAAAAAAGGTAAAGTCTTGTATGCACAAGGTGCACCGTGCAATTCAAGCGCACTGTTGAAACGTTCAACTAAGAGACGGTCCAATAGAACTTGAACAACGAAATCTTTGTTTCTTATATTTAGAAAATATCGACGTGAAACATATTTGGATGCAAGATATATAAATTAATTTTAAGATTCTATTATGAATATTGGTCAAGATTGGGCCAGAGAAGGTTCATGCACAAGACTCCGTGGCCTGCAAAGTTTGTGGCCCATGAAGAATGTTAAAACTAGAAACACGACAAGATTTGGCCCAATTATAGGAGCAAGTTACAAATGAAGTGGTTGAGAAACACGACAAGAAGATGGGGCCAATTGCACGAGCAAGCCACCAAATTCTTGGCCCAAACGTTTTGAGCATCAAGTCAAGTGGTTTAGTGGGTCGGGTCCCATTCCTACTAGGGGTCTGCACGGTCCCACCAAATAGATATTTGAAAATATTTGTGCCCTAAAAACAATGGGATATTTCAAAAGCCTAGGGTCAAAGGGCTGGGCCGGGCCGGGCTGTAGCCCGCTCTAATTTTTGGAGGAAAAAATATTACCACTATAAAAAAAAAAATCTATAACTTACCTCAATAGGAGTTGAACCTGTGACCTTTCAATAAATATTAGCAAAACTTGACCACTAAGCTACCTCAATCTTGTTAATATTTGCAAAGTATATGTATAATATTGTTCAAGCTTTCAGCCCGCCCTACATTTTGATCCTGGATCCACCCTAAGTCTTGTATGTATCTGTCATGTACCTACTGATATTGAAAAAAGGATTTAAGAAGAAGAAAGAAGATGGACAATTAGATTTAATTTGTGGGCCTTTTTACTTGTATTAAAAGTTATTGGGCTTTAGTATTTTATGTTGCAGCTCACTAGTTACTTTAATTAACTTGTAGGATATTTATACCCAGTAGCAAGAAGAAATAAGAACAAGCAGAATATTCACGTCTCTACCTCTACTTTCTTAGCTTTCTCTCTTTTCTTTCTCTCTTAATCTCTCTCTCATATTTCTATCACAATTTCCCCCTTTTCTTTCTCCTGATACGTTTATATCTTCATCTCTTATATTACTAGAAAATCACACAAAAATATGAGTTACTGGAGTAGTGAACGGATCACTACAAGAGATCTGGGTCTAAGATGTCTTTCATAAGTAAGATTTTAGAAACATTCAACTTATTATATTGAAATATGCAACTTGTTTACACTGAACCGTAAAACTATTTAATATGGAAAAATAGTTGCACGGTTCGATGTAAACAAATTGAATATTTCAGTATAACAAATTGCATGTTTTTAAAATGCACGATGCACAAGAGACCCACTCATTTTAAAGTTCAGTATCCCTATTGATTTCGATTCCAAGTCTAGGTATCAACCATTATAACGAGTAATAACTTGAGCTCTCCACTCCTATCTCCACCATCTAAAAAATGCTAGATATTCCATTTCACGAATAAATTGAATGTGAAATTCCACATCTATGTAAATGCATGTATAAAATAGACGAAAACATTACATATAATAAAATGTATTACTGCAATGTAGAGTGTGTGTATATATATAAACATCTATCGTGTCGTATTAAGCATAAAAAAACGTTTCTAATTGAGACTATAAAGCATCTTACAATTAGAAAATGTTAAGCAGCAGTTGTTCCTGGTTTCAAGGTAGATATGTATATCTATCTTGAACTGAAATTTTACACATGTCCAAGACATATGCTACAAAATGAATGCGATTTATAAATTAATGATGGTGGGACTGGGATTTGATAGTTTGGATTTAGATCTCATTCAGTATAGCGTAAAAGGTACAGTAATTTTTTCCCCCTAAAATAATATATATATTTTTTATCAGCAAAGAAAATGATGTATTACTATGAATACAAGGGATACTCGAACTCGTACAACCCAATAAAACAGTTATGAACCTGCAGTAACTAATTAGAACAAATGCCAGCACCTATATCCAATTGAGATAATTAGATTTCTAAGATAATTTTTTGCGTGACATAAGTTTTGAGATAAATTCTTTGATTTTTGGTACGATACTCGTTCAAATATATCATTTTAAAAATAATGTGAGAGTTAATTGATTTGGTTAATAAAAATGTTTGCTAATTGCCACCATCCTTATTGAGTGGCCCTTTTTTCCAATGGCGTACGCTTCGTGATATTCTTTTTTTTGGACAGCAAAAGAAACTTTTACGCTTCGTGATATTATTGTTTTAATTCTTCGTTCTATATATACTAACATTCTTGAGGAATGGGGAGTTATTTGTTGCTTAATAATAATGTATATACGATTCCCCGATCCCATTTTCCCTTTTGCTCCATTTGGATATATGAATTTGAAATCTATGGATTTTACATATAAATCATATTCTTCAATGGATTTACAAATACTTAGATTTGAGAGTTAAGGGAAGAAATGAAGTGAGGAGAGAGAAGGAAGGGGTAGAGAGGAGAGGATTTCACACACAAATCACCCTCTTTTCAATGGATTTACAAATATTTAAATTTGAGTTTAGTTTAAAATAGAGGAATATGTCATTTGAAATCCTCATATCTCTACCCCTTCACTCACTCTCTCCTCCCTTCACTCTCTTTCCTTCTCTCTCATCTCTTGACAATTCATGATTTAAAATATATGCACTCTTACACTTATTATTTTTTAAATCTATCAATTTCAGATCCATCATATCCAAATGGAGTCTTAGTTATTGTAAAGTCGTATTCCTTTCCATTACGAATGCCTGCCACATTAGCTCATTATTGTCTTGTATTATTTGCTCTCAAAGTATACAAAAAATCTGGGGATCAAAATTTCAAAACAAGCCCGGTAAGTTAAGGTGATTCAACTTTTAGTCCTGTAATTTTACATTTTTTCAATTTTAGTCATTAATGTAATAGTTTTAGTCTTTTTTGCTCGAAAAATTTGAATTTTCGTTGGAATCAACATGTGACCCTTTAAAATTATGAAAATTTTAATTTGCTGGTCAATTTGAACACATGGAGTGCCACCCAATCAAAAAAGGTCTCCACATCATCGCTAGACGACCTGCTCTGCCCCTTTTTGGGTTGTGTGACACTTTACGTGTGCGAATTTGACCGACAAATTAAAAAAACCACATTTTTAAAGGGATCACATGTGCCACACATGCTGATTCCCAAAAAAATCAAAATTTTCTAAGCATAAAAGACCAAAGTTGATACATTCACAACTAAAATTTAAAAAGTTATCGGACTAAAAATGGAACCACCCTAAGTTACTCGAAAATTTCCCCAAAAATCTGATCAGACGTTGAATGTAAATATTGCTCATGTTATTTTATTTGAAAAGTTCAAACACTTGAACAAATTAAAACCACGGTGGTTAAAACTATACCAACACTTGGAGCCAGAGTAGTTTGTGAATTTTTCTTAGTTAAATGCATTAAACAGATACAGAAAACAGCAGTACCGAAATTAAATTAATCATTAGATCGATTAATGCTTCATTGCTACGATCATGGTTACATAGCAATCCAGGCAAGATCGAGGTTGGTGAACCAATGGCACGCCTCGCCTTCTCCGGGCCCAAATTTCAGCATCTGGAATGCCACGTGGCTCTTTGGCCATGAAGATGTATCCATGTGACATATAGCCAGCATCGTGTTAAAAGACTCTAATTCCTTGTTGTTATAAGGATGCACCAATTCAAGTGCGTATAATCTGGTAGACGGGAGTGAATGACAAAAGTAAGCTGCAAAAGGAAGAAAAGCCTCATGACATGCCACTATTTTCTCAACTGGGTATTCCTTCATCTCTCTGATCATCATCATCTCTGAGCTCGACCCATCGGATTCAATCTTGGAAGTGAGGGCCCACAACTTCTTTTTCCCAAACACGGACTTGGCGAACCCCACCATTTCTTCTAAAGTTTTGGGGCAGCCTTTGGTCTCGCCTTCTATAGCAGAATCATTGCAGTAAGACAGAGAGGCTTGTATTGTTTCTTTAGTCGTCCCGAACGATGATTGGGGGAATATCTTAGCAATAGCTTCATATGTAAGGGGAATCTTTGATACGATCTGAGTGGGGAGAAATGCACGATTCGGGAGGGAATCTTGCAAGTTAGGAAGATGTATGATATTCCCTTTTTTCAGGATTGATTGCCTGAAGAAAGCGAATGGATCTTCGTTGCTCTGCATCTGTTGATGAGCAGCAGAGTCTCCGTATGTGTTAGTCGAAGTGCCACCATTTTTTCTGTATGTTTGTGTTACTGTCTTAACATTGTCGAATACGGATTCGCAAGCCAAGTTAGCAAGTGAGCAAAAATTGGCATCAGCTCTGAATTCATCACCCTTTGTGGAAAGTATGTTTGTGTAATAAACAGAGTCTTTTTTGGTGAGTGGGGACAATTTTTTTAGGATGGATTTTGGCATTGTGTTGTGAACATTTTGTGACCAGAATTTGAGTTGATCTGAAGAAATGGATGATGAAGAGGCTGAACAATGGAGGTTTTCAATGGAGAAAATTATGGTGATCAGGATTAATAATGAATGGGAATGTGGATTTGCCATTGTTTTTCCCTTGCAACTTAAGGTTGATTTCCTGCTTTTAGGAGTAATGCATGGACAATATTTATAATGTTAAAAGTACGAAAATTATACATTACATTATACGACTTGGCATGGTCTCCCGGGCAAAGGTTGCACCGTGCAATTGATGAATTTTACTTTTAAAAATTAATGGGCATTGAAGAGAAGAAATTCAAAATGAGAGGGGAGGAAAAAAGAAGGGGCAAAAAAATGAGTGAATTGCAAGATTCGTGTATCAATTATACACAATTTTTTATTTATTGATCAATATTAATTATTTTTATTGAATAATATTAATATTTTTTTTATTGAACAATATTACTTATGTATCACTTGGTAAGTGTAACTTTTAATATTTAGATTCCCCATTCCAGCTAATATTCTGCTCTTATTTTTCATAATATTTATCTTTATCCAACTGCTTTGAAATTTTAAAAGATTAAAATTCATTCAAAAAAAATTAAATTTGTTTTATTCAAAATATAATTTTCAAACTTGAAATTAATTTTTAATTGAAGTTATGAATTTCTATGATATGATATATATGCTTAAGATTATAATAAATATCCGTGTTCATTGGTACTTTGTCATATATACAATTGGAATGATGATGATATCAGTGTTTTGTAACTTTTTCCGTGTTCATAAATAATCCTGTAAATTTCTACTTTATTAAATTTAGTTTTTTTGTTTCAATTTTAGTTATTTCCATTGAAAATTTTGATTTTTGGCTTAAAAAATTACCGAAAAATGGTAGAAAATCTGTTGTAGCATGCAAATGACACGAAAAAGCTATCAAAATACTGACTTAGCGAGAGGAGGGGAATACTATAGGCGGCTCAACCATCGATGTAAATCACTCGAAATTAGTCACGAGACTGAATGAAATTAACGATTCACGAAGAAAGTGAAATCAAAACATGAAACTGATTGAGGGTTATCTTCCTGGGTAAGAGGCGGTTGAAATGAACGTGGCGACAACCGTCAACGACTCAACATGATCAAATATAAAATAGTAAAACATTTTTCCGATCAAAATTTGAATTTTCCGACTAAAAAGAATAAAATAGATACTAAAAAAACCGAAATTGATAAAGTAAAAGTTTACCCTATTAATTATGGACAAGAACAAAATTACAGGACTATTTGAGATTTTATATATCTGGATCTACTATCTTTGTTGACAAAAAATTCATATTTATGCTGCCTCATCGCAGACGAGAGACAACTTAAAGACAAATCACACCCACCCATTCCAAAAGTGTTAAAAGTCATTCTTTTTAACTTACGCCTGGCCTCACCATAAGGCGATTGCCTCACGCAAAAGTGTTTTCATCTTTGTTTAGTAAAGGTGATCCAAATTAACTACTTCAGGTACGTGCCTATTTCACACGTGGAAGCTAGCAAACAAAATTGTTCATTTTGGGCACCACAAAATCCTTATCTGGATATGGGTAAACAAGATCGTTTTGGCTGTGTTGTATGGGTTGAGTAGCCTTGTACGCTTTTTAATAAAAAATTCTGACATCTCAAAAAGGAATCTTGATATTATTTCGTATTTTATGTCTTATGATATACAATGACACGGAGCAACTTGGGTTATTTATATACGCTCAGTTTATCTTATACGGACATAGTTGATAATTTTTTTCTTCTCCCCCTCTTTGTCATTCTTTTTTCATTTGCTACACCGCTTTTTCTTGGTCTTATTGAGATCTTAAAATAACCATCAGTTGTACTTATTTTGTTTTTTCAATCTCCATAATTTGTTATATATATGAGATTTTGCAGGGTGAAAGTGTTCAATTATGATGTTGGAGTTCCGATCTGTTAGACCACACATGTGTATCCGTAAAAATGGTCGTAAAATTTGACAAATGACGTAATTATTGTTTTTTTATATCAGATTTAATCATTGATCTTTTAAAGATGAGTCACTCTCCGGAACATCTCATGCATCAATTCAAATTGGTGCAATTGGATTTAATTTTAATTTGAATGAATACACTCTAAACCCTAATTCATAAACAATGAACCCTAAATCATATATGAATCTATTGGTAGAATTGAGAACTACGAACCACTTTGGCCGAAATTGAACCAATTAATCACTCGGGCTAAAGTTTGGGTCCGGGTCGAGGAGAGAAAAAAAAAACCTAAAATTGAAATTAAAGTTAAAAGAAAATTGAAATTAAAAAGAAAAAAAAAATTAAAACTAAAAAAAATAAAAATTAAAATTAAATTGAAAAAAATAAGAAAAAAAATGATAAAATGAAAATTTGTCTTTAGAGATATGATATGAATATATATAAATCATTTTTTATAATTCCAATCCCAAAATAGTCGTGGACAAAACTAAAATATTTGGCGTATTAGAAAATAAAAAATTGTAAATACTTCACAGTTGCAGTAGCCACTGGCCAGTAGACATCTGCAGAATAGGAGCAAGAAGACCCATAAACATGCAAGTTGTCAAGTTGATGCCAAAAAAGTTTGGGCCAAGAATTTCGTGGCTTGCTCGTGGCAATGGGCCCCATCTTGTTGTTGTGTTTCTAATTTTTTTTTTAGGACTCGAAAATATTAAGAACATGTTTGACATTTTATAGTTTATATCATTATCTATTTATGTATATTATTTTTTTCATTATTATGTTCATTTCTTAATTATTATTTTTATATGCATAAAATTATATATATATATATATATATATTTTGAGAATTTAATTTATAATATATAATTGAGTAACTAGAAGTTATAAGATGTCAAATATGGTTATAAAATGTGAGCCCTAAATTGATAGTTTCTACATTTTAGGTTTCAAATTGATAGTTTTCTTTCTTTTCAGGCTCTGCACTGTTAGGAATATAATTTATGTCTTAAATTGATAAGTTAAACTATCTTTCAAACCCTGAATTGAAAAAACTCCTAGATAAATATCAAATAAATATAAAAAAATATATTTTATGATATTTATATATGAATGATTTAAAACATTTTTCTTGCCATTTTGTATATATGCTACAATATATTTCCGACAATTTTCCAATAACTTTTCCGAACTCAAATAAATTTTCACAGGAAATAACCAAAATTAAAATAAAAAGGACCAAAATTGATCAAATAAAAACTTACATGACTATTTGTGAATATGAACAAAGTTACAAGACTATTTGTAATTTTATCTACACAATTGATGAATTTGAGCAGGTAACATATGACAAGTTATTCCCCATTTTATATTTTTTAAATAATCATCAGTAAAGGAGATTTTTTATAAATCAAGTACAAGAGACACTCTAACTTTTACAACAGTCCGATAATACAATTACATTGATAATATCCATTTTATATTATTCATGTGACAACAAATTAACGCTCCGTAAACCAGCTGGAAAGAGTATAATTACCAATCCCCGAAACTTTGAAGATCGTACTTCAAGTTCTCACCTTCAATTTCTCCACTCCATCCTCCGGTTTGGGAGAGATCTCTTTAGAAGGCATGTTATTTCTTATCTTCGAATTTGTCTATGCTATACAACATAGTAGTGCCACACACATATGTGTCTCAACATTATTGGTTGAATTAGAATAAAAAAAATGCAAGTGTACAGAACCAAACCAAACCAAATCAAATCATAGCATTAGTGCTACGCAATACAGTATGTGTAAACATTTAATACATTAACAAGTAATAATACATATATGACCCATTTGATCCGCGAGGTTTTTGAGACGTGTAAATTTCGCCCTCTATATTTTAGAATATTACATGGTACAATATTGCCCTAGAGAGCAACCAGTGATCTTAAATTTTAATCAACCTTGGTTCCTCCTCTTGTTTTTTTCGTTTTGGGAATCAATGGTTGAGATTATCACTATGATGGATTTAATTTGGAGTCCCATATGGGAGTTATAAGGTGGATTTACCATTTTGGAGTAAAGTTTTTTTTGTTTTATTTTAACTATTAACAACTAACATCTATTCATTTTCTTGCACCAAAAAAAAAAAAATTGCACTAGAGAGTGACTCCATGTAAGATAATTTTATTCTGTTAAAAATTCATATAACAAAAAATTTTGTATAATTAGTGCACGGATCGATGCAATTCATTTTTCTTTCTTCTTCTTTCTTTATCTTTCGTTTGTGATTTCTTCATCAAAGTCTACTATTTTTTTCAGAATAAAAATTGAGTTACATGGTGGAATCTCTGCATTAGATACCAACTCGGGTATATATCTGATGCGTAAAAAATGGTCGAGGCGTGATCATGAAATTCAACGGGGATTGTACGTTGAATATTGAAGACTCTAGAGCTTTGACAGTGAAAAATTTGCCAACGCCACGTAAGTACCTGAAAAACACGCCGGAGAGAATTCCGGCGCGGGCTCTCGGATGTTCAAATCAGTTATCACTCTTAATTCAGGTGAAATCGTATGAAATAACTCAAATCAAAGTATGTAAGTATGTGCATGTGTTCTTGTGTTTTGTGCTACCTGGAGGGGGTTTTATCCCCTCGAGAATAAGTTAACCGTTTTTCTCCGCTCTTTGACCAACTCTCTGTCGTGCTATGCCTTTTTCCCCCTCTTCTTGAAAAAACTGGCCGAGGTAAATATATTTAAAGTTTATTCTCCCTATTGCGGATTATCATCTTGAGAAATTGATCTCTTGATCCAACGGCTCCATTTAAAAAGACCCTTGTTGGTATCCATAAAGAAGATTGGAATCACCTTCTTCAACTTGCTATCCAGGGTCTATTTCACGTGGATCAAGGCTTCTAAGTCAGTTGATCCTCTTCATCTGTTGGCTCCCATTATTGCTTATAATATTGGATCATAATTACCCACTAACTCCACATTTATTAGCCCTTAATCTGCGAACCTTCTTGTTGAGCCCAATCATTTGGCCTTATCTATCTGAGCCCAATCTCTAAACTCGGTCTCATCCCCTGGAGCCCTATCTCGGGGCTCAAGCTATCCTATTGGCTCGGTTTTACTCTCTTGGGCCCTAATTCCTCATGGCCCTTCTCTCAATTATCCTGTTTTTTAGATTAACGAAAAAAATTTCTATATGTTCGGATGGGCCCAATACCTCAGCCCAGACCCTTTCTCTAATGTCTCAGCCCATTCACTTAATCTTTTACTCATTCAAGTCGTGGTCAATCAATCCAGGTGGCATTATCTTATTGGGCGACATAAATATTCCGCTTCAATATCATATATACTTTTCAATCTTCACAATTTCACAGTATAAATATAGTAGTCCATCAGCCCTCAAAAACTGGAAACCAATATAAAGAATTCACAGGGAATAATAATGGCAGTTTCACATTGCCTAACATTTTGTCTTACCATAATTTTCTCCATTCTCACCCTCCATTGTTCAGCCTCTTCATCATCATCATCATCCATTTCTTCAGACCAACTCAAATTCTGGTCACAAAATGTGCAGAACCCAATGCCAAACTCCATCCTAAAAAAACTGTCCCCACTCACCAAAAAAGACTCTGTTTATTACACCAACATACTATTAAAGGGTGATGAATTCAGAGCTGATGCCAAATGCTGCTCACTTGCTAACTTGGCATGCGAATCTATATTCGACAATGTCAAGACAGTAACACAAACATACACTACAACTAAAACATAAGGAGCTTTGCCTGGTCTTCGCCAGATGAAGACCAACGAAGATCCCTTCTCTTTTTTCAGGCAATCAATCCTGAAAAAAGGGGACCTCATACATCTTCCAAACTTGCAAGATTCCCTCCCATTATATAATGCTATTAGTTCTCCCCACTCAAATCGTGTGAAAGATTTTTTTACTTATGAAGCTATTGCTAAAATATTCCCCAAATCAGCTATCGGGAGATGGACTAAAAAAAGAAACAATACAATTTCTCTGTCTTACTGCTTTGCTGCTGCAATAGATGAAAGACCAAAAGCTGCCCCAAAACCTTGCAAGAAATGGTGGGGTATGAAATCCACGTTGGGGAAGAAAATTCAATTGGTCCCTACTTCAAAGATTGAATCCGAAGGGCCAGCTCGGAGATGATGATGATCAGAGAGATGAAGAAATACCCAGTTGAAAAATAGTGGCATGTCATGAGGCTTTTTTCCATTTGCAGCCCGTTTAGATCATTTTCCTATTAGAGATAAAGAATAGAAATTAGTCTTTATCCAATGTATTTATAAATTTTATTCTTTCCAAATAAATCTTCTTTTGAGTATCTTGGGAAATTATAAATTTTGATATTTTAAAGTCGGTCTATTAATAAGAGTTTTCTCCAATCACCAATTCAACGGTGATATTCTAATCATCCTTTCTCATGGTATCAGAGCGAAAAAAAGATCTTAAACCATATCTCCAAAAAAAAAAAAAATTAAGATCGATTGCAGACCAAGCATCCGAAAACCAATGTTGGCTTGATTGCTATGAAAGAAAGATTGAACACAAAATGAATCACACATGGGATTTGGTAGCGAAGATAGTGTGAAGCACGAATATTGTGGGTTCGAAATGGGTTTAAAATCTTCTTAAGATTTAAGTCTTGAGGGCTCGATTGAAGCGAGAACAAGGCCCGTCTTGTGGCTCGATATCGGGTAAACATAATCCCGGGAACCTATTTTCATCAATTTAGTAAGTTTAAAATTTAAAATTATGCATTATCCTTTTTTTTTATCATCTTTTCATTATTTGGCCTCTTTTAATTTTGATGTCAAGTTGCTACACTTAATGGCGTTCTTGACAATTTAGTTGTTTATGGTTCAACCCACGGGGTTTATAAATTGTAAATTGTAATTTGTGTAATGTATTAAATTATTCTTTAATGTTTCCCGCCTTATAGCTAAATTACTTGTAAATTGTATATTTAGCATCAGATCTCATTGTTGTAATTTACCACATTAGCAATTCTTCCCATGTTTCATTTTGTTTAAATTGTAAATTATTTAATTTATAACTTTTAAGTTGTATGTTATAAATTTTTGAGTTGTTTGTTATTTGCAATAATTTTGTATGTTTAATAAGTGATTTTGCCATCAAGGATCTTGGGCGTTAAATTATTTCAATCTTTTTTTTTATTTGTTTTTGATAAAATTAAAAAAAAAAATATCGTTTGATTTTGAGTTGTTGGACTCAATTTTTTGGTCGTTTCCTCCATGGTTGGGGAATGAACCTTCATCGGATCCGGAACCGTTAAACAATTTTGATCACTTGTTGGGGTTCCAACTTTTGGAACCGGAACCGCCCCGGAAACTCGATGTCTGCAAGGTTAGTCAAACTTTGAAGATCTTCATTTTCTCACCTTCAATTTTCCTCCATCCTCCGGTTTGGATTCAGATGGATCTCATTTTAGAAGGCATGTTATTTCATTTTTGGGTTATTTTTGAATTTGTTCTATACCACACAACATAAGAGCGTGCTGTTCCACATATGTGTTCAATATTATTTTTATTGAAAAAAAATGCAAGTGTACATAACCAAACCAAACCAAATCAAACCATAGCATTAGTGCTTCTGATTAATCAATACAGTATGTGTAAACATTTAATACATTAACAAGTAATAATACATATATGACCCATTTGATCCGCGAGGTTTTTGAGACAATAAGTTTTTGCCCTCTATATTTTAGAATATTACATGATACAATATTGTACTAGAGATCACTTTGTTACTTGAGCTCGCCTCGCTGGGAAGTTATCTATTTAGCTTTGTTCCTTCACATCGATTCTCTGTGAATCTAATTTGAAGAGCCTCCTTATAAGGTGGATTTGATTTCATGGAGTATTTGGGAGATGATAACTTTAACAACTAACATCTAAATTTGTAGAGATAAAAAAAAATTGCACTTTATCCAATGTAAGATATATTTTATTCTTTCCAAAAAAATCCTCATATAACAAAAATTTTGTATGTATTTGCACGGATCGATCTATTAACTTTTTTTTCTTCTTTCACCAATTCTTTCGTTTGTGATATTCTAATCATCTACTATTTTTTCAGAATAAAAATTTATTAAGATGATGAATATTGCAATGCATGGTGATATGCATATATCTGAAAGTTAAGATGCTCATGGATGATAATGAGCATGCAAAGAGAGAGCACGTTGAATGATGGAAAGAATGGCACCAACATGGAAAAATTTGCCAAGTACACCCTAGTTTGTTGATAGAAAGAATCGGGCCGGCTCTAGCCCTACCTCGATGATATAGATAGGCTCAATGTGAAAGCCTTGTATGCTCAAAGTGATAGCCAATTATAGGATAACACGTGTTATGGCTATTCTAGGGTTGCATTACTATAAATATGGTGTATCGATGAATGAAAACATGAAACAAAGAAAGTTGCTTTATGAATACTCATTTAAGTAATACCTTTTATTATGTTCATTTTGTGACTTTTAGCTATTCTTATCATGGTGATCTCGGTCATAGAGTCATTGATCTCTTGATGAGGACCATCTTCTCTACATTATGTCCTCGGTTTGGGATCCGAGTATATCCCCGTGATGGTGTGGAATCACCTAGGTTTGATCCCATTATCTATTTCGAAATTAGCTCATTGGCTTACCTTTGAGGTTGATTAGAATCTGTTGTTCACTACTTTTTATTTCTTATGGTTTTGGTCCTTAATTAACCTCACTACACAAGGGAACAAATCTGGTTTCAATGGTTCACATCTGGCTGGTTGAAACAACAACAATCATTTGGGAGATCATCCTTTAGCCCAATCTGGATCTCAAAGAGGTCAGGAGGAGGAAGATCAATGGCCCGGATATCGATTTGTTATAGAACAAATCACATTGGGAAAAAAGTGTTTCTATAGAGCAAATCTTGACTATCCTTTCATTTTAACAATCGAGAACCAACAAGCTCCTGGGCCATTAGACCCTTTTCAACCAGCCCATTCAAATCTCAATTAAAGGTCTTTCAATTTTCATTCAATCAATTATGCTAGCTTTGATGGAGGAGAGTCCACAATTGAAAGCTCATGGTATCTGATTTTCTTCTTCACAATTTTTGACTTGAACAATTTGAGCTTAGGTTCTCAATATCAAGAAACCAATAAGAGTGAACATGGGGAATAATAATGGTTTGCACATATCTCATCTTGGTTCTTCTACTATTTTCTCCATTCTCTAATTCGATAATTCTAAACCTTTCTTACTCAAGAATCATCATCATGTTCCTCACATTAAGAAAAAACTTACTTAGTGTTTCTCAATTTGCTAAAGATAATCATGTGTACTTTGAATTTCATCCTAAAAATATTGTCTTGTGAAGGATCAAATCACCCACCGGTCATACGCCAAGGGTTCTTGATCAAAGGCCTTTACAAATTCAAGCCGATATCATCATCTTCACATCCATCCTCCACAAATTCTATCTTTCCACCACCACAAGTCAATCTCACCACCGCTTCCGTAGTCATTCTCTTAGTCTTAAAAACAAGAAAATTGGACATCCATCCTATCTTCTCACTAAGAAAGACTATCCAATCATCATATTTCATACGCCGATGATGATGTTATTTCTCTTCCAGACCGCTTGTATGAATGTTAAATGCCATAAACTCCATTTTTAATTTTTCAACCTCTATTAATTTTAGATGAGCCATTTTTTTCCAATAAATTACCGTTGACCTTTGGGGTCTCGCACCAATTATATCTACTAATGGTCCCAAATATTATGTTAACTTCATTGATGCCTTTTTTAAGTACACATGGTTATATTTACTCAAATTGAAGTCTATGTTGTGAATGTTTTTATTCATTTCAAAACTCTTGTTGAAACTTCAAGACAATAAAAAAGATCAAAATGATATTAAAGGGTGATGGTGGGAGCTGAGTTCAAACCCTTAATCCCTTGCTAAATGAATCGGGTATTGTTCATCGACAATGCCCATACAGTACCACAACAAAAATGGAACTGCTAAAAGAAAAACATACATATTGTTGAACATGCTTTACCTATTCTTTCTCATTCTCAAGTTCCATTAATTCATTGGGATGATGCATTCACTACAAGTGTCTATCTCATCAATAGAACACCATTGCTTCTTCTTCCTTACAAAACTCCTCTTGAAATTCTCACCAACAAAAATCGATTATCATAGATTGAAAGTCTTTGGGTGTTTGTGTTTCCCTTAAACGAGACCCTATAATGATCATAAGTTTAAAAAACAATCGAGAGAGGTGTGTTTTCTTGGTTCTGCATTAGAAGATAAGGGTTACAAAGCACTTCTTCCAAAACCTTGAGAATAATCATCACTAGACATATGTTCTTTGATGAAAATTCTTTCCCATTCTCTACCATTGCCTCGAAGTTTCGAGTCCACTAATGCTCCATCATCACCCTGAAGAAATATCATTTTTTCCTCTCCCACCTCCCACCATCTCCAACTCTACAGCATCAAACACACCTTCATCAATATCCTCAACTCCATTATCTCCATCTTTTCACCATTCACCTCAGAATCATGGGTCCCCACATATTCACACACCAAGCTTCACCTTGCTCTTCATCTCATCATTATTCATCAAATGGCCAGTCATATACTGAACAACCAGGTTTAGATATTGATAACCATGTTATTTCTGATTTTTCTTTAGACTGTACAGATACACAGGTTCAAGTTACACACCCTATGGTCACTAGATCCAAAGATGGGATTTTCAAACCCAAGATATATGCAACAATTGGATCAGATATTGAACCATCCACTCACTATTGAAGCTCTATCGATGAATGAAAAATGAAACAATGGAAGTTGAGTTTATCTTGACCTTATTTAAAAATCTTAACTTGGGATCTTGCACCATTGCCTCACACACTATTCTTATCAGGGTTGCAAGTGGGTTTTCAAGCTCAAAAGGCATCTTTTGATGGGTCTATAGCTAGATATAAGGCCCGGTTGGTAGCTAAAGGCTACACTCAGGTACTAGGTTTTGACTACATTGATACTTTTTCTCCTGTAGTAAAACACATTCTTTATTCATTTAAAATTTTTTTTATCCTTGTTCTTTTTTATTCTTGGCCTTTTTACATCAACTTGATGTTGATAATGCCTTCCTCAATGGTGATTTGGATTCAATGGTTGTATATGGTACAACCATCGGGTTTTGAGTTAGCAAAAGGGCAAAATCAGTCTGGGAAACTCAAAAAATCCATATATGGATTGAAACAAGCCTCTAGAGCTTGGACTTCAAAATTTGATTTGTTGTTACAAAAGAGCCTTGGTTTCTCGGTTTCTCAAGTCGATAATTCTCTCTTTCACAAGCATCACAAGGGCTCTGTTCTTTTCATAATGGCATATGTTGATGATATAATCATCAGGATCACACTCCACGTAAATCAAGAAGGTCATTGGTGAGTTGAGAAGATTCTTTTCACTCAAAGATTTAGGTGAATTGAGTTACTTTCTTGGGATAGAAATCAAGAGATTTTTTGAACAATTAGGTTTCATGTTTGTCACAAAAAAGTATGTACAAGAACTATTGAAGAAGAGGGGATGGAATCAACAAATGGTCTCAACACACCCATGATTTCGTAAAATCATTTGTCCAAGATATGATGGTGATCCAATTCTTGATCCTCATAAATCTTTGAAGTTTAGTGGGAGCCTTGCAATATGCTCTCTTTATTAAGGAACGATATAGCGTTTTTCTCATCAATAGAGTGAGTCAATTCATGAAAAATCCTTTGAATACTCATCTAAAGACACAAGAAAGAGAATACTTAGATATCTTTGGTAATACACAAGAATTTGGTCTTATCTTGCAAAAACCTCGGGACATCATAGTGGGTTTTTGCAGATCTATCCAAATTCTTGATCTTGATGATAGAAGATCGGTTCTGGACATTGTGTATATGTTTGAGGAATCTAGTATCTTGGAGTTCAAAGCAAACAAAACCGTTTCAAGATCTTCCCAAGTTGACCGAGTATAGATGCTTAGCTTCACATCATCAGAATCCAGTGATGTGGATACACTCATTGTTGAAGGAGATACATCAAGTGAGCAATAAAATTCCTACAATGGGTTGACAATCAAGGTGCCATTTCATTAGCAAATGTTGTGAGTCTTCCATGCAAGAACAAAACACTTGGAGTTGGATTTACATTTCATTAGAGAAAATTGCAACAAAACAAGTTCGGGTGTTGCATGGTGGGCTTAGACCAAGTTCTTGATATCTTCACCAAAACCACTCGTTGCCAATTCTTCTTTCATTTCACGTAACAAGTTGAAATGGGAACACAAGGCTCTCTCGAATTGAAGGGGCATATTAAGATGATGAATATTGCAATGCATGGTGATATGCATGAAAAGAAAGTTAAGATGCTCATCATGATAATGAGCATGCAAAGAGCATGTATGATGGAAAGAATCAACAACATGATGGAAAGAATGGCACCAAACAAACAAATTTACCAAAATGATACTATTAAGGATAATTAATATATATATTAAGGATAATTAATATGTAATTAATAGATTAGATCTTGGTCATTATTGGTCATTAATATGTAATTAATAGAGAGGAGGTTGAGCAATGAAAACGGTTTGTCAAGAAATCCATTGAGAAATGCATTCTTGACATCTAATGTGTTTGAGATTGCACAACAAGACCCAATATAACTTAGGAAGAACTTGGCATTTGACGATCGGGTCAATGTTATGAAAATTCTGGGTTGAACCCATTAACTATCCTTTATGGTGTATCATAATGAATGAATGAAAACCTTTCCCGAACCAACAAAGGAAGGACAAAGGTACAAGATTGTATTTTAACTCCATGAGAACAT
The DNA here is from genome assembly GCA_037126765.1 of Stenogyne calaminthoides. Classification (NCBI taxonomy): domain Eukaryota; kingdom Viridiplantae; phylum Streptophyta; class Magnoliopsida; order Lamiales; family Lamiaceae; genus Stenogyne; species Stenogyne calaminthoides. The sequence continues at coordinate 9,549,438 of JBBCBC010000005.1, read as the reverse complement.
CGATCTTTCATCATAACCACCTCGAGATTATGTTATTTGAAACCTCTGTGACTTTCAAGCAAAGGAAGAAAGATCAATATTCATCAGGCTTGAACACCCGTCCGTCACCATAGGATTATCACGGGACCAGTGGACTGAATTGGTGGATCCTTATGCCAAGTGGAAGGAATTAGAGTTTTCATCCAAAGGAATGATGAGTTCATGGATGATGGTTTAGATACGGATGACCATGGATGGATGATTTTTAAGAGGACCCGATGGCAATTGGATTAGAAATTAAAACATAGTTCATCAAATTGGATACGAGAAGACCCGAGAAATGGATCGAGGCAAAAAGCCCCTTATGTGCTATTAAACCCAAGAAAGATGCTCGATTTTGGGTGCCAACTTGTGTTCAAAGATAGTACCTCAAAAATGGATAAATTGCCAGTTTGGAATTCATCCAACATCTGGGAGACTTCTTGCCTGGATTGCGATTAATAACATAAAGGATGGCAAAAAGCATCAAACCACAACGACACAGAGCATGTGAATGAAATTAATTTAATTGTAAGTAAAACATGTACTGTTGTTTTCTGTATGGACACGAGAGGCGATGAAGAATGCCATGTAGTGACATAAATTTGACTCTGATAATGCCACTCAAGTGCCACCATCACTTTGGAAAACCTTGATTTTTTTATGCGGAACAAAAGCATGTAATTTCACCAAAATATCATAAAAATTGGACTTAGCACGAAGGGATAAATCAGAGAAACGAGAATGATCATCCACACGCACTAAATGGGCGGTCGGGCCCTTACAAACTAAGTTCATTGTTCGAAAGAGCTTTTTCATTCAATAAGAAAAGGTACACGCTAATTCTAGCCAACAAGAGGAACAATTTAAACATTTGTAATAGATGTTGGCCTATTTTCAATAAAGAAATAATAAGGGACGGTTCGAAGATGCCATAAATTGGCCTTCAAGTCTTTTATTCCTAAAGATTTAGGTGAACAGAGGACACCTTGGATCAAGCAAATATAAACCTTTATGCGAGCCATAATGTTTTGTTCACAAAATGGCAAGAACTTATTGAAGAACACAACGATGGAAAATCAACTTAGAAAAGACAATAAGTTCTTTGTAATATTAGCCAACCAATACATCCAACAATTTAACGAAATTTAGAAGTGCCAATCAACGAAATATTTAAGGAAACCATTACCAACAATATCGGAACCGTTAGTGTACAAGGCAAGGATTCAAGCATATGACGATTCATTATATCGTTTAGAGTCAATTCATGAAAAGAATTTGACTGATTAAAAGCAAGATTAAAGAGAATGAAGATAGATATCAATGAGGCGCATAACTTGCAAAAACCTCGAGTAGGGTTATCTGGTCATGTAGTACCGATCTTGATCACAAGATCAAAATTTGAATATGTTGAAAATTAATCTAGACAAATTTTAAATTTTGAAAATGAACGGTTTTTATAGATGGAGAACCACCTTCCATAACAACATCATCTCAAACCGTAGCTTACATATCTAAAGCATAATGTGGACTCATTGTTGAAGGAGAAATGAATGTTAAGCAATAAAATATTGGGTTGACAAATAAAGTTGATTTAAATTAATATAGTCTTAAGAACAAAACCCTTAAGAAAAAATTTGTGTGGATTGGGAAAAAAAGCGGATTTGGGAAAAAACAAAAGTTCGGCGTCATGACCAAGCGAATGAGAGGTTTGACAATCGTAACCTTTTGAATAACTCTTGTCTTTGACGTAACGCCGGATTTGGTTGATGGGCGCCATCAAGAACACAAGGTCGATCCATCAAGAAATATTAAGATGATGCTGTCTGCAATGAATTGATACCACATCAAGAAAGTTAAGGGTTCAAGTTTGATGATAATGAGCATGGTATGACAGAGAGCGGATCGGTGGTGGAAGAGGATGATGGATTTGGCACCAACATGGAGTTGAATATTAATTATCCTTAATATATATATATTAATTATCCTTAATAGATACAGATAGGCTCAATGTCGTTAGCCTTGTATGCTAGCTGATAGCCAATTATAGGATAACACGTGTTATGGCTATTCTAGGGTTGCATTACTATAAATATGGTGTATCATATGAATGAAAACATGAAACAAAGAAAGTTGTTTTATGAATACTCATTTCAGTAATACCTTTTTTTATGTTAGCTGTGACTTTTAGCTATTCTTATCACCCGTCTACCAGATTATACGCACTTGAATTGGTGGATCCTTATAAGAAGAAGGAATTAGAGTTTGTTAACACGATGCTGGCAATATGTCACATGGATACATCTTCATGGCCGAAGAGCCACGTGGCATTTCAGATGCTCAAATTTGGGCCCGGAGAAGGCGAGGCGTGCCATTGGTTCACCAACCTCGATCTTGCCTGGATTGCTATGTGAGGATGATCGAGCAACGAAGCATATGATTAATTTAATTTCAGTACTGTTGTTTTCTGTATCTGTGAGCATTTAGCTTCTTCAAGAGTTGGTTTTATTTTCCTCCTCAATTTGTATGTAAAATAACAACATTTACGCACTATTGGGCCGTCTCCTTAAAATGTTAGCCCAACTAGGTTGGCCCTATATTTGTATTTAAACATTTGATCAGTTGGATTTCCATAATTAAGTTCGGTTCCAGTGATTAATCGATTACTCGACAGAGGGAGAGAGGAAAAGAAAGCCTGCGTAGGATGACTCAAAATATTTAAGTAAATAAAACAATTTAAATATTAGCCATGTAAATTACGAAAGTCAACGAAAAAAAAGAAGGAAAAAGGCACATCGGCACCAACTAGACATATTAACTTTGTAAAATAAAAGAACACTGAAAAAGAGTGATATATCAATAGGCGACCTGAAGGATTATCTGGTCATGTAGTAAGTCACAAGATCAAAAAGTTGAATATGTGAAAATTAATGGACAAATTTTAAATTTTGAAAATGAAAAACTTATAGATTGCAGAAAACATTTTTCTCTACATATGAAGCATAATGAGGACTAAATTGTATTGTTAATAATTATATTTTCTTTAAAATATCTTGTTTAATTAATATTAATAACAATTTGTGTGGAGTGTTTATTTGGAGCACTTGTGTTTTTGAATGCTGGCTGACGTGTAGCCATGCCATGCAAGTCAAAAGTTTGCAGCTGTCTGATTTTACATATTATAAATTTTAGTTAGTTGAATTTTTATATAATGTGGCTTTGCTTTAAAGCGATATGAATTAATATTTTGTATTGATTGTATTCATATAAATATATGATAGAATAAGTCTCTTGTACATCAAATAAAATTTATAATTTAAATGTATTTTAAAAAGGCACAAGTTGTTTCGCTAAAAATAATTTGCGCGTAACTTTTTTCGGCCAGTGTAATTGTTAGAATGAATATTATTGAAAATTGAGATGATATTTTTATAATTACCTTTCATACTGGTGGTTGGAAAATGGAGTTCCATCTCCAGTCCCATTTGGTGTCTCATTTTATTTTCAGGTAACAACTAGATCGAAACTAGATAATTTATTTTAAATAAACTTTATAATATATAAAACAGTCAATTATTCGTTTTAAGTGGTATTAAACAAATGAATGAATGATTATCATTATGCATGGCAAGTGCAGGAATCAAACAACAGCAATTTGGGCAAATAATTAATATTTGTTCTTTTGTTTTGTTGAATCTACAAATCATCGCTACTTTCTAAAAAAAGACTGCTAATACGACAAGTATTTTGATGGTCCACCACGCTTTTCTGAGAAATACTTTCATGTAATGGTGTAACCGTGCAACTCAAAAGTTTATTTTTAAATACTATTAATTGCTCAGTATTAACCGATTTCATCTAACATTATAAATTATTTTCATTAAAAAAGTATTAGTTGAAACTTAAAAGAGAAATATTTGTGTTGCATTTAAGATCTATCATGATTGAGGGATCTTTAGGCAATCAAATATCAAAATTGTCAATTCATTCGTCGAATTTGTAACATTATAGTAAAATAGACGAATCATCGGGGACCCGTATTCGTCGAATTTGTTTCAGTGCTAGACGAAAGAAACCCAGGATATCTGGCTTGAGGAATTTCACCTTCATTTCCCAGCATCAAAACCACAGTGGACATACTTGGCCTATCTTCCGGATTGTGCTGCACGCATAACAGACCAACTTGGATCGATCTCAACACTTCCGTAGACTGAAATTTGCCGTCTAGAGATTCATCGACTAGTTCCACCGACCTCCCTTGGTTATAAAGTTTCCATGCCTGCAAGAAATTATAGTATTACTTGAACATTTCATCTCATTTTTATTCAATATTACATCTTATCAAATTTACCACAAATCTTGTATTATACAGTAATCTAGAAGACTTACATGGCCTAAAAGGTTGAGATTGTATTCACCACCGTGGGAAAATCCTCTATTTCTCTTCCCAATCACAATTTCCAACAGTAGAACCCCAAAGCTAAACACATCTGATTTAACCGAGAACAGGCCATCCACAGCGTACTCTGGAGACATGTATCCACTGCATGTATGCAATATAATGAAATAATAAGTTAAAACAAGCAAACATATCATATATGAAATATAAATGATTAATCAATCCCCTCTTTAAAAGCTTCTACTTTTGTATGAGAAGCAATTCTTACAACGTTCCAACAACACGATGTGTCGGAGCTTCAGTTTCGTTCCCTCCAAAACTTCTTGCCAATCCAAAGTCTGATATCTTGGGATTCATCTCAGAATCGAGCAGCATATTGCTAGCTTTGAGGTCTCGATGGATAATTCGCAAGCGTGAATCTTGATGAAGATACGCTTTGAGGTCTCGATGGATAATTTGCCGTTGATGATATGGAAGCGCTTCTGCCAGTCAAGCAACCTACGCTTTGATTCATCTGTCCAAATTAAACATATATCTATTAGCTAGTACTCAAATGTCATAATGAAATAAGTGAGGTGCCGAGTTTTGAGGACTAGAAGACTGACCAAATAGGATAATATTGAGGCTCTTGTTAGGTAGGTATTCATAGATGAGCATACTTTCGTCTCGTTGCATGCAACATCCTAGAAGCTTAACAAGATTTCTATGCTGAAGTTTGGCAATGAAGATCACTTCATTCTTTAGTTCGTCCAGCCCTTGACTTGATTCCTTCGATAATCGTTTCACAGCAATTTCTTGTCCTCCTTCCACCACCCCCTGATTGAGATCACAACTTGGGTCATGTTTATTCACCACAGGTGACGCAGTACAAAGTGGTGAATATGAATACTAAAAAGATTTCAATTACCTTGTAAACGGGACCAAATTCACCTTCACCAAGCTTGTTTCTGCTCGAAAAGTGATTAGTGGCTTTTAGAATTACAGACAATTCCCAAATTGGCAAATCATCATCTCCTTTCATCACTTTCTTCGTCTTTTTCTTCCTCTTTAGATTACATAGATATAATCCGAGGAGCAAGAGAGCCACGACTGCAATCACACTGCAGGCTATGATCACTATTTCTCTTGATCTCTTTCCTTTTGAATCTGCAAACAATATTTTGATAAATTCAATCAATTAAAATGATAAGAAATTTGATTTGTTCATCACAACTAAATATTTCTTATATACCTGCCTCAGAAAAAGCCATTCTTAGTAAATAACCTGCCCATCTTGAGACAAAACCTTGATATCAACCAACTCATCAAACCAAATCAAACATCCACTCCCTTTACTGATATCCAACTGTGTGTATCCCATACAAGAGCAGTTTTTCAAACACTCCCCTCTGCATTCTTCAAGCGTCATCGTCGCATTATTCCACGAATTTCTCGCATCTGGCAATTTAATCCCCCAATACTCCACGAACACGTCTCCTCCGCAGCTCAAATTCCTCCTACGAACACATCCACTTGACCAATCTGACCCAAGTCCCACCCATCCCCCAGGATCTTTCGGTACAAACCGTTGATCAAGACAGTCACAAGGCCGGGATTTCCCAACGTTACAACTACCATACGCACCACACTTATTGTAATCATCACACAAGTCCGACGGAATCCTGAAATACGTCGCCCAACCCTGACTCCCATCGCCCCAAGTCAGACGCTGTGCAACACCGCTAAGGTTTAACGTGTACCTCGAAACAAACTATTTATCCACTATATTCAATGCAAATACAGCCTCTCATCATCCATCACAAATGATAGATTGTAAGTCGGATCCTGTATCGGGTTCGGTTGCCCTGGAAAACGGATCCCGTTCCAGGGCCCGATCCGATGCAGTATAACTGGGCCTCTCTTCAACACTATCTGTGGGTATCCAGTTGGATCCAGGTGGTAAGTATACTCCCCTGTTGCCGGATCATCCCTGCTTTTCCAGGACGAAAGATAATTCTCTTTACCCGTTACCAAATCCCATCCCAAATTCATACCCGGTAAAAAAGTATCTTTGGGATGGTCGAAGCTCTGCCATATGAAATTCTCTGGTCGATTATCTCCCTCCTCTCTGATCACTAAATTTCCAGAGTCGAGGAGGTGCGCGACGGGTTTTGCACGGCTGTTGATGCGTTGGATGCCCATGTGGTGCCGTTTGTGCTGTTCAGAAGAATTAGGATTCCAGGGTGGATGATTTTTAAGATGCCTGAATTATCAGAGAGCGGAGAAGACCCAAACGAATGTGCTCTCTGTTACGTTCTTGAACCAGAGGCCGACGTACCAGTTTTTCGAATTTCCGGGGCTGAAGAATCCCAGCTCGAATTTGCCACCTGATGAAACCAGGGGATTGCCGTATGTTATGCCTTGTTCATCAACCTTTATTGTATCTGTTGCACCACAAATCGTCTGAAATATCAGGGGAAAGATTACGATGAAACTGGAGAAATGGTTTACGGTAGTAGTCGTCATGGAAGTTGGATCAGAGAGGGAGGCGATTTTTTGTTTTTGTTTTTTTGGAACAAGAGAAGACGCAAAGTTGGTAATTGGAAGCATGTATGTATGATTCAAAAGGTTCCTCGAAAATGGGCATAACAGAGTTTGTCCTAAAGGTTATTCTAATTAGTAATTAGGAATTCAAGATCAAGAGTTGAGATTTAATATTTTAATTTTTTGGGCTTTCTATTTCCTGCAAATCAGGGCCGATCCTAGGATTTATGGAGCCTGAGTCGGCTTTTAAAATTAGCTCCCCCTAGATTAATCTTATTTTGCATGTTCTCAATGTCTATGCTATAAGAATAACACTCCCCAAATTTTCCTCATATAACCTCTTTTTAACTTCATTGTTACTCTACTTATTTATCATAATTAAATATATATTGATAGCTATATTTATTTTTCTTATTGATTTTTTTTATAGTAGAAAATATTTTCTTAAATAAAAATACTAAAAAATCAATAAAGTTTCTTGAAAAAGTATTAGATAAATTTCAAATTCAAATTATTTTTTTTTTTTTGAACAGGACAAATTAAATTTTGAATTTCATCTTGTTATTAATCAACAAATACTATCGTATAAATTTTTTAATATATTTCCCATGTACAAGTAAAATAAAATACTATTTAAATAAGTCATAATAATAATAAAAAACTATATAAATATGTCGTTATTGTGTTGTGCCTATATATATACTATATACTATATATTAGTTACCTAAAAACAAAGTACAAAAACGCTATATATTAGGTAAATGTGGTCAGTTGATTTCGAACTCGGGTGAATCAATAAAATAAACTAAGCCTCTGCCATTGAGTCATAGATAATTCTTGTTGTCGCTTCGCACTGAACTATATATAATAAAATAAGTATATATGTATAAAAAATTACGGGCCCCTAAAAATTGTCGATATTTTCGGGTCTGAGTCGATCGCCTCATTCGACTCAATAGAGGATCGGCTCTGCTGGAAATTGATTCATTTATCCAATTTTATTTATAAAAAATCTTGTTTTATGCACGTTTCAAGTTTAGAATGGCTTTGCCTCTGTATCACAAAGTTTTTGTTTAAATAAAGGGATAAACTCTATTATGCCAATTTTTAATTTGCACAATTTTTTTTTGCCATATGATTTATTAAACTCACTTTTATGTCCTATTTTGACATTTTTGCCCTTGATCTCCTTATTCTCATTTCAATCACTCATAAGGAGACCAATGGTAAAAATATAAAAAAAAACATAAAAGTGAGTTAAATAAATTATAGGATAAAAAAGAGTATTAAAATTTAAAAATGAGCATTTTTGCCTATTGTTCGTTAAATAGACTAATATGCAATATTAATGCACAAACATAATATATGTGCACTATTGTCATCGTACCGACTTTCTAACATGTGGTGCTTTGTTTCCTTCTTCCGCACGTTTTTTTATTTTCTCTTCCTCGCTTCTATGATGCTTTTTTTAATGGCGGCTTTTCACAATGATTGTCCAGATTCTTTCATTCTTTTAAGTTTTAACCGTTCTTGAGACAACGTTTTCCACCGATATAAATAGCCTATTTTATTAAAATGTTTTAAACCTGTTTTTATTTTTTTCGTGTTTTCTACCATTTGTTGATTATGTATTTTATCTTTTTAAACCTAGGTACTTTCTTTGCATTTTGTATTGGCTATTATTCATTAATAACATTTTTTTTTTCATAGAGTAACATATTTCGTATTAATACGTAATATTGTATGTATATTTCTATATACATTGTAATTGACTTAAGTGATATTGTGTTACTGTGCTAATATAAAAAAAAAACGTGTTACTACATATCTCCTTGGGCATAATATGCAAATTTGCCAATTTTCAAATTGCATCTCTCTTTCATGCTTCTTTAACTTCTCAACTCACAAATATATCATTTTGTGACCATTTTCACCCCTCTCCCATAATCTCATCTCAATTCCATCACATATTCCAATTTCCAAATAAGATCCGACCCGACCTCGACCGATTTCAGGCCAGACCAAGTTTAGGGCAGATTTTGGGCCGGGCTGGATCAATTCGGGTTGTGTTTGAAAGTTGGAATATGTGGTGGAATAAGGACGAATAGAGGAGTAGAATGATTAAAAAAAGACATATTTGTGAGTTAAAAAGTTAAGATGGCAGAAAAGAGAAATACAAGTAAAAAAAAAGGGCAAAAAATAGTTTGTCCGTATTTTATGATTATTTTCTTTTCATGTAGTAACATATTTTTTTTAGTCCAAAGTGTTACTGCATGCATACCCATGTATTTTCTCACTGTGCAGATTTCGATGTCCTCGCTCTGATCTACAATTCTTTGGAGCCTTCTTAAATGGATTAATGATTCTAAGGTACAAAAAATAGGAAGCAGTAACTCTAAGGTACAAATGCAATTTTTAATTACTATAAGGTACAAAAAAAATTGCACTTTGTTTGAAAAAAAAATTGCACTTTGTACCTGAGAGTCACAAAAAATTGTTTTTGTACCTTAGTAGTTTTTTGCTCTCCCACTTTGTACCTTAAAACTTTTCTCCCTTCTTAAATCACTTCTCAAGGCAGGTGATATTTCATGTACAGTATTGTACACAAGACTCTCTTAAATAAATATCCTCGTTTACCACCCAAGAAAGTATTTCATGGGAAGTGAAATTTTGCAGATTTTTGTGATATTTAAATTTTAAAAATATTACAAAAATTAAAAAACTTTTTAGATAGTCTCACATAATTTTTTACGATATATATATACACACTTTAGGGCTATGTTTGTTTCTCGACTATTCCGGCCGATTGGACTTTATAATCTCAGACCCTATTTTGTTTTGAAATTTAAAGTAAGAATTTTAAAAGATAAAATGTCTCTAAGGTAAAAAAAATTAGAAGCACTGACTCTAAGATATAAATGCAATTTTTAATGACTCTAAGGTACACAAAAAATTGCACTTTGTTTGAAAAAAAAATTGCACTTAGGCCCAAAAAATTGCATTTGTACCTTAGAGCTTTTTACAATTGCACTTTGTACCTTAGAACTTTACCCCCATTTTAAAATCCTATTAACCCTGCTCTATTTTACCACCTACTACTACTCTACTTTTTATTCTCTCTATACACTCACATCATTTACTTTTTTATTCTTCTAATACACCAATCAATTTTTTCATCATCCTACCTTATAAAATTTCACAACAAACATAAATTTTAATTATTTATCAAGATTTTGAAATTTTAATATAATAATATTACATCAATCAACTTTTTCATCATCCTACCCTATAAAATTTCATAACAAACATAAATTTTAATTATTTATCAAAATTTTGAAATTTTAAAACTTCTAAATCTGAAATTTCCCACGGCCCACTATAAGCTCAAAACAAACATACCCTAGTTGACTGGACTGGATTGGAAAAGTGAAAATACATCTAAGGGTTGGTAGTTGGTAGACCTTCCCAGTCATTTTTTTAAAGAATATTCTTATCAAACTACCCCACTTGGCCATGACTTAATTATTTTATGTACAATATTTTACTCGCAATACGTACAATTGGATTATAAATTTGAGACTTCAACTCAGAGCCGGCCTGGGGTGGAGCAGGCAGCGCCACCGTACAGGGCCCCACTCCGATGAGGATTCCAATTTTATATTTTTATTATATATATATACATACACACATACGATATATATAGTATTATGTTGTGCTACAGAATTGTGCTTTCGGCCATTCGAGTTGGTTGATCTCTAGTTGGTTAGTTTTTGCCCTGAGAAGGTCACGAGTTCGACCTCTAATTCTGATTTTTTTTTTCTTAATTATTGGGTAGAGTTTGACCTCCAATTCTGATTTTTTTTTTCTTAATTATTGGGTATATATCTGCTAGGCGCTAGCTAAAATATCCTCAAACCAAACTCTAGTGTTAATTTGTTGTTACTTTTTTGCATACATATTTTTCTTTAACCTTTCCCACTATTTAATTATTCTTTAAATTTCAAATTTTTATTGTATAGATGCTTTAAAAAAATATTATACTGGTAATTTATTTTTTTCTAATATTGAAACATATTTTATTATTATTTTGATTTGATGAGTTTAAAATATTAAGAGTTGGTATGGTGTGAAACTTGTTCACTGTGAAACTGGTTCCTTTTTTACAGACATGACCTTTCAATTATCACGATTAATACTCTTTTATAATATAAGCTACAACATTCAATTATCAATACTAATACCTCATGCTATAATATAAACACACACCCTTCAATATTATGAGTAACCCTTTATAGTAAAAAGTCACACTCTTCAATTATCACAACTAAGATCCTTTAGTAATATAAGTCACACTTCTTAATCAGTTTCAGTAATTCTTGTGTGAAACTTGTTAATCCCATAATTTGCCAAATGTTAAATATTTCATTATTATGCATTTTATTAAATTTAATTAATTAGTGAAATTATTACTCCCTCCGTCCCACATTAATTTTCACACTTTCCTTATTAGTTTGTCTCATATCAGTTTTTACACCCCAAAATGGAAATTTTTTACACAACTCTCACCCTCAAAAAAATACACTTATTTACATATATGCCATTACTTTTTCTAACTTTATTAACATAACTATACTCACTTATCTATTTAATCCGGCCAATTAATTACTTTCCCTCTAATTAAAACACTAACCAAAAACAAAACAAAACCCAACCCAAAAAACTAACCACCCTTTATATTCTCTCTCTCTCTTCGTCCTCTCAATTCTCTCCCTTCTCTCTTCGATTGTTCTTCATTCGCCGCTATGAAACCCTAATCTTCTCTGTTCTTCGTTCGTCGATATCAACCCCAATCCCTGCAGATCGCCACCCATCCCCACCGATAGCAACCCCAATCCACCAATCTCCGTCAATATCAACTCATCTCCACCGTTCTCATCTATGTCGAAGAAATTACGCCGATCCACCTATCCACCTATCGGCACCGACCGCCAACCGCCTCCAAGACTATTCTCACCCCGACGCTCTAGAAAACCCCATCCATACAAAAAATCGTCTTCCATCGACCCTATCAAAAACCCTACCCCTATTTCTGATGTACCCCATGTTGGGATTATACTGGAAAGTATGCTTTTACTTTGTATAATCAAAACTGAATTTCGGACTTATTTACTGAAATAAATTGTTTATCACTGATGCTTTAAATATCATCGAATGTTACATATATTTACTGCATAACTATTCAATAAATAGTACGTGTTACATTGTAGTTAATTTAGTGATACCAGATCACAGAAGATTAAATTAACAGTCCCTTGTAACTAAAAGTACACCATTCACGACCTAGATGGAAATGAACAATCCATCGTGAAAGGTTGAAGTGTAAGGCTCGGATTGGCTTGTCTTGACCAAGAGATTACACTAGTGCATGACCGATGCACTGAATAGGACCTACAGGATGACAAAGTCTTCAGAACTGAACAAGGAAGAATTAGACCTCAGTGGTTCGTTATTTCTTAATCTTCGTTCCTTAAATAGGATCACGTGTGGTTGGTAACTATTGCTTTGACTTATCATGGGTAGAGAATCAACGAGATTCAATACTTTTTATCTTGGGCAATATTATTGGTCACATGTCATTGCTAAGATTTAATACGGAGAATCGTGTGCAAGTACGCTTGTTCGATTTGCCCCCTTGGGAGGTTCATAAGCTTTATCATACCAAATCTTGCAAGTGGAACTAGTTTCCCAGTATGGATAATAATGTTGAACCGTTCCTTAACCAAGGACAAAAGATATTAATTAATGGAAAGCTATTTCAGTGGCTTGAATTAATTAATGGGCTAGATAGTCTTAAACACGGGAAATAATAACCGGGAGCCATATTGACTGTAATATGGGTTAAGATGGATAGTGCAATATTAATTATGTAGTGGGATTAATTAATATTTATGGGCTTGAATAATATTGTGGCTCAATATTGATAATTCAAGATCCATTGGAATGTCCAATCTTAATTCTCCTAAAGGCCCCCTAAGTAGCCCAACATATAGTCCAATAACTGAAAAAAGTGTTTAAAATAAAATAAATATTGTTGCTTATTTTTCCTCATAATTTTCGAAATTTATGGATAAAAGGGGAGAAAGATTTTCTTTGAATTTTGTTATGGAATGAAGATATGTATTCTTGGAATACAAGATTATCTCATTAAATTCAAGAAATCTCCCACTTGGTTATCCATGAAGCAATTTTCGAAAATATTGAAATATAAAGGGCAAGAAAGATTTTCTTGATTTTCTTGAAAAGATATTATGAAAGATATGTATTTCTTGAAATACAAGAATATCTCATAAATTCAAGAAGATCCAAATCTTGGATTCTTGCCTAATATTTCGAAAATTCCATAACAAAGATAAGGTGGGATTTTTTTGTGGAATATTATAATTATGGGAAAAAGAATATAGGAGATATATTCAAGATTTCTTGGAGATCAAGAAAAGATTTTCCCACATTGTTTTTCCCTAAAATTTCGACCACCACCCTATCTATAAATAGGGGATGATTCTTTCATTCCCAAGTACAATTCCATGTGCTGGAAAAATTAGTAAATCCACAAAGGTGGTGCAACAAAGTTTATTTTCCTTTTGTTAATTGTTCGCAAGCGTCCTACCACCGGATAGTCGAGCAAGGATTAAGGGAATACTTGGGAAGTTCTTTTGGTGTGTCTAATCAACAAGACCATTGCCGTCCCAAGAGGTATGTTCACGTAAACTAGTAGAATTTCCGCATGCGTAAGTTTTACGTGAATTGTTTATATGCATGATTTGTTGTTAGATTATTATTTGAATTGATATAGGATTAATTCATGGTAGTAATAATTATAAGAATTAAATTTGTATTTAAATATTCATCCCGAATAGATCCGTGCAACTTATTCCCCAACAACTGGTATCAGAGCCACGGTTTCGGGCTCTGAATTTTAAATTGTAATTTAATTCGTTGTCATTAAATTTGAAATTGGATAGTAGAATTGCTAGATCTTTTTTGCAGGTATCCAATTGTCATGGAATTTAATGTGTTTATTTATGCATGCATATAAATTGTGGTTTTTTAATTGATTCGATTCGAATTCGTTTTTGCCTCGTGAGAAAATCCACGAAGTAGATTAGGATTTGTTTGATTTGATCAATGTAATAGACTAGTCTAGATCTAGGTTTATTTATTTTTTGTAAATAAATTGTAACTTAGGATCGAAAGCGGAGGCGAGACGAAGAATTAAAGGATAAAATCTGGAATGGGCGAGGGCGTCGTCGCGAACGCGATGTTAAAGGAGGCACTTGTACGACGCGGGACACACGACAGTAAACGCACGCAGGCGTGGGGACGAGGCCGGAAGGCGGCGTGAGATCGAGCCGCGACGGGTGGCGCGCCAAAGCGACGCTGGGACAGCCGTCGCGTCGGCGAAGACGATCGACGACGCTTCTGGGGCGCGCTTTTGGCCCGGCGGCGCGAGGGATTCATGGAAGGGTAATTTGGGAGGCCGGCTACGAAGCTGTCGACGTCGCTTCTTTAACGCTGAAGCCGCGATTTCTTGAAGGATTGGCCAAGTGGCCGGGATCTTGGCGTGCATCATTTGCGAGCTTACTTGGCATGGCGTTTCAAGACGGAGTTCTTTTCAAAGACGATCGAGTGGAAGAAATTCAAGGCGGCGTTTCTTCAAAATCAAGCCAAGAAAAATCAAACCATGACAATTGGATAATTTGTGCCCAATATGTTTTATTTTTCAACTTTGCTTGATTTATTAGGTTATATCTTATGCTTTATTTAATTTGTTTAAATGTGTTTGCATGAGAGTTGCCCAATGAAAAATCTCACCTTCAAAATTACTAAGTATGTTTAAATAATTAATTGACAATTTTATTAGGAAAATAAAATTGAATTAATTTTGACCTCCATGATTTATTTATTTGTGAATTCTTTTGGAGAAATTCCCTACGGGGGACGGTCAAAAGTTAGCTTTCACATGAATGAATTCCAAATGGATGATTGTGGATTATTACTAGTGGCGACGATGACCCTCCACACGAGGCTCGTTCAAAAAGAAATAATAATCTCGTATTTAATCATGGTTATTACTTAGGTATAAAATTGATATGCATATACTTCCCAAGTCCTGTCAATTTTATATTGGTTGAGGGAGCCAACTATAATCACGGATATTAAAGGTTTAATAACTATTCTTGTTTGTAACCTACTTGAATGTGTTTAAATAATGACCCACCCCATGTGGCTTATTTAAACTGTTTAGAGATGTTGGCTGATGCCTGTTCATATTTTTTTGAGATTTTAATATGATGCATGTGATCGAACCTTGTGATATATTTGTGCTTATGCATATTATTATTTATTTTAGTTCATCATGTCGCAACCTTTTAATCCACTGTTATATACACTCAAAGAACACCAATTAACTGGTGACAACTATAATGTTTGGAAACGAAATATGAGTTTTGTCCTACCTGCACAAGAACATCATTGGGTTCTTGATGTACCCAAGCCACGTAAGCCTACTGATGAATCATCTAATGCGGAAAGACACTCGTATAATATTTGGGAGCAGGCCAATGAACCTATGAAACGTGTAATCTTGACTTCACTATCTGATGATTTGAGACACATTCATGAAGGTGTTGAGTCTGCTGCAGAAATTATGCAAAGTCTTGAAGAAATGTTTTTAACAAAAGACTGCATGATCAATCAGTTTAAAAATGACAACGTGGACAGGCTAAAGATGGCTGAGGGAACACCCGTGAGGGAGCATGTTCTCAGAATTAAACACCATTTTGAAAAACTGGCTTATCTCGGTACTAAGTATTGTGATGAGGCCCAAATCGAATTTCTTTTGCTAACTCTTCCAAGATGCTTCGATGGGTTTTACTGTAGTTTTGTGATGAGTGATCACATGTTTACTATGGACATCCTACTAGAAGCCTTGGAGAAAATAGAGAAGCATTTAGGAAAGAAAGACGAAGCATTAGTGACCAAAAGTCTTTTCTCGAGATCTAGGCCAGTGGAAGGCAAGTCTCAAGAAAAAGGAAAGTGGTCGTAACCAAAGCAAACTCATCACTAAGAAAAAGTGAGAAAAAACAAGGTTAGTTGTTTGGGTGTCAAGAAAGGACCAAAAGGAAAATATTTTAATTGCGGTGAGAAAGGACATTGGAGGTTAGCCTGTTCCAAACCCAAAAGGAATGGAAAGAAAGGTAATTCTCACGCACTAGTTGTTGAAACTTGTTTAGCGGCGTATGCCTCCCATTTATGGGTAGTGGATACGGGATCCACTGATCATGTTTGTTTCACTTTGGGGGTTCAAGCGGACCCGCAACTTAGTGGGAGTAAGATCCTCATCACACTGGGCGATGCTACGAGAGTGGCAGCTGAAGCAGTGGGAGAAGTGTACCTGTCGTTTGAAGACAAAGTTTTAATTTTAAGAGATGTTCTTTACGTTCCGAATTTTAGAAAGAATTTAATTTCAGTTTCTAAACTTTTTCTTGATGGATATTCGGTTACTTTTAATAAAGTTGTTACCATTTCTCTTTTTGATAAATTTATCTGTCATGGAACGTTGTCGAATAATCTCTATACAATTAATCTGTGCACACCACTCACTTAAATGCATCCTATAACACATCAATCTTTTCCGAGAAAAGAAAAACGTTCATCGGCGTGAACGAGACACTTCTATGGCATCTAATATTGGGACATATAAATCCAAAAGAGGATCCAAAGGTTGGTGAAAGGCGGTTCCTTTGGAGTTTCTCCAAGTTGAACCAATTTCAACTCGCGAATCATGTTTGGAGGGTAAAATGACCAAGAGGGCATTTGGAGCCAAGGGGAATAGAGCCAAAGAAGTGTTAGAAATCGTTCACACAGATGTATGTGGTCCAATTTCAACCAAAGAAAGAGGAGGTTATGAGTATTTCGTCACTTTTATTGATGATTACTCAAGGTACGATTATATTTTCCTTATGAAGCATAAATCTGAGACCTTTGAGAAATTCAAAGAATTTAAAGCTCAAGCAGAGAATCATAGGGAAAAACGTATCAAGTCTCTACGATCCGATCGTGGAGGCGAATACCTCAGCGATGAGTTTTTGAACTACTTGTTCGATGAAGGATTGCATCCCACTAATCGCAATCGGAACCCCTCAACAAAGCGGGGGTTGCGAGAGCGAAAAACGTAACTCTTTTGGAAATGGTTAGATCTATGATGAGTTATGCGGATTTTCCCAAGTCGATTCGGGGTCATGCCTTGAAACAACACCTACATTACGAACTTGGTGCCATCCAAATCGGGTTCCCAAAACTCCCAAAAATTGTGGACCCGCGCAAGCCTAGTTTGAGACACATGAGAATTTTTTGGGGTGTCCGGCCTACGTGTTGGACAAGGAAGCCGGTAAATTGGATCCTCGATCAGAATTAAGGTTGTTTGTGGGATACCCCGAGGGAACAAAAGGGTGTATGTTCTATGGTCCCGAAGATCAAAAGGTGGTAATAAGCACCCACTTTAGATTTTTGGAAGAAGACTATATGAACGAAAAAGAAGACCCAGTGAGATTACCTTAAATGAGCTAAGGGGCTAACCTCAATGCCAATGCACAAGATGACATATCAAAGCGACACACTTACACAACCGGAACCTCGTCAGTAGTGGGAGGGTTGTGAAACAACCGAGAGATTCATGGGAATAGGAGAGTCCTCGGACTTGATTCCGGACAAGATGAATCAGACCCATGGACATATGACGAGGCAATCCAAGACAAGGATGCAGATTCTTGGCAAACAACAATGAAAGCCGAAATGGGTTCTATGAATCATAACAGAGTGTGGGAGCTAGTCGAACCACTTAATGGGGTCAAACTCATTGGTTGCAAGTGGGTGTATAAGAGAAAAAGAGGACTGGACGGGAAGATGGAAACCTTCAAGGCAAGACTCATGGCATTAAAGGTTATACTTTCGAGAAAGAAGGGATCGATTATGAGGAAACTTTTTTCGCCAGAGCCATGCTCAAGTCCATCCGAATTCTCTTATCGATTGTTGCGCATCTCGACTTTGAAATCTGGCAAATGGATGTCAAGACAGCTTTCCTTAACGGAAGTCTTGATGAAGAGATCTATATGCAACAACCCCAAGGCTTCATTGAAAAAGGCCATGAACACCTAGTTTGTAAGCTCGTGAAGTCCATTTACGGACTCAAACAGGCATCCAGAGCTTGGAACCAATGTTTTGATCATGTAATAAAGTCTTATGGGTTTGATCAAAACGAGTTCGAAAGTTGTGTGTACAAAAAGTGTGTCGGAATCGCATTGATATTCTTAGTACTATAACGAGGCGACATTTCGATTATCGGGAACGATGTAAAGGTGTTATCGGGGCGTAAGGGCATGGCTTTCAAAATAGTTTGATATGAAGGACTTAGGGGAAGCCGCGACACATCCTTGGGATCAAGATCACTCGAGATCGCAAGAAAAGGATGATAGGCTTGTCATAAACTTCATACATAGACCTTTGTCTTGAAACGATTCAAAGATGCAGATTCAAGAAAGGCTTCGTACCTTTCGGACATGGAATCCATCTATCCAAGAAAATGTGCCCTAAAGGCAAAAAAGGAGATAGATGACATGAGAGACATTCCTTATGCTTCTACCGTCGGAAGCCTTATGTATGCAATTTGTGTACGAGACCGGATATCGCTTGCCGTTGGCATGGTGGAAAGATATCAAAGAAACCGGGGAAAGAACATTGGACGACGTTAAAAACATTACAAGTATCCGAAAAAGAACGGGATAAAATGTTAATTTATCGGTCGGATAGTCTAATCCCCATCGGCTACACGGACTCGGATTTCCAATCGGACATAGACTCGAAAAATCTACTGGTAGTGTGTTTTGCATGGGGGAGGAGCCGTGACATGGAGAAGCGTTGCGTAAATGCGCCCCGTTTCTACCATGGAAGCGAATATGTAGCGCTTGAGGGCAAATGAAAAAAGCGGTTTGGCTCAAGAACTTCCTAGTGGACTTGAATGTAGTTCCGAATTTGCCCAGCAGAAGCACTATTTATTGTGACAATGTCGGAGCAGTTGCAAATTCAAGGGAACCAAGAGCCCACAAAGCCAGTAAACACATTGAAAGGAAATACCATCTTATACGAGATATCGTTAAGAGAGGAGATATAAATGTGGCAAAGATAGCGTCGAAGACAACCTAGCAGATCCATTCACAAAGGGTCTGCCTCTGAATACATTCGAGAGACATGTGGAAGGAATGGGTGTCAAGACCGTTGCCAATCTGCTTTGAGTATAAGTGGGAGAAATTATTAGGTTCGTGTAGGTGACATTAGATGTCACATATTAGAACTACACGAGACATGTTGTAGTATACTTAAAAGCGGACTTTGAGTATAAGTGGGAGATTGTTGGGATTATCTTTGGAAAGTATGCTTTTACTTTATATAATCAAAACCGAATTTTCGGACTTATTCTTGAAATAAATTATTTATCATCGATGCTTTAAATATCATCGAATGTTACATATATTTTTTGCGATAACTGTTCAATAAATAAGACGTGTTACATTGTAGTTAATTTAGTGATACCGGATCACGTAAGATTAAATTAACGGTCCCTTGTAACTAAAAAGTACACCATTCACGACCTAGATGGAAATGAACAATCCATCGTGAAAGGTTGAAGTGTAAGGCTCGGATTGGCTTGTCTTGACCAAGAGATTACACTAGTGCATGACCGATGTAATGAATAGGACCTCTGGGAGGACAAATTCTTGGAATCGAACAAGGAAGAATTAGACCTCGGTGGTTCGTTATTTCTTAATTTTTGTTCCTTAAATAGGATCACGTGTGGTTGGTAACTATTGCTTTGACTTATCATGGGTAGAGAATCAACGAGATTCAATACTTTTTATCTTGGGCAATATTATTGGTCACATGTGATTGCTAAGATTTAATACGGAGAATCGTGTGCAAAAACGCTTTTTGTTCGATTTGCCCTCTTGGGAGGTTCATAAGCTTTATCATACCAAATCTTGCAAGTGGAACTAGTTTTCGGTATGGATAATAATGTTGAACCGTTCCTTAACCAAGGACAAAAGATATTAATTAATGGAAAGCTATTTCAGTGGCTTGAATTAATTAATGGGCTAGATAGTCTTAAACACACGGAAATAATAAGCAAGGAGCCATATTGACTGTAATATGGGTTAAGATGGATAGTGCAATATTAATTATGTAGTGGGATTAATTAATATTTATGGGCTTGAATAATATTGTGGCTCAATATTGATAATTCAAGATCCATTGGAATGTCCAATCTTAATTCTCCTAAAGGCCCCCTAAGTAGCCCAACATATAGTCCAATAACTGAAAAAGGTGTTTAAAATAAAATAAATATTGTTGCTTATTTTTCCTCATAATTTTTGAAATTTATGGATAAAAGGGGAGAAAGATTTTCTTTGAATTTTGTTATGGAATGAAGATATGTATTCTTGGAATACAAGATTATCTCATTAAATTCAAGAAATCTCCCACTTAGTTATCCATGAAGCAATTTTCGAAAATATTGAAATATAAAGGGCAAGAAAGATTTTCTTGATTTTCTTGAAAAGATATTATGAAAGATATGTATTTCTTGAAATACAAGAATATCTCATAAATTCAAGAAGATCCAAATCTTGGATTCTTGCCTAAATTTTGAAAAATTCCATAACAAAGATAAGGTGGGATTTTTTGTGGAATATTATAATTATGGGAAAAAGAATATAGGAGATATATTCAAGATTTCTTGGAGATCAAGAAAAGATTTTCCCACATTGTTTTTCCCTAAAATTTCGACCACCACCCTATCTATAAATAGGGGATGATTCTTTCATTCCCAAGTACAATTCCATGTGCTGAAAAAATTAGTAAATCCACAAAGGTGGTGCAACAAAGTTTATTTTCCTTTTGTTAATTGTTCGCAAGCGTCCTACCACCGGATAGTCGAGGAAGGATTAAGGGAATACTTGGGAAGTTATTTTGGTGTGTCTAATCAACAAGACCATTGCCGTCCCAAGACGTATGTTCACGTAAACTCGTAGAATTTCCGCATGCGTAGGTTTTACGTGAATTGTTCATATGCATGATTTGTTGTTGGATTATTATTTGAATTAATATAGGATTAATTCATGCTAGTAATAATTATAAGAATTAAATTTTTATTTAAATATTCATCCCGAATAGATCCGTGCAACTTATTCCCCAACACCCCATTTTTTTCTCGATTCGGAGGCACTCAATTGTGGGTGGGTTGCTGATTCGGAGGATCTAGACGATACACAAGAAGGATCCGTCGATTATGATGAATCCGAAGGGCTTATAGTGTGTGAAACTGAATTTACAGACCCGTTGATGGATATGATTGAGGATGTTTTGGAGTTGGAGGCGGCGGCGTTCGATGGAGTGGGTGAAACTGAATATCCAGACCCCTCGGTAATTTTTTGTGCATCTGTTCAATTATCTGATTTCTTGTTCAGTTACTCTCTCCATCTTATTTCTTGTTCTTTTCAGATTGATTCTGAAATTTTGTGGCTCCGGTGGTGGATGGAGTGGATTTTGAGGCTGCGTCGGTGGAGGATGACCTGCATGCTGGGTATCTGGCGTCGTGGAGGTGGACTCCAGAGAGAAATGATCAATTTATCAAATGCCTTGGGGTATGGTGTCCTGCTGTGCTTAGGTATAATTTTTAATACTTGTGATACTTGCCTTTCTGATGTTGTGATACTTGAATTTGGAGGCTATATTGGTGATATTTTTGATTTGGAGGCTGTTGTGATACTTGCCTTTCTGATGTTGTGATACTTGTCTTTCTGATACTTGTGATACTTGAATTTAAAGGCTATATTCTCATACTTGAATTTGGAGGCTATATTGGTGATATTTTTGATTTGGAGGCTATATTATGATGTTGTGATACTTGCCTTTCTGATGTTGTGATACTTGTCTTTCTGATACTTGTGATACTTTTCTTTATGATGTTGTGATACTTGAATTTTGAGTATATATTCTGATACTTGAATTTGGAGGCTGTATTGGTGATATTTTTTATTTGGAGGCTATATTCTGTTGTTGTGATACTTGCCTTTCTGATGTTGTGATACTTGCATTTCTGATACTTGTGATACTTGTCTTTTTGATGTTGTGATACTTGAATTTTGAGGCTATATTCTGATACTTGAATTTGGAGGCTATATTGGTGATATTCTGATACTTGAATTTGGAGGCTATATTGGTGATATTCTGATACTTGTGATACTTGCCTTTCTGATGTCACCAATTGGCTTTGAATTGTATGATACTGGGGAAAATTGTATTCTGTGGGACTTTGAATTGGCTTTGAATTGTATGTCACCAATTTGGATACTTGCATTAATGATATGATACTGAGTGACTTTGAAGTTGTATTTATGGTGGACTTTAATGCTTGTAAACTGTGTCTCTTACTGTTTATTTAATCTGGGCTTGTTGAGTTGATTCCTTAATCGCTCATTTAAAAAAAAAAAGTTGATTTGGCAAGTTTGCCCTCCCTGCAAAAATGAATATTTGCATTGTTTGATTGTTTATTCTGTGATTGTATGGGTTGGGTTTTGTTTTTTGGTGGTAATTATGTGCTTCTTCATAATCCCAATGATGAATGTATCACCAAATTAAGTTAATAATGTCACCATAGAAGTAAATTGCATGTTTGCTTTATTTTGGAGACTTATTATGACTTTAAAAATCAAACATTTCTGAGGGATTGCAAAAGGTAAGCATTAAATTAAATTGTTAAGGCATTACATGCAAAAAGGCCTTACTGATTTCATGTTTACAGCCTAAGCAAGTCCTAGATGACTATTTGGCTGTATGTTTATGCTGTAAACATGAACAAAAAGTTGACAAAGGTAAACATGAACTCCTACCTAAACTTGACATAACAAACCCTAGTGACATTGTTGCTCCTTCAATTTGTCCATCCTGTAGCAAGTGATCTATGCATTCTCTAACTAGTTGGTCATCCACTTCAAGTGTTAAAGGTAGTCTCCCTTCTCTAGCTAGCTTGTCTTTGCCCATGTGACTTTGCTCATATTGATTGTGACCCTTTATCTTCATAATATCAATCATGTTCATCTGCAAACTTAAGAATACCTTGTTTAGGCTATATGCTTCCATCTTCACATATGCTTCCCTCACATTCTTCAACAACACATCCACATTGTATGATGATGTGTCTACTTGTAATGATTGAATGCTTCTAAACCACCCCAAATCATTGATGTTCAAGTCTGGTGAGTTGGGTAGTTGATACACCAGTTGGATGTTGAAACCATCTGAACTTGCAATAACCCTAAAATCTTGATCATTGTTGTTGATATGTGGTCTTGCATTATCTTGTTGGATGAATATGTTCTTTGATGCATGTGCAGTCCATTTTGCATTGATTGCTGGTATTATCTGAAATAAAATTAAAGTAAATGTACTAATGTAGGTAAGTAGTAATGTCACCAATAGGGAAATGACTATTTCTTGCCTATTTTGGAGACTTACTTATGTAACTAAATGATGAGAATGCTCTGATAGTTACCTGGTTTATGAGACAATCTTTGATGACTGCCTTGGTGATACTGTCTATTGGTTTTGTGAAAACTGTGCCCCTTACCCTGTTTATGTTGTTCCTTTGTGCTGGTACATTTTGTATGAATGGGAATAGCCCAATTTTCCCATCAAACAAAGGTGAACCATCAATGTTCCAGATTGGTCTAGAAACTGCAGACATGAACATCACTTTGGGGATGAACTTCTTGCTCTTGCATGCTCTATATGGTGCAGCTTCTATTGGTAATTTGTAGCCTCTCTCTGATGCTCTTGTCATGTAGAACCACTTTTCATCAATATGAATCACATTGTGCATGGTTTTGAAAGTGATTTTGTTGTAGTTCAAATCAATTTCCAACTCATTCAAAGCATACATGAGCATTTGTTGCATGTTAGCCTCTGTTATTGATGGCTTTATTGCATTTGTGTGAGCATTGATTTCCCCTCCTTGAACCCATCTTCAAATGGTACTCTTGCTGATTTTCAACTCATGGGCTAAGTTTCTGAGGGTTGTTCTCTTCTCAAATGGAATAGCCATCATTGCATCTTTGTCTAAGGTTTTTTTGCTGGTGAGATTATGCTCCAAACCTAACTTTCCACTTTGAAAATTGATTAAGCCAGCATTTGACCTTTGATTTTTTGCAGCTTGCCAAACATACTGCACAGTTCTTCTATGGACTCCAAATGATGCAGAAATCTCAGCCAGCTTACCTCTATTAACAACACCATTGGTGTTGTTTGCAAGCAGGATTTGAGCAATGACATTCTTCTCTGATGAAGTTAGATCTTTAGGTCTTCTATCTTTCCTCATTTAATGAAGTTTTTATGACTTTGTTTTTTTTTTTTTTTTGTGACTGAATTTATGAGTAGGAATTTGTATTTATGGTGGACTTTAATGCTTGAAAAATTAGGAGGGAAAGTTCCTTTTGTAATTTTGGTTCAATCACCATTAAAGAGTGATTAGACATTGTACTTTCCAGATTTAGAAATTAGGCGCCTAAATTTCATTGTAATTTTTGGAGGGAATTTTTTCCTCCAAAATTTTAACTTTCCAAATTTATTTTGTGTTATTTAATGTTTATTTTTACTGTTTGTACTATTTGGGCCTGCAGGATTGAGTTCTTAATGACTCAATTAGCAAAAGTAGAATTGACAACCTTGCCCTCCCTGCAAAAGGGAATAAAGCCAGAAAGTTGGCAGAAAGTAGTTTTTTATTGGTTTACGTGCCCAGATCAGTGTGAAAACTTATAGAAAAATATTTCTTTCATGTTGGACGATCACAAGATTCCAGTTACGTACGTATGTTCCATTTAATTTATCTTTGAGATTTTAATTTATTATTTTAGTAAAGTGTTTTAAGATTATTACAATATATATAAACAAATCTCAGTATGTACATATGTAGGATTAAATTAGAACCGAAAATGCTTACACTTTCCGATTTTGACGATATGACATAGCTCAAGTGGTTAATTATAACACCATTATCTAGATCAAGAAGTCATTGATTCGAGTAGTTAAAGCCTGTCGATCCAGATTTAAGGTCGACCTTCTGGACTAACTTCTTGGCTTCTTCCAGTTGACTATGAATATCTCCGAAAGTCTTCTTGTTCCACAATTTCAGATCTACTTTAAATGTCTTCATTTATTTTAGGCTAAGTCTTATATGCATCAAATACACCGTGAATTTTATTGTGTATTTTGAAAATATACAATTTATTGCACTGAAACATGCAACTTGTTTATACTGAAACGTGAAAGTTGTTTCACGAACACAGATTGCACGTTTCAGTATAAACTAATTGTATGTTTTAATACAACAAATTGTGTGTTTATATAATACACTATGAAGTGCATCAAACTTTCTTTTAGCTTGAAGCTTTAATGTAATTCTCCCATCATTTTTTTTGTAATGATTCATTTTTTGTTTTGTTAACTCTGTAAATCATTGCTACTTCCTAAAAAAAATGCACTGCTCATAGGACGTGCATTATATGGGCCACCAGTTCTTCCTTCATATGCTTAAAATGTGGAACACGAAATTTGAGTTTATATTCCATATAAAATCAAATATATTGCAAATTAAGCTCAATTGAGATCCAACATGGACTCTTTTGACAAATCAACATGCGTATATTCAGTGATGGAGTCAGGAATTGCGCCGAGGGGCCCAATTTATAATATACTGTAATTAAATGCACTTTCGAATTTTTTATATATTTTAAAAAATTATTTAGATTAAATATCTTTATATTAACTGAGTCAAATACATTTAATATGCATATTAAAATGTGAATTATACATATTTTTTTTCTCTCTCGCTCCCTCTTTCTCACCTGAAGAAAAATAAGAAAATTTACATGGAAATAGAAGGCACACTTTGAAATTAATCAAAACCTCAAACCTCAATATATTAAATTAAAATAAATAATTATAAATATATAAAAAAAAAAAAATTTAAGTGGGGCCAGGGGCCCAGTGACCCTCTTGGCCCCAACGAGCCCCTGCGTATATTAGTTAATGCATAGTTGCATACCAATATTAATTTCAGTATTTGTTGTTTTGACAATTTGATTCCTCTATTTTACTTTTCATCTTTAATACGTGTGCATGTGGAATATGCAAACTGTTGGTTGTTTTACAAGGGAATAATCTTCCATCTTTAACAGTCCTTGATTCAAAGACCTATGACAGAATGAACATATGTTCATGGAGAATCGTTTATACATGAAACGAGAACACAATTGTTGAGTTAATAGAGTTTCGACTAATAATCCATGCTCTAAACTCAATCGAGAGATTGAGGGGATGTTTTCAAGTGATTGAAAATAGTGAAATGCACTTCTCACTTGTGAGGAGGGTGCTTCCTTGAGAAGCGCTTCGGGACCACAAGAATCAATTTCAAACAGGCACTAAGTTCATGAAGAATCATTATACGTGCATGTATAGTTCTCTTTTCTGTCGACTATCGTGGCACTAGCATTGTAATGGTGACTTCATTAGTAGAATGTGCACCATTCGTTTTGCTCGAATTCGGACCAGCAATAATATCTCTTTCAGTGAAGAAACCAGGCTGCTTGGCTTCAGGAATTTCACCTTCATTTCCCAGCATCCAAACTACAGTCGACATATTGGGCCTGTCTTCTGGATTCTTCTGCACGCAAAGAAGAGCAACTTGGATTGATCTACTAATCTCTTCTAAGTGCGATCTTGAATCAAGAGACGCGTCGACTAGTTCCAGTAACCATCCTTCTTTGTAAAGTTTCCATGCCTGGAAGAAAAATTAAATAATATTTCATCTTATATATATTCTACTAATATATAATGATTTTGTTACGGGATTTATACTCGTAATAATATGTAACAAGACTTACATGGCCAAGAAGGTTGAGACTATGTTCAGTGTGGGAAAATCCTCTGTTTCTCTTCCCACTCACAATTTCCAGCACTAGTACACCGAAGCTAAACACATCTGATTTAGTCGAAAACATACCATCCACTGCATACTCAGGGGACATGTATCCACTGCAATAAATATAGCAATTGACAAAATGGTTAAATTAAGCAATGAAAGACAATAACACTTGAAGAACATTCTTACTATGTTCCAATGACACGGTGCGTCTGAGCTTCACTTTCATTCCCACAGAAACTTCTTGCCAATCCAAAGTCTGATATTTTTGGGTTCATTTCAAAATCCAATAATATGTTGCTAGCTTTCAGATCACGATGAACAATTCTCAACCTTGAATCTTGATGAAGGTACAAGAGCCCTCTTGCGATCCCATTAATGATATTGAAGCGCTTTTGCCAGTCAAGCAACATACTTTTTGATTGATCTGCGCAAATATCATGCAACTTAAACATCATAATCGAAGAGCAAGTACTATGAACTGTTAGGATTAGAAGCTAGACTGACCGAATAGGATAAGATCGAGGCTTTTGTTAGGTAGATATTCGTAGATGAGCATACTTTCGTCTCGTTGGATGCAACATCCTAGAAGCTTAACAAGATTTCGATGCTGAAGTTTGGCGATGAGGATAATTTCATTCTGTAGTTCGTCGAGCCCTTGCATGGATTCCTTCGATAACCGTTTGACAGCAATTTCCTGTCCCCCTTCTAGCATGCCCTAAGATTGATGAACAACTTGTTCAGATGATCCACACTTGAATGTTTATTGCGCATCTTCTATATAAAAGGCTAGGGAGTGTGTTAACTTTCTTAATTTTTACAGAAATTGAACATTGAATATATAGATGCTATAAGAGATTAGATGAAAGAACAACGAATTCAGATCCTGTGTTGTACAACACGGTGCTGTGCATTAGACACGTAAAACAATTAATGTTATCTAAAATTACATAAAAAAATGTAAATCAGTTGTACGATATTATTTAATTATAAAAGTTTTGCATTAAATTTTTTGTGGGTTCCATGAATTCAATTTAATAGTTATAAAATTTTATTTTTTATTAATTTATTAATTATTTCATCACATTCTAATTACTACACGCATAATCTGATTTTATATAAAAAGAAATATTACCTTATAAACGGGACCAAATCCCCCCTCTCCAAGTTTGTTGATGCTCGAAAAGTGATTTGTAGCTTTTCGAATTACAAATAAGTCCCAAAATGGCAGATCCGAGTCGTTATCTACCTTATATTTTCCTGCGGTAAGAAAAATAGTGTAAGGAATTTAGAATGTGGTAATTAGGAATTGAGATCCCTTACATCTGTTTCAAGAACAATAATTTTGTCCAAATCGCATCCTTTTCAATAATGGGAACACAAAACCAGAAGTTTGAAAATAATTATAATAACATATTTAATACTATTAGCATACTAGCACTCTACCAGTCAATGTCTAGGTGTGAATACACCGCCACCATAAAGTCAAGGTTGTCTCCAATCCACTAGTAACTATTCCCTCCGTACCATAAAAATTTGCATATTTTTTTATTAGTACGTTTCAAAAGAACTAACACATCAAATATAGAAAATTCTTCTTAAACTATATTCTCACAATATTTACAATTTTATATAAAATATCACTATATTTAAATTCATATATAAATACAATTCAATTCATTTACTTACTTTGTACATAAAAATTTACAAAATTATCGTTCAAATTTTTATTCATTACTCCAATTTCTTATTTTATATGCCTAAACTAGTGTACAAATTTATATGGAATTGAGGGAGTATTACTCAACAAAATAAGACCATAGAACAGTTGAAAATGTATAAAAAGATGTAATTTTTTATAGAGAAATAAAGTTGAACATGGATCATGTGCCGTAACTGTATCGTGCAGTTCGTTGTAGAGCTCTTATATCAATACATACACCCACTTGTGTTGATGTGTGTTGATCTAAAAGCTCTACAGTGCAGTTCCGACAGAGACGATCTAAACTCAACAAAATTAGGTACCAATCTCCTATATAACATTTCATATTACACATGTCTATATCAGATAAAATACAAGAAAAAAAATATCAAATTAAAATAAAAAAACACAGTTTTCTCACCTTCTTTGCCAATCAAGTTCTTCCTTTTCCTCTTCCTCCTCAAAATACAAAGACAGAACCCGATGAGTAGGAGTACAATTCCCACCACCGAAATCACACTGCCTATCACTATTTTTCTTGTCTTTCCTTCAGACTCTGCAAATTATTCGATTCAAGTAAATTAAATTTTCAGATAAAATTAAAGAAACGTACTTCCCTCATCTAATTATCATCTTAATAACCAAACGAACACTTGAAAAAATTGTAAAAAAATACACAAATTCCCACCTGCCTCAGAATAAGCCATTCTGATGTACATAACCTGCCCATCTGGATACAAATTCCTGATATCAACCAACTCATCAAACCAAATCAAACACCCACTCTTTTTCTTGATATCCAACAGTGTGTACCCCATACAAGAACAATTCTTCAAGCACTCTCCTCTGCATTCATCAAGCGTCATCGTCTCATTGTGCCAAGAATTTCTTGCATCCGGCAATTTAATCCCCGAATACTTCAAGAACACGTCTCCTTCGCACCTCAAATCCCTCCTACGAACACATCCACTCTTCCAATCCGCTCTAACCCACCCCTCTGGATCTTTCGGCACAAACCTATAATCAAGACACTCGCACGAAGGCGAACTCCCAACATTGCAACTACCATAAGGACCACACAATTCATAACCATCACATATATCTGCAGGCATACTGAAATAAATCACCCACCCACCGTTCCGATCCACCCAGCTCCATCGCTGCGAAACTCCGCTCTGATTCATCGTGTACCTCGAAATAAACTGTTTATCAATCAAATCCGATCTGTAATACACCTTCTCACTATCCATCACAAATGACAGCTTGTACGTGGGGTCTTCCCTCGGGTTCGGGGGCCCGGGAAATCGAATCCCGTTCCACGGCCCAATTCTGTTCTGCACAATCGAGCCTCTCCGGATCACTAACTGCGGATATCCAGTACTGTCCAGGTGAAAATTGAACTCCCCTGTTGCTGGATCGTCGTCGCTTTTCCATGACGAAAGGTAATTCTCTTTACCCGTTTTCAAATTCCAGCCCAAATTCATTCCCGGTAAGTAGGTATCGGTCGGATGATCGAAGCTCTGCCATTTGAAATTCTCTGGTCGATTATCTCGCTCGTCTCTGACTACAAAATTTCCAGAGTCGAGCAGCTGTGCGACTGGATTTTGAACGGACGTTGTAGATGTAATCGACGCCCACACGATCCCGTTGGTGCCGTTCGTAAGGAGCAGAATTCCGGTGTTGGTAAGTTTTAAGAGACCAGAATTATCTGGAATTGGGGATTCTCTGTTTAAGACCCAAAGGATTGTCGTCTCTGTTACTTTAGTGAACCACAAACCTACGTACCTGCTCTTTGAATTTCCGGGGCTGAAGAATCCGAGCTCGAATTTCCCTCCTGATGAAACCAGGGTTTCGCCATCTCTTACTGATTGATCAGCGTTTATTGTATCTGTTGCACCGTAAATCGTCTGAAAAAACAGGGAAAAGATCAGGAGGAAGGTGGAGAAATGGTTAGCGGCAGTTGTCATCATCAGGTTCCTGCTTTTAACGTAATTATATTGTGTAATGTGCAGGAATCAAGTTTTATATACTTAAGAAATTTGCACCAGACAGAGGTGAACTTGTTTGAGATTTGAGAAGATGAGTTTTTGCCTTTTTAGTAAATCTCACTGTGGAGTTTTACTTTGAAACCACACATGTGTTTTTGAATGCTGACCGACATGTCGCCATGTAAGTCAAAATTTTGCAGTTTGAAGAGCCTCTGATTTCACATATAAGCGTTTGTTAGTTGAATTTTATATGATATGAACTACAGTAGGTCTGTGTGCTCCAAATACTATGATAAGTATATTTTTGAAACATGTAAATAATTTATGGTTAGGTTTTTTATGTTGAAAAGACTGTAATACATTTTTAAGCGTCAAGAACTTGTTATGTTGAAAAGTGCGACTTATTTACACAGAAAAGTGCAACTGTTAATATGGGAACATAGTTCCATGGTTCTGTTTGGAATAGTTGCACGTTTATGTTTTGTATAGTTGCACGCTTCTAAAATACACTATGAGTGCACGGTACACCCGGGTGTACATGAGACTCACTCATAATTTAATTGAGATACGTCAGTAAAAATAACTCTTATATTTTACTACCTTACCGGAATAACGTGCACCTCATCTTTATTATCGAGTTTTAGTGAACTTTTACTACCTTACCGGAATAACGTGCACCTCATCTTTATTATCGAGTTTTAGTGAGCAAGTTGTTTATTAGTATTTCAAATGATAAAGTGGGTTTTAAGGAGGGGTATTATAGATCTACCTCTCATCTATTCATGCATCTTTAAAAATTATTTTATCATTTTAAATACTAATAAAAAAACTCGCTCGTAAAAATACGTGAAAATAGTAAACATGCATGTTATCACGGGATGGAGGGAGTAATTTTTTTGATAATCAATTTATATATTTAAAATACATTTAAATTGTATCGTGCACTCAATGCATACACGACTTGGTATATTTTGCTTTGATTGTAATCATATAGATACAGATGATAAATCAGAAATATGATTAATAAATTGATTAATATAACTATATGATATAATAATTAATATATATGTTAAAATTTGATATTAAAAGTTTAAATAAAGAAAAGTCAACTCAATAAAAAATTTGTAGATAACCAAATTCGACAACAATCTTTTTTCCTATTAAAATAAGTGGACACAAATTTGTGTAAATCTGAGTTCAGGTGATTTTTTTTTTCTTCAACTATTACTATTATGTATATATATACTATCGTAAAAAGTAAATCGAACTCTTCCAATGATGAAGATATAAAGAGAAAACGAGAGAAATAAAGAGAGAGATGAGAGAGAAGAAACAAAAAAGAGAGATGGGAGAGAGAGAGGAAAGTGGAGAGAGTGAGACTGCCATGGGAGAGAGAAAAATGAAAAAAAGAGTGATGATAAGAGGGTGAGAGGTACACTAACATGAGGGAGAGAGCGAGACAAGGTCAATAACGTTTTAAAGAAATGATTGACAAAAGAAGTTGCTACTCATAAATTTGCTTGGACGAATCCATTAATAAGAGGAAGAGAAACTAATTTTATTTGGAAGAAAATGAAAATAGAGAGGGGAAGAGAGACCCCATCATTTTGTATTATGAAAATGAAACTTTCCTACCCCATTTATAAGGAAAAGAATAACATTGAGAATTAATTGAAATGTTAGCAATTAGGGGTGATGATAAATGAAATTAAAATCATAGTTTGAATGCTAAGTTAAGAAATTTGTAATGTGAAGATTATAGAGTCAATGTAAATTTAGATTGTTTGAATCAATATTAAATTTGTAGGATAAATGAGAGTTAAGGCTAAAAAGAAACCCCCAAAATATTAAAACTCAAATTAATCTCAAATAATTGCCCCATTCATCACACAATAAAGATGTCGATTTTTAAAACTAAAAAACGTTTTCTTTTATAACATGAGTGAACAACATTGAAAAACTTGGGGGAAAAAAATAAAGGGATTTAGTTTTTAAAGATATTTGAAATATCTTTTATTAAAAATAATTAAAAATAATGTATATATAGAGTGATAGATGAGAAATCTTTGGTTTGCAAAATAAATGGGATAATGGTTATTTAAAATTTCCCATTAATTATATTAATTTGAACCATTTAAAACTTGCAAGATTATATCAATAATTAGTTGTGATAAATGAGAGTTATTGACTTTAAAAGAAGCGACTAAAATTAGTACTCATATTAAGTACAAAAAGTATAATCGAAGTGAGAAATTTTGGGAAAGGGATAAGAGCTAATAATTATATTTATCTCAATAAAAATATATAGTATAAAATAAATAAATATCACTATTTTATAGAGATCCTGGGTATTACATATTCACTAGAACATTTAAATTTATGAGATCTAAAAAATCATGACTTTCCAACACACTTAGACCCCAAAAGAAGGCTAAGTCGTGAATGCATTCATGTGTATCGTGCACTTATAGTGCATCTTAGAAACATATAATTTGTTATACTAAAAAATATTATTTATCTATACTGAATCATACAACTACTAATATAAAAAAAATAATTACATAATTTTGTATAAATAAATTAAATATTTTTAAAATATATTATGAGGCACTATCAACCTTACAACCAACCAAAAGAAACATCACCAAAAGGAAAACAGAAGCGGAAATAGCCAAATTGGAATTAGGAAATGCTACTATTGTACGTCTTCCAATTTCTATTTCGAAATTCCCACCGCGGACTGGATTATGGCATACCTGCCCAATATCGCGCCCCTTCACCGCCTTTTCCGGCTTTATCAAATGAAAACTGTGTAAGAAAGATGAATTTATCAAATGACACTAATGGAGGATGAATTTGTAAATCATTCATATTATATCCAAAATTTAGGATTTTAAAATTCATAAATTTGAAATTCATGAATTTCAAAAGAAAGATTTATAAATCCATTGATTTCGTTTCCATCCAAGGACTTAATGAATTTGACACTGAATTTATAAATTCACAAGTCCAAATCCCTTCATATAAACACATTATTGCAAAATGATAATGATTATGGATACAAATTTCTTCTCTAAAAAAATAATTATAATGGAGAGATAAAATATGATATACAAGTTGTTGACCGATGTATGTCTAACTACCGGGGCTCTAGCACTGTAGCGGTCACGTCATTGTTGCTAGTCAAATCATGGCCCGTAACAACTCCTGTTTCAGTGAAGAAACCTGGATGCTTGGCTTCAACAATTTCACCTAATTCATTTCCCAACATCCACACCACACTGGACATACTTGGTCTGTCTTCCGAATTATGTTGCACGCATAACAGACCAACTTCGACCGACCTCACCACTTCCGAAGACTGAAATATGTTGTCTAAAGATGTGTCAACTAGTTCCAATGATCTCCCTTCTTTATAAAGTAGCCATCCCTGCAAGAAAAAAAATTACTCATCTTATATTCTACTCAATATACATCTTATCAAAATTTATTTAGCATGAATCTCGTATTATAGTTTAGAATACTTACTTGGCCTAGAAGGTTGAGATTGTATTCACTTGGAAAAATCCTCTATTTCTCTTGCCAATCACAATTTCTAGCAGTAGAACACCGAAACTAAATACATCTGATTAAACATAAAATAATACATTCATTGCGTACTCTGGAGACATGTAACCACTGCAGTAGAATATTGACAACAAGCAAAATGATAATGAAATTAATATCAAATGATTTTCCTCTTTATAAGCTTAACGTTTTAGACGTGAAGCAATTCAACAAGATTCTTACTATGTTCCAACGACGCGATGTGTCTGTGCCTCCATTTCGTTCCCCATAAAACTTCTTACCAATCCAAAATCTGATATCTTGGGGTTCATATCAGAATTGAGCAATATGTTGCTAGCTTTGAGGTCTCGATGTATAATTCTCAAGCGCGAATCTTGATGAAGTTACAATAGCCCTCTCGCGATTCCATTGATTATACGGAAGGCTGCTGCTAATCAAGCAACCTACTTTTTGATTCATCTGTTCAAATATAAAATGCTGTCAACAATACTACTTAAACATCCTAAACAAAGTGCAGGTACTGTGAACTAATAGGATTAGAAGACTGACCAAATAAGATAACGTTGTTAGGCATATATTCGTAGATGAGCATACTTTCGTCTCGTTGGATGCAACATCCTAGAAGCTTAACAAGATTTCGTTGTTGAAGTTTGGCGCACTACTACACATTTAAGCTTGCACAACTCCACTTGGACAACCATTTTTTCAAACAGCTCTCCAAAATATAGTTTGGAGAGCGGTTTTAAGAAAAAATTTTTTTAAAAAAAATAGACAGCGGTTCATAACAACTATCCAAGAACCAAACTTAGACAGCGATTATGAACTGCTGTGCAAAGCTCCTTAGAGCGGGGTTATGAACCGCTGTCCAAGGAAAAGATTGGATAGCGGTTTCGAACCGCTGTGTAAGGGTTAAAACTCTATATACTCGATCGATCCCCATCTCATTTTCTCCCATTTCGCGCGTTGTACTCACTCTCCTCCCTCTCTGCTCGATCGCGCTCCTCCTCCTCCGACCCCAATCGTGCCGTCGTGCCGCCGTCCTCCCCTGTCACCGCCGCCTTCCTCCGCCTCCACCAGGTAATTTTGCTAACTTTCTTTTTTTCTTTAATTTTCTTTGTGTTATATATATATATATATATATATATATATATATATTGTTTGGCTTGGTTTAGCTAATTTTTTAGGATTAATTGTTGTTAGTGTTAGAATTGTTGGTGATTTTTTATGCTAATTTAGAGATTAATTTCATGATGCACTCCAAGTGTTTGATCAAATACATGTGTGTGGATTTAAGCATAAATTAGGATTGGGATATGTTTTTGAGTTGGTTGGTGATTTTTTTTATGCTAATTTAGAGATGAACTTCATGATGCACTCCAAGTGTTTGATCAAATGCATGTGTGTGGATTTAAGCATAAATTAGGATTGTGATATATTTTTGAGTTGATTCACTACAAAAAATGAGGATTTTAACGACGGTTTTTAGCGACGGTATCTTGTACCGTAGATAATTGCGATTATTTTGTCGATGGTTCAGGTCAGACGGTCAAAGTCCTCGATTTAGCGACGGTTTTCAAAACCATTGCAAGTAGCGACGATATAGCGACGATTCTTTCGAATCAGGTTGAGTTGGGTTGAAACGGGTCACTTAGCTATGGTTTATCGACGGTTTGAAACCGTCGCTAAGTCGCGTACGAGACACGTGGCGACTCGGCACTTGGCCCACCGCACCAAGGGCGGTTAGCGACGGTTTTTTAAAAATCCGTCACTAATCCGTCGCTAAATCTGATTATATAACTTCCATGACCTTCTTTTCTGATTTTTTTTTTTATAAATTAGGAGCTAAAATCTCGCCACTGTTAAATGGATTCGTTGTTGTTGTCCTGAGCATTCCGCCCATTAGACGATAATCGTAACATCGCACTCTTCAATTTGACGGTAATTTTCTTACTTTTTACCGTTCGTTTTCAAATTGTTATATATATATATATTTATTTAAATATATATATATATATATATATATAATTTAATATATATATATATATATATATATATATATATATATATTAGAAATTATTTGTATATATTATATTAGATTAATTCGAAATGTGCATGTTATATATATTAGAAATTATTTGTATACATTAGATATATAGTATTACTTGTATATGCATGTTAAATTCGAAATGTGCTTGTTAGAAATTAGACTAGTTAGATATTATAATTGTTAGAATTGTTAGATTGTTGGTTGAATAGGATGAGTTTAAAATAATACAGTCGAAACTCTGTCGAAATTATTTGTAAATATTAGATAATATTACTTGTATATACATGTTAAATTAGTTTTATAGTATTACTTGTATATGCGTGTTAAATTAGTTTTATAGTATTACTTGTATATGCATGTTTAATTAGTTTAGCTAGTCTAGTTAGAAATTAGACTAGTTAGATATTATAATTGTTAGAAATGTTAGATTGTTGGTTGAATAAGATGGGTTCAAAATAATACAGTAGAAACTCTGTCGAAATTTAGGCGCGATTTTAATTAATTAATTAATAGTTTTAATTAAGTAATTTATGTCAAATGACATTCATATTTTTTTATATAATGCAGATGAGTAATACTGGTAGTGGTCGCGGCAACGACGGCGGCCGAGGCAGCGGCAACGACGGTGGTCGAGGTGAAGGTAGTGTTCCTCAGAGCACTAGGAGGAAGAGGATCCTTCGACCGACGGTGAACGTGCACCCACCCGCACCCGCCTGGTCCAGCTCGCAGAACCCGCCACCAACAGGGGCATCTCCAGGAGGGTCGAGTTCAGGTTCAGCCTCTGTTCTTCGTGGCTTGGCACCCAATGCTCGTTTAATGATCGACTTGAGAGCGGGAAAGTGAGTTATAATTTACTTTTATTTATTAATTTATTTAGTTATACAGTTAATTATTTAATTATACTTATTAATTTTTTATATTGTTGTTTCAAAGATCATACCCGTCACGAGGTCGACGCTTATAGCCACCAAACTCCATCTTACGAGTTGGAATTGCCAAGGGGGCCCACAGCTGGAAAGGCGTGCCTGAATCCCACCGCCAACTCTACTTCGACGAGTTTAGGGTACGTACAATAATTAATTACTAAAAGTACTCATAATTATTTATTTTAATTTAATACAATAAAGTTTGTGTTAATGAAATTCAGAAACAGACGAAGTGGGGAGAGGATAGGACCCCGACCGATTTTTATCGTCCGTTCAAAAAGCTTGCCCAAGTCCGGTACAAAGACTTGCTGTATAGGTGGCACGCCGCGTGGAAGGATGAAGGGCTGGATATGACGGACGACATGGATCCTGGCGTTTGGGAGTCAATTGTGGCTGTGTGGAGAAATCCCGCTTATTAGGAGATGTGCCGGAAGAATCGCCAAAACCGCATGAGCTAGGACATAGGGGATGGGGGCGTCAATGTGCATAAGGCCGAATCCCGATCGATTCTGGAGCACCAAATGGCGGAAGTAAGTAATTAAAACATATTAATATTTAATTATACAAGTTCATAATTAATTTTAATAAGTGTATTTGTTAACAGGAACTACGGCTCGGAGCCCCTCTGGAGACGTTGGCACTCGGCCACCCCTACGAAGAGGAGACAATGACCTCCACCTACCACCGCAGTGTTGGGATAACATATGCCAGGATCTATCGGGATGACCTCATAAACACAAATTTAAATTAACAACTATTACTAGCATGAATTTACTTATGTGAATTCAAATAATAATTAATCCAACAACAACATGCAAATAATATTTCACGTAAAAGATCCTAGCATGCGGAATTTCTAGGAGTTTACGTAAACGTACCCGTTGGAGAGACGATCTGAGACAGACAGGACCAAGTATCTGGATACCCACCAAAAGTCCTTCTCAAGTATTCCCAAGTCCTCGTCCAATAACCCCGGTGGAAGGTTCTCCGATGAACGATTTATAAAACAACGAAAATAAAATATTGTTGCACCACCTTTGTGGATTTCTAATATTTCCAACGCATGGAACACTAGTTGGAGATGAAAAATTCATCCCCTATATATAAGAGAGGGGGGTTCGAAATTTTGGAGCACAATTAGGGCTAGGAAAGATCTTTTCTTGATCTCCAAGAAATCTTGAATATATCCAATATATTCTTCTTTCCATGTGTATTTTTCCACAAAAATCTCACACCCTTATTTAGCCTTATTTTTCGAAAAAACAAGAAGATTTGCAAGATTGGATCTTTCTTGAATTTATGAGATATTCTTGTATTCCAAGAATACATATCTTTTTCCATAAAATCTTTCCAAGAAAATCAAGAAAATCTTTCTTCCCCTTCTTATACATTATTTTCGAAAATTCCCTATTAAAGAAGCCAAGTGAGAGTTTTCTTGAATTTATGGGATAATTTTGTATTCCAAGAATACATTATCTCCTTTCCATAAAATCTTTTCAAGAAAACTCTTCTCCCTCTTTTCTTTAATATTTTCGAAAAAAATAAGAAAATATGAACAACAATAATTTATTTTATTTTAAGCACCTTTTATTTATTGGACTTTAATTTGGGCTACTTGAGGGGCCTTTAGGAGAATTAAGATGGACCTTCCAATTGACTTCTGAATTCCAATATTGAGCCACAATATAATTCAGCCCATTAATATTAATTAATACCACTATATAATTAATATTGCACTATCCAATCTTAACCCATATTACGGTAATATGGCTCCCGGTTATTATTTCCCGTGTTTAAGATTATTTAGTCCATTAATTAATTAAGCCACTGAAAAGCTTTATATTAATTAATATCTTTATCATTGGAGTAAGGACAACTCGACTTTTTATTATCCATACCAGGAAAATTAATTCCACTTGCAAGATTTGGTATGATAAAGGTTAAGACCCCACCAAGGGGAACAATCAAGCAAGACTTTTTGCAAGCACACGATTCTCTCAGATAATTTAGCAACCGTCGTGCAATTAACATTATTGCCCAAGATATAGGGTATCGAAGTCGCAATGATTCTCTTCCCATTTATAAGTCAAAGCAATAACTACTAATCACACACAGTCCTTATTAAGTGACAGAGATTAAGAAAATCAACAACCACTGAGGTCTAACTCTTCATCCCTTAAGTCAGTGCGAATTAGTTTATCCTCTCTGTAGGTCCGCTTCAGCGCATCGAATGCACTAGTGTAATATCTTGGTCAAGACAAG
The DNA here is from genome assembly GCA_037126765.1 of Stenogyne calaminthoides. Lineage (NCBI taxonomy): Eukaryota > Viridiplantae > Streptophyta > Magnoliopsida > Lamiales > Lamiaceae > Stenogyne > Stenogyne calaminthoides. The sequence continues at coordinate 9,509,917 of JBBCBC010000005.1, read as the reverse complement.
TCAATCTAAGCCTTACACATCAACTTCTACAACTAGATTGTTCGGATCTATCTAAGTTGTGAAACACGCACTCGTTTACGAGGAACTGTTAACGTGATCTTCTGTGATTTGGTATCACCACGTTAACTACAATGTAACGCGTGCTATGAACGGTTTGCAATAAATATATATAACGTTCAATCATATTTAAAGCAACAGTGATAAACAATTTATTTCAGTAAATAAGTGTTAAATACATAGGTTATACAAAGTAAAAGCATACTTTCACATATAACCCCAACACGCAGCACCCGCGTGCACGTAAGTAATTTAATTATAATATTGTATTTTGTAATTACTAACCTGCTCATGCATGTTGCTAATCTCATGTATATAATTTTTTTTACAGAGAACCGCAGGAGAAAGGGTCGCCAAGCCCAAGCCGCGCCTCGGATGATAATCCACCACCTCCTCCGATTAATTTGAATCATATCTATGTGGAGCCCGTCCTTTGCCTTGAGGTTGATGATAATCCACCACCTCCTCCGATTAATTTGAATCATATAGATGTGGAGGAGTGACGACACCGAGAAGAAAATCAACGAAATGGCAGGGTCCATTATGGGTTCAAATGGGTTGCTCAGGTTATTTCCGACAACATAATAGAGGAGGAGGCGTCTTAACCCTAGTGGTGATCGTGCCTCGCATCTGGCGGTGGTCACTGTGAAAGCGGGTGGTGGTGGTGGCAGATCCGTGGGGCGTGGGCAGATCCGGTGGTGGTGGTGGCTTGGATGATATCGGTGACTTCTTACCTGATAATTTGTTTATTTCTACTAATTTGGGAGATGATGAGGATGATTATTATCCGAATCAGTGATTGGAGGGATAATTTGAACAATTTACTCTGTTTTTTTTTTTTATTATTACTTGTTCATCGACACTTTTTTTTAATTTTTATTGTGAATTATGTATGCCTAATGTTTATATCGTTTATTTTTAAAAAATAATTATAACTTGTTTAGATAGAAAAATATAACTTGTTTAAATAAAAAATTATAACTTGTTTACATAGAAAAATATTACTTGATTAAATAGAAAAGTATAACTTGTTTAGATAGAAAATTATTACTTGATTAAATAGAAAATTATAACTTGTTTAAATAGAAAAAGTATAACTTGTTTAAATAGAAAAGTATAACTTGTTTAGATAGAAAAGTATTACTTGATTAAATAGAAAAGTATAACTTGTTTAGATAGAAAAGTATTACTTAATTAAATAGAAAAGTATAACTTGATTAAATAGAAAAGTATAACTTGTTTAGATAGAAAAGTATAACTTGTTTAAAGAAAAGTATTACTTAATTAAATAGAAAAGTATAACTTGTTTAGAAAGAAAAGTATAACTTGTTTAAATAGAAAAGTATAACTTGTTTAGATAGAAAAGTATAACTTGTTTTGTATTACTTTTAAATAGAAAAGTATAACTTGATTAAATAGAAAAGTATAACTTGTTTAAAAGAAAAGTATAACTTGTTTAAATAGAAAAGTATAACTTGTTTAGATAGAAAAGACTTGTTTAGAGAAAATTATAACTTGTTTAAATAGAAAAGTATAACTTGTTTAAATAGAAAAGTATAACTTGTTTAGATAGAAAATTATAACTTGTTTAAATAGAAAAGTATAACTTGTTTAAATGGTATAACTTGTTTGGTGGTGGCTTGGATGATACTTGATTAGATAGAAAAGTATTTTAAATAGAAAAGTATAATTTGTTTATTTCTTGATTACTAATTTGGGAGATAAATGAAAAGGATGATTATTATCTTGTTTAAATAGAAAAATAACTTGTTTAGATAGAAAAGTATAATTGTTTAAAGAGGATAATTTGAACAATTTAATAGAAAAGTATAACTTGTTTTTTTTATTTATTACTTGTTCTTGTTTAAAGAAAAGTATAACTAGTTTAAAGAAAAGTATAACTTGTTTAAATAGAAAAAAGTATTTTTTTAATTTTTATTTGTGAATTATGTATGCCTTGATTAAATGTTTACTTGTTTATAGAAAAGTATTATTAAATTTTTTTTTCTATTGTTTTTATTTTTTTAGATAGAAAAAAAAATTATAACTTGTTTGTTTAGATAGAAAAAATATAACTTGTTTAATTAAAAAAAAAATTAAAACTTGTTTAGATAGAAAAATATTACTTGATTAAATAGAAAAGTATAACTTGTTTAGATAGAAAAATATTACTTGATTAAATAGAAAATTATAACTTGTTTAAATAGAAAAAGTATAACTTGTTTAAATAGAAAAGTATAACTTGTTTAGATAGAAAAGTATTACTTGATTAAATAGAAAAGTATAACTTGTTTAGATAGAAAAGTATTACTTAATTAAATAGAAAAGTATAACTTGATTAAATAGAAAAGTATAACTTGTTTAGATAGAAAAGTATAACTTGTTTAAAGAAAAGTATTACTTGATTAAATAGAAAAGTATAACTTGTTTAGAAAAGTATAAAAAGTATAACTTGTTTAAAAAGAAAAGTATAACTTGTTTAAATAGAAAAGTATAACTTGTTTAGATAGAAAAGTATAACTTGTTTAAAGAAAAGTATTACTTGATTAAATAGAAAAGTATAACTTGATTAAATAGAAAAGTATAACTTGTTTAAAGAAAAGTATAACTTGTTTAGATAGAAAAGTGTAACTTGTTTAGATAGAAAAGTATAACTTGTTTAGATAGAAAAGTATAACTTGTTTAGATAGAAAATTATAACTTGTTTAAATAGAAAAGTATAACTTGTTTAAATAGAAAAGTATAACTTGTTTAGATAGAAAAGTATTACTTGATTAAATAGAAAAATATAACTTGATTAGATAGAAAAGTATTACTTGATTAAATAGAAAAGTATAACTTGTTTAGATAGAAAAGTATTACTTGATTAAATAGAAAAATATTACTTGATTAAATAGAAAAGTATAACTTATTTAAATAGAAAAGTATAACTTGTTATATAGAAAAGTATAACTTGTTTAAATAGAAAAGTATAACTTGTTTAGATAGAAAAGTATAACTTGTTTAAAGAAAAGTATTACTTGATTAAATAGAAAAGTATAACTTGTTTAAATAGAAAAGTATAACTTGTTTAAAGAAAAATATTACTTGATTAAATAGAAAAGTATAACTTGTTTAGATAGAAAAGTATAACTTGTTTAAAGAAAAGTATAACTAGTTTAAAGAAAAGTATAACTTGTTTAAATAGAAAAGTATAACTTGTTTTGATAGAAAAGTATTACTTGATTAAATAGAAAAGTATAACTTGATTAGATAGAAAAGTATTACTTGATTAAATAGAAAAGTATAACTTGTTTAGATAGAAAAGTATTACTTGATTAAATAGAAAAGTATTACTTGATTAAATAGAAAAGTATAACTTGTTTAGATAGAAAAGTATTACTTGTTTAGATAGAAAAGTATAACTTGTTTAGATAGAAAAGTATAACTTGTTTAGATAGAAAAGTATAACTTGTTTAAAGAAAAGTATTACTTGGTTAAATAGAAAAGTATAACTTGTTTAAATAGAAAAGTATAACTTGTTTAAAGAAAAGTATTACTTGATTAAATAGAAAAGTATAACTTGTTTAGATAGAAAAGTATAACTTGTTTAAAGAAAAGTATAACTTGTTTAGATAGAAAAGTGTAACTTGTTTAGATAGAAAAGTATAACTTGTTTAGATAGAAAAATATAACTTGTTTAGATAGAAAAGTATAACTTGTTTAAATAGAAAAGTGTAACTTGTTTAGATAGAAAAATATTACTTGATTAAATAGAAAAGTATAACTTGATTAGATAGAAAAGTATTACTTGATTAAATAGAAAAGTATAACTTGTTTAGATAGAAAAGTATGACTTGATTAAATAGAAAAATATTACTTGGTTAAATAGAAAAGTATGACTTGTTTAAATAGAAAAGTATAACTTGTTTAGATAGAAAAGTATAACTTGTTTAAATAGAAAAGTATAACTTGTTTAGATAGAAAAGTATTACTTGATTAAATAGAAAAGTATAACTTGATTAGATAGAAAAGTATTACTTGATTAAATAGAAAAGTATAACTTGTTTAGATAGAAAAGTATTACTTGATTAAATAGAAAAATATTATTTGATTAAATAGAAAAGTATAACTTGTTTAAATAGAAAAGTATAACTTGTTTAGATAGAAAAGTATAACTAGTTTAAATAGAAAAGTATAATTTGTTTAGATAGAAAAGTATAACTTGTTTAAAGAAAAGTATTACTTGATTAAATAGAAAAGTATAACTTGTTTAAACAGAAAAGTATAACTTGTTTAAAGAAAAGTATTACTTGATTAAATAGAAAAGTATAACTTGATTAGATAGAAAAGTATAACTTGTTTAAATAGAAAAGTATAACTTGTTTATAGATTAATATATTATAATTTAATTTAAAAATTAATTTACATAAAAAAAATTTATATAAAAATATGATTGAATTAATAAAAAAGATAATTAAAATAAAGAATTTTAAAAAAAATTGTAAAAAAAATGAATTCTAGGACATATAGAATTAATTTTATTTAGTAAACATAAGAAAGTTAAAAAGTGCCCGTGGGATGATCCCATTTCAGCGCGCCTATGGGTCCGTGTTAGGGTCCCCCGAGAAAGCGAATAGTTGTCTCATTTAATTGGGAGGCGTAGAAAATTTATATATGAGTTGTTTGGTGGTTTGGTTCAAGATGGTTCGTGGCTTGCGTGGTTCGTGGTGGGTCATTCAGAGCCCATCGGGCCTGTGTTCGAACCATTGCTAATTTTTTTTTTTTCTAAAATTCACGATTTATCGGCGGTTTTATGATTTAAATCTATGGTCGCTAAGAGCTTACGTAGAATTACCCGTCGCTATTAAATTCACTAGTTTTTCGATGGTTATAGCGACCGATAGTTTTTGGAAAACCCATGAAATGCGGAATAAACATGAAATGCATATAAAAACAGGGGTGAGGGAATGGTGATTCCAAATTTTTACATTTTAAGCTCATGTGTTGTGTTTTGCTTATAATCGAATGCGTATGACAAGATAAGAACGTAAAGAAAGAAAAAGAACACAACAAAGATAGTGGTTCGGAGGCTCAAGCTCCTACATCCACTCTTCGCTTTCTTAGGAAATTCCTTCCAATGGACTTATCACCCTCTCGCTCGCTTTTTAGATATTTAACGAGCTCTCACTCAAATCGACTTATCACCCTCTCGGGTTCGCCGGGACTCGGGACTTATTGTTTATCACCCTCACTCGGGATTGTCTACCCTCCCTTTCGGGATTGCTAGATGTTTCCGAAGTTCACACTCACCTACAAACTTAACCGAATCGATTTGGGTAAGGTTTGTTTGGTTTTCAACTAGGTTGAGATTTTCCTTACATTTGTTTTAAATTTCAATGCTAAGGTTGGGAAAATCTCTCTAAGCTTAGGATACATCGTGGGTTGCTTAGATTGGGTTCTAGAACACTCTTTGAATATATTTGTATATCTATAGACTTGTGTTCTATGGTGAGAATGCTTGATTATAAGACTCTTGGCTCAGAAGCATCTTTTGCATATTCTCCACGCTTAATTTGATGGAAGATCTTGTATTTATAGTGTGGATTTGAATGTTACCATTGGAGAGAATCACATTCAAATCCATATTATTTTTTCAGATGTTCGCAACTTTTTCCAGCTGGGTTGTCTTCCTCTCATTGGTCCACGCCACGGTGATTCTAACTATTTATATTCCTAAGATTCCTCGCCTTGGAATCATTCAGATTCTCTCGAGTCTCAGTGCCTTGAGAGACATAACCGAGTCTCGGGATTCTTGATTCAAACAGACTTCTTTGGCGGACCTATTCGGGAGTATCTTCGACTTTCTCAGTCGACCGAGTTCGATTCGAATTCGCACATCGACCTTCAGTCACTTTGACTCAAAGCTATCGATTTCTTCTTTGATCGATCCGATCAAATTTCGACCGATCCGATCAACACTTCTTCGGATCAATATCTCCGGATAGCATCAGTCAAGACATTAGGTTTAAGATATCGGTTTAGCACATCCGATCTCAATCACGCCCGATTTTGATCATCCGCTTCATCTTCATATCCGATCTCGATCACGTCGATCTCGATGGTCTCATCCGCCTCTTCCGATCTACAACCTTCTCTTCGATCTTCCGTGGGTTTTTTTTATCGCCTTATGCGCTCTTCTAATCACCATATCAACTCGATCGCTCTTCCGATCATCCGATCAGTTCTGTTTCTGGTCATCCGATCTTCCGATCACCGCTTATTTTTTCTTCTCTTCGATTTTGCACAAATTTCATCGCTTAACTTTCGAACTCATCTGATCTCGATCATCTACTTCTGATTTCGTGAGTTCCCCCTCAACTTGTTCTTTCGTTCCCCCTCAACTTGTTATCTGTAAATTAACTTCAATAACACAAGTTGATAATGTTTTGGCATAATTCATTAAAACTAAAATATCCCAACAGCGACAAATTTTTTGGTCGCTAACAGCAACGATAATATACCGTCACTATACCGTCGTTGCTTGTCGACGACTTTAGCAACGGTAATTCTGACCCGGGTTCGGACCCAGAAACCATCGCCAAAACCGTCGATAAGTAGAGACAGTTATTTACCGTCGCTATTTAGCGACGATATCACAATAATCGTCTCGCTAAAGTCTAGCGATCCTCGTTTCTCCGACGGTCAGTAAACCGTCGCTGAAACCATCGCTACATCCTGTAGCGATGATTTTTACTGTCTCTAAAACCGTCGTAAATCACCGTCTTTTTTGTAGTGATTGGTGATTTTTTATTCTAATTTAGAGATGAACTTCATGATGCACTCCAAGTGTTTGATCAAATGCATGTGTGTGGATTTAAGCATAAATTAGGATTGTGATATATTTTTGAGTTGGTTGGTGATTTTTTATTCTAATTTAGAGATGAACTTCATGATGTACTCCAAGTGTTGTTTATTAAATGTTGTTTCTTTTGTTTTACAGGATCATGTCTTATTTTGCCATATCCGGAGATGATGGAGATGATAGAGATGATGGAGATTATCATGATGGAGATTATGATGGAGATGATGGCGCATATGATCGACATCATACAGATAACTTGGGACAAGGTGACACTGATGCTCCCACCACTAGCAGCTCTGGGGAGAAGCGCAAGAGGGGTATAGTCATGATGACTTCTTTTGAAGAGAGGTCGTAGCAAGGGAAAAACACTTAAGGTAATTTTATTACAATTGAACAGTTGAATTTGTAATTATATTGATTGATCGTTGAACCTAATTAAATATTATGTTATTGCGGTTATCATTCAATGAGTATGGGCAACCGATAGGAAAAGAGAGTGAGAAGTTGTCCTTCTACCTTGGGGTTGCAGTCAGGAGAGTTATCCCTATCGTGCTGCCAACCAAGGACTAACGTAGCGACAAACTGACTGATTTGAAGGAAGTGTTATGGGATGAGCTTGTGGTATGTTAATTAATATATGCTTATGAAAGTTGTATGATTACTCAATTTACTAAATTGTTATGTTATATGCGTATAGACTACATTCCTCGGTCTTGACCATACAAAGAAGAGGCAAATACTTATGCAAGCTGGGGTAATGGCCAAGAATTTTCTGTCTTGGCTGAGAAAATCCACACGAGACCCTACGACTGGTCATTACTCGCCTAGGCCGCCTAAGCTTTATGAGGATTGTCCTATGGTGGCCCCGTACTGGGAGGAGTTTGTGCGTAGAGCTATGACTGATGATTTCCAAGTAAAATTGATCAATGTCATTTCCTCTATTCCTAATGCACGATGCTTTTCAGTGTTTATCGTGGATCTTCCAAAGGTTATGCACGCATAAGGGATGATTTGGTGAGATCAAAATTCTAACTTTTAATTTTTTTAATATATTCACTTTTAATATATCTAATAAAGGGACACGTTCATCACTATCGTAGAAAGAAGAAAAAAAGAAAGCTGGAGAGAGTGCACCTGTTGTTACACGTTTTGAGTTATTTCAGGCTACCAGAAAGACTAGAGACGAGAATATTCCTGATTCCAGTACACAGTGTATCATTGTGGTGTGCTGTCGCCGGCACCCAAAAATATATTAAATACCTTAACCGGTCCACTAGAGTGTAGTAGGACAAGTAAGGGTCGATCCACAGGGAACGTGAAAATAATTATTACGTTAATTGTGTGAATTTAAAGAGACATAAAAAGGGGGGGTTGAAAGGACTGGAATTCTATAACTAAAACTTAAAGCAATAAATTATATAAAGAAATTCAATAATAAAAAGGTATTCCAATTCACAGCTCATTCATCCCTCGACTTAATGTTATTAATTGACAACGACGTTTACTCTATTTATCTTTAGGATTAATGTCCCTCGGTAGTCAACAAGCTCTGACTACCGATTTTTATCCCTTAATTATACTCAATTGAAATAAGCTCTCCAACGATTCTTTTCAACTGAACAGTCTAGATATGATCTAAATTTAATCCAGTCAAAAACATTAAACTCCAGGATAAATGACAAACAAATTCCCGAAAACGCAAGCTCGATTCGAAAGAACCCGGTTTAAATCACCCTAATAAATTACTAGTTGCTACCATTTGTCATAAATTCATAACAATTACGGATTATAAATTTACGAACTAGCAGACATACAAGAATAATCTAACCTAGGTGGTCAAACCAAATTAAACATCCAAATATGTTGAAAGTTAAATTAGATGAAATAAACAATCCCAAAATAAATATTGTAAATATCTCAAATCAAATAACATGGATTAAAATACGAGTTCAGAAATCCCTGGAATTGGAATACATAAAAATACTAAATAAGACTCTCAAAACTCACGCGTAACTCCGTCAATTGAAATTGCCGTGTGTCTGCTTCCAAAAGTAGCCTGCTGCGTGCGTCCCCAACAGGAGTGCGTCACTCCCCAAAAAATCTCCCCCGGCTACTGTACACAAGCATGTTTATATAATAGGGTAGTTAGTTCATGGGCTTAATCAACGCCTGTAGCCTTTTCCACGCAATTAACAATTTGGTCAACTCTAATCAAATAAATTATGGGCCATGACTCGTGGGCATTATTTCATGTATAGTTGTGTGGCCAGCACTGGTCTTCCGGTGTAGGGCTTTTTCTTCGTATCAAAACGATCAGCTCAGGTTCAATATATCTTCTCATGTAGCTCGTCTCAGGATTAATTAAAGTGTTCCAAGAAGATCCTAAAATCACCAAAAACACAACAAATAGATCAAGAGTAGAATTTCATCATCAAAGTACAAATAAATAGAAAACATGTCATTCTAACAGAATCAAGTACAATAAAATTGCACTTAAACAACTAAAAACATGCACAATTTCCTACTTATCAAATACCCCCACACTTAAATCTTTGTTTGTCCTCAAGTAAAAACAACATCAAAAGAGCAACAACGGATAAATTAAGAAATTCGCTCAGGTCATTTCTACACACAGAACGTGATATCAAAGCAAAGTAGCAACTCATGAAATCCCGGACTAAGATCAATGCATTTAGAAATTGTGAAGTTTTGAAAGATTTTCACTCAAGTTCCCAAAATCATTTACGATAAATCCTCAACTCATTGACTCGTCAAGCACCTAACCATACTTCTACTCTCCTTCTTCTTGCTTCATCTAACTCGACAATCCTAACAGACTTTTCATTCGAATGTACCCCTTATTATTTATTTTTTTTAGGTCTGCAGCAACACTCTACTTGTCGGGATTTAGCTCTAATTGTTTCCGACTTTGAACGTTCGAACCCCCGAAAGTAGGCAGCTGTCTCAGCACCTTTTTTTTTTCAAAACCGCAGCTTCACTCCATCGTTAGGTTTTAGCTTGGAATTTTTCTTCGAGACCCTAAAAACGGGCAGCTGTACCATTTTTTTTTCGAACACGAGGGGAATACAAAAAACACATAATCTATTAAGCAAAAACTAGTTAGACTACATTTTTTTTTCTTTTTTTTTTCACAGAGTCAAAGCACGGTTAAGACACCTAACTCATCAATTTACTATCATAAACTCAAACGGACCCTCATGAAAATTTTCATCTACTCACAAAATCCGCATGCATCAAACAAAACACATTTAACCAGAAACTCCACAGTTTACTACCAAACAATAATATCACATCCCTATACAAACTACAAAACAAAAAAACACACACAATCACAAAAATTCAGATCATGTCACAAATTCCCCCCACACTTAGAATAAAGATTGGCCTCAAGAAATATATAACAAAACAACAGGCAGGCTAGAGAAATGTAAGATATGAAAAGAGTAAACCTGATTAGTAGCGAGGGCCAGTGGGGTGTTGAACACTCTGCCCTTGTGTGTGTTCTTCGACCTGTGCTCTTAGAGAGCCTGCAAAAGGAGGATAAAACAGAAAAGACAACCAAAGAGGGATTGCAGAAATTTCACTGCTACAGTGACACTGGGGGGGCCAGTGTCAAAATTACAGAAAATTGCAACGACACAAAAAATAAACGAGGGATAACGGAAGAGAGAAATCAACAACTAAGACACTAAAATACTCAGAAAAATAACAGAAAAATAAGCCCCACAAATCACACACAAAAAAGCACAAAAAATATTCACACCGTTCCCCGGCAACGGCGCCAAAATTTGGTGTGTTGTCACCGACACCCAAAAATATATTAAATACCTTAACCGATCCACTAGAGTGTAGTAGGACAAGTAAGGGTCGATCCACAGGGAATGTGAAAATAATTATTACGTTAATTGTGTGAATTTAAAGAGACTGAAAAAAGGGGGGGGGGGTTGAAAGGATTGGAATTCTATAACTAAAACTTAAAGCAATAAATTATATAAAGAAATTCAATAATAAAAAGGTATTTCAATTCACAGTTTATTCATCCCTCGACTTAATGCTATTAATTGACAGCAACGTTTACTCTATTTATCTTTAGGATTAATGTCCGTCAATAGTCAACAAGCTCCGGCTACCGGTTTTTATCCCTTAATTATACTCAATTGGAATAAGCTCTCCAACGATTCTTTTCAACTGAACAATCTAGATAAGATCTAAATTTAATCCAGTCAAAAGCATTAAACTCCAGGATAAAGGACAAACAAATTCCCGAATACGCAAGCTCGATTCGAAAGAACCCGGTTTAAATAACCCTAGTAAATTACTAGTTGCTACCAATTGCCATAAATTCATAACAATTACGGATTATAAATTTACGAACTAGCGGACATACAAGAATAATCTAACCTAGGTGGTCAAACCAAATTAAACATCCAAATATGTTGAAAGTTAAATTAGATGAAATAAACAATCCCAAAATAAATATTGTAAACGTCTCAAATCAAATAATAGACATTAAAATACGAGTTCAGAAATCCCTGGAATTGGAATACATAAAAGTACTAAATAAGACTCTCAAAACTCACGCGTAACTCCCTCAATTGAAATTGCCGTGTGTCTGCTTCCAAAAGTAGCCTGCTGCGTGCGTCCCCAACAGGAGCGCGTCACTCCCCAAAAAATCTCCCCCGACTGCTGTACACAAGCATGTTTATATAATAGGGTAGTTAGTTCATGGGCTTAATCAAAGCCTGTAGCCTTTTCCACACAATTAACAATTTGGTCAACTCTAATCAAATAAATTATGGGCCTTGACTCGTGGGCATTATTTCATGAATAGTTGCGTGGCCCAGCACTGGTCTTCCGATGTTGGGCTTTTTCTTTGTATCAAAACGATCAGCTCAGGTTCAATATATCTTCTCATGTAGCTCGTCTCAGGCTTAATTAAAGTGTTCCAAGAAGATCCTAAAATCACCCAAAAACACAACAAATAGATCAAGTGTAGAATTTCATCATCAAAGTACAAATAAATAGAAAACATGCCATTCTAACAGAATCGAGTACAATAAAATTGCACTTAAACAACTAAAAACATGCACAATTTCCTACTTATCACATTGAAGAAGCGGCAATCTATCCATTAATTTATCTTTGAATTACAAACTATTATTTCTATACAAATAATTAAATAATAATCATTTGTGATTCAGGAGCGCATATCTCAGACCATGACGCCCGACGACCTCCGCATTATCGATACTGATGATCTGCTTGCACGGGCTATAGGTCGTCAGGAACATCCCGGTCGCTTACTAAGTACTGGATATGGTGTGACGAAGACATCATTGGCAATGGCACCTGGTCTTGCGACCATGTATATGGTGGGTAGACTTTCGAATCAGGTTGCCATGTTGGCTAAACAGGTGGAACTTTTGAGGTCCGAGAGAAGATCGAGTCACGGGGTGTCGTCGAGTGGAGCAAGCTGTGAAAATAGTGTCGTTGATGCTATGTTTTCCGCTGATGCTAGGGACGACTTCGACGATCCACTTCAAAACGTCTCCCAGGTATCAGATGTGTCTCGCATTTGTTTTAATTAATTAAAGACTAGTATACTAAAATTTTCTAACTAAATATCTTCTTCGAACAACCACCGACCATTTGCTACCTTTATTTGGAGGATCCTACTCGGTTGGTGGCCACAGGAATGTTGCACAATAGATCCAATGGAATGATTCATGGTCGTCCCCTCACTTCTGGTTTCGTGAGGGTCAAGCTCGATGTACCCATAATCGAACAAGAGGATTCGCCGATGCCAAAACCAATAGATGATGCCATCACAATTGGAATAGCGGTCGGGCACTTCCTCGAATGGCTGAACAAATTGGTCTATCTCACCAAGAAGGTAAAATATATATTATTAAAGTTCATTATCTTATTTGTCGTTCTAAATAATGTTGCAAATTGATTGTAGAAACTGCCGACTCCACAAAAGGCTAAACAGAAACTAAGAGGTGTCGTAGACAGTCAGAGGGAGAGAACGAGGGACTCCACTATTTGTGCGCGCAGATGGATATTTGGTTATCCCTTGCAAGGAGACTTAGATCACGACTTCACTCTACAGGCTACGGTGAGCATGCTGATATCGTCCCCTACTTTCAGTACCGTCACAGTTCTCATGCTTGCTCACTTTCATCGGAGTGCTTTTGATGAATACATCGATCGGGAGCATGTGGTTGAAGTCTTACACGACAAGTGGTTGAGTGCAACTACCATGACTTTTTACCTCAGGTATTTGTTTACTAATTCTCAGTATTTATTTCCTATATAGTTTAGTTTTTTTAATAAATATTAATTAGCGTATGTTGGTTAAAGATATTTGGGTGAGAAGTATCTCTCCAGAGATGCCGAGGCAGGTGCAATGTATTCCTTCATCTCCCCCCAAATGTGTTACTTCTTGGGTGATATGACACAATCCATGGAGGGGATGGTTGCACATATCCTGAATTATAATGGGAGAGACCATCTCGTTTTTTGGCCAACAAATGTGGGGTGAGTACAATAAACATTTCGTTAAAATTTGTATTCATATAAACATGCAGTTAATTTTAATATTCTTAATATAATATAGGAACCTTTGGGTGCTGGTCGCCATAAACATAAGTACATTAATTGTGTATTTTATGGACCCAGCTGTGGATGGGGTGGTTGCAAATCGCCCTGATCTCATATCATATATGGAAGCGTAAGTTAATTTTTAATATTCTAATATAATGATTTGTTTTACTTTTAAAATTATGCATATGTAATCTATTTTTATTTTTTAATTATAATAACAATAGTGTGATGACGATGTATCGGAGTCGCCTTCCGAGTCAAGGCTCAAGATCTTTCAATAAAGTGAACTGGGCAAACATTAAGGTAAATTTACTTTAGAACATTATCAAATAAATAGAAATAATCATAATTGTAATACGTGATTATAATTGCTAGTCAACAGGTTCCGAGACAACAAGATGGTAACCACTGTGGACATTTTGTGTGCTGCTACATTGAAGATATAATCCGCACTTCTCGAACGACCATTCCTTACAATGTAAGTCAATTTATCGATTTATTTAAATTATTATTGATTGAATAAAAATTAATACTATCTAACTATATTGATTGACCGTTGTTTGCAGTTTGTCTATGAACGTCCGCTCCATTATTACTCCATCAAAAGAATGGAGAAATGGAAAACAGATTGGACGGGGTATTTTTACAATCGATTCTTGTATTCTATGCAATTATTATAATAACTTTTGGTAGCATGTAATTAACTTATATATTTGTGATGATATTTCATGTTTTTGGTGTATTAATTAATTGATGTGTATGTTTATTTATTTGATATTTTGGTGTTGGACGTATATATATTATATTGGTATAGGTTTTGCTTTTTGGTTTTGGTTTTGTAGCTGTCTAAGCTTAGACAACTGTTACTTGGACAACCTTTATAACCGCTGTCTAATGTTTTTTTTAACAGTTGTACAAAGCCAAATCTGTATTAGTGGTGATGAGGATGATTTCATCCTAGAAGCGAACCCCTTGCATGGATTCCTTTGATAACCGTTTGATAGCAATTTCTTGTCCCCCTTCCAGCACACCCTAAGACTGATGAGCAACTTGTTTAGTGTGATTTCACAATTTCCATCTTTTCTAGCTAACAAAGACTGGCCTCATGTGAGTGATATATATCATCATATTTGAGACTTTTCTAAGATATTCCCAGCCCTGTGTTAGTCAAAAGCTTTATTTTGTATTTTGTAGGGATATAATTATTTCTCATCCCATGATAAAAAAAAAAGAGAATTATTTCTCATACAAAAACTTTTTCCCTTATTATATAAAAAGTCCAAAAAGCTTAAGTGTTATCATTTAGTCCTAACGTTTCTAAATTTACCCGATTTTGATCCCAAAAATAGAAAATGACATCGTTTTATACAACATGAAATCTTAATATAGGAGTGTTCGACGAAACTGCTAATACGGCGTACAGTTGGCACTAGAATATTTTGAAGTTAACATTATTAAAATAAAAGATGGTCCTTAAATTTTTTTGTCCGTATTCATAAATAGTTCTATATATTTTATTTTATCAATTTTAATTCTTTTGGTGTTAATGTATGATGAAATATATGACTTGTATATCTAATCTTGACTTTCTTTTCATCTTATGAAATGTAGCTTCACTTTAATGCATAAAAAATTGGACTTTTTTTTTTTTCCCCTTTCTGTGGTAAATGGTAATGCAATGAACCAAAAGTCAAACAATGTGGACCACGTGCAATTGTATTTGACCCGGACCTTCAACATAATCAGTGGGTATGTTTGTTTCGGGACTCACCCTGGATGAATTTAGGACTTTCCCCCGTTCCATTATAGTTTGAGATTTGAAATCAGACTCAAAAATCCACTCCTATAAAATATACATACATATATATTTTTCACAAAATTCAATACAAACAAATCACTATTTTTTTTATTCTCAATACAATATAATAATACAATATCAATCACTATTAAATATTGATTTAACATAAAACAAAATCTCACCCTATCAAAATCTTAAAACAAACACATTTTTTTTTACTATGCATCAAGATTTTCAAATCTATAGAATTTCGAAGTCATGACTTCCCCGCACACCTAAATCACGAAACAAACATACTCTAAATTTCTCAGTTTCCATTAATGTGGGCCATGCATTGAAACATCCGCTTGTGTGTTTTAAATGTTAGGAAATTAATATTCTCCTCCTTCAATATTCGATTTCTCATTTATTATTTACACTAAGTTTAATATAAAAATTATTTATTAATATTTACAGGGATAAAATGACTTTTGAACGGTGTATCTAAGTTAATTTAAAATAATGAAACAAAATAAAGATATTTTTGTATGTAATTATTAATGACATGATATGTAAATTTTGAAAGGGGAGACGATAATTGGAAAAAGTGTGATTACTTTATTGCTATTTATGAAAAGACAAAAAATAAATAAGGGACGTACCAAAATGGATCGAGTATGGGGACAGTGGGAGTATAAATGAAAGACTAGAATAGCACGGGAATGTATTTTCAGGTAGCATTTGAAAACGCAGCACCGGGTCTGTGTACAGATCCACTCAGCAGCAAAACGAAGGAAATTTATGGACCCTCAAATTGAAGAGGATCCATTTTAATTTCGTATTATTTGGTTCTCTTAAGACTCAAAGTAAGCTTTGTCGCTTTCTTGAAACAATTTGAATCTCAAAGCATTCAATTTCATTAACGCGGCATATTAATAATATAACTGAAAATACATGAAAGAATTTACCTTATAAACAAGACCAAATCCACCTTCTCCAATCTTATTGTTGCGCCATTCGAGCTATCATCATCACCTCTCTGTATCTTTCTGCACTAGATAAAATAGTGTTATAATGCTCTCGTCCTTTTTTTATCCTTAAAAATAAAATGTCACTATTTTCTGGAAAAATAGTTCTTTTGTCCGGTATGATATCCCTAATATCTGTTTCAATTCTGTCCAATTTTACAAATCGAAAATAATTTGATAAATTTAAATAATTTGACATTTTATTTTGGTAACTGGAAGTAGAAGATGAAACATCGGTAGAGTCTAATAACAAGACTATTTTCAACGGATGAAAATCAAAAGAGTTCCACTACTCACACCCTAATATCCTCTAAACACACCCCATAATTTTAAAGATAAAAATAGATATACATAAAATGACTAAGTTACCAAATATAAATTGGGGTATTTTTCCATTAAGTTTTGTTGACTTTAATTTTAGTCCTCCAAGTCTCTTACACTTTGAAATTAGTCATTTATTTTTTCTCAATTTTTTTCAAATATTTACACATGAAAAAATAATTGAAAATTTTGAAAAAAATTAATTAAAAACAAAACTAAATATTATAAATAATGAAATTTTAAAAATCAATTAAAAAAAGAAAAAAAAACTGAAATAATTAAATAAACTCTGACAACGATCCATTTGTTCGTAGAACTATTTACTCGAGAGAATTGGAGGATTTTTGGTTGGGTGCTTAATTTGGCCTGAAAGAGAGAGGAGTGAAAATGGCATTTTTGTTTTTTGTTTTTTTAACAGGAAGAGTGAAAATGGGGTATAAAGGAAATTGATTGTAAATTGCACTTTTTGAATTTGGTCAAAGCATAGACATGTGACGTGATAGACACTTTGAGGGTGGCATTACTAACAAATTAAATAACAATTTAAATTTTAAAGTATAATATACAAGCATAGACACGTGATAGGCACTTTGGGCCACATTACTAACAAATTAAATAAAAATAAATTTTTTAATGTATAATATACATATTATGCATTCCGGATGACATGTGAGCATCCATGCTAGCATTTGTTAACTACTGAGTATCAATTTAAAAAATTTTAAATGTATATTTATTTATTTTTTTAACTAAAAATAGGAATATTGAAAAAAATTAAGCAGATATCATTTTAACAATTGAACCGTCAATTGAACCGGTCCGATCGATTGAGCCGCTAACCGATGGTCTGTCCGGTTCGATCACCGATTCAGTTATGAAAACACTAATTTTAATACACCTTCACATGATTTCTCTCTCACATGCTCCACCCATTGCTCCATCTCTCTCTAGAATGAAACACATCATCCATATGGACCATATCTCTCCATTTATCTCTCCAAAAATCGCACATATCATGTGGTGATCCCAAATTAGCACCACCATGCGGTGATTTCCAGTCGACCAGACGGCAGCATTGGTGGCGGTGGTGTGGGGTTTTGGTCGATTAGTGTTGACGACGAATGTGGTTGGGTTTTTGGTGGTTGTGTCTTTCGGGTGGGCGACGAAAATGGTGGTGGCGGGTGTCGATTAGGGTTTCAGTGATGTAACCTTGAATACGTCGGGCGTTGTTCAGCACGACGCCGCCGTCTGATCTGTGTTCGAATGGGGGTGGATTTGTGTTCGATGGAGGTGGATCCATGACGATGACGCCGCCGTCGGATCTGCTCTTCTTTCCCCAACGAATGTCCTTCATCACCAATTACGGTGGCCACGCGCTGTAGCTTTCCACTGTTAATCCGGCCAGATTGTCGGCGACTAGAAACCATAGATCCGAGTTTCGGTCGATCTAAGGTTTGTGCTGGTTGGAGATCTGGGTGAGTCGTGTGACTCAGTGAAGTTGAGAACAACAATTTCTCTTGGGTGAATACTTTAGTTTTTTAAATTGCAGAAGAAACAGTGAAGGATAAAGAGGGGGAAGGGTAATTTAAGAAATTTATTAATGGCGTATTAATCAGTTTGTGAGAGAAACTATCTAGATGGTGTATTTTCTAAAAAAAAAATGATGCTAACAACGTGGTTTGAAAAAAAACTCCTCCGATGAAACCATGACACTTGGTTGGGCCTAAGCCCATGAGACCCGGCCCATAGACAAGTTTTATTTTCATAACACCATTCTGTTATTTTTATTTTATGATATTAATCTATTTGTGCTTTAATTTAAATTTAGCTGCTTCATAAATTTATAGTTTAACTATCTCGAATCGATCCATTAATATTCTTTAATTTTGCACTAAAGAACAAAACCATAACATTTATATATTAAAATGGTATGATATTAGTTTATAAAGGTAAGAATGTTAGTAAATATTCTCTCCGTTTCTCTATATTTTTCCCTTTCTTTTAAATGTTTTAATTAAGGAATAATAATAAAATAATAAAAATTAAAGGAAATAAAAGGTAGTTTTGGGTATTGAAAGAAAGGAAAAAGGAATGTGGAGTAATAAGTGGAGTAATGAGTGATATATTTTTTTTTATATTGTGTAAAAAGTGAGGATAAAAATAATGAATTTTGGAATTTCCTTTTTCCATTTATGGAATGAGAAACTTATTGTGGGACAGATAGAAAAAAAAAGTAGAAAATTTATAGTGAAACGGAGGGAGTAAATATTATGATATTAGTATGTATAATTTCATAAGGCGAACAAATTTTATAGAAGAGTTTGTGAATTTTATATTTCAAATCACTTTCTTTTAGTTAATTACTCAAATGAAAATTGTGCATCCTTTGCGACAAAATCGTGTAATGGTCCCTAATTTTTCCACTAATTGAATAATATCTGCAGTTTTAGTCCCACGTTGTTTTTTTTTTCCTTTTTTTTATAGAAATGATCGCATTCGATTTTTATTTAACAGTTTTGGTTCTAAGAGAATTTTAAAAAAAAAAAATTGGTCCAAAGAATTCATTTCATTTGTTTTTTGCTTGTAAACTTCTATGTGACCATTTTTGTTAAAAAAAAAAGGACAATTTTCATGAGGGTAAATTAACTTGGGACAACTTCTGTAATTTAATTTTTTTTTTTTTTGATAGGGCACTCTACAAACCTAATTAGGTATCTTTTGGGGCATTCCTGGTGCCCTCTTAATAAATTTTTGCATTTTTCCAAAAAGAAATTTGATACTTTACAGACCTAATTAACATATATGATCTAAATTTTGCGCAGACCTATAATATATACACACACATTTTTACATATACATATAAACATTGTTTATCAATTTTATTTGACGGAAGGGTCTCCGTATCTCATTTTAATAATTGAAGCCTGGAGGGTTTATTTTCTTAATCGTAAAAGTTTGAAATGTTTATTTGCGTAAAAATAATTATTAGGTCTTGTATGCACCCAGATACACTGTGCTCTTATAATACAATTTAGAAACGTGCAATTTATTATACTAAAAAGTGTAACTTATTTACACTAAACCATGCAACTATTAATATGAAAAATTAGTACGTTGCACGATTAAGTGTAAATAAATTGTACTTTTCAATATAACAAGTAGCATGTTTCTAAAATGCACTATGAGTGCACGGTGCACCTGGGTGTACATGAGACCCACTCAAGAATAATACAGTGTCTAATTTGTACACCTAGGTCCAAGATTTGACAAAAACTTATGTGACCCCGAATTCACAATGAACTCTGATGTGGAAGAAGTGGTCAAGATATGACCTGGAATTCAACGGGGATTCGTACGTTGAATATGGAAAATCCTTTGAACTTTGACTGCAGGGACCTCGTCAATCTCCACGTAAGTACCTGAAAAATACGCCGGACGGGGTTCTGGCGCGGGCTCTCCGACGCTCAAGTCAGTTATCACTCTAAACTCAGGTGAGATTAATATCAAAAGGCTCGAAGTCCAGTAATTAGTAAAGTATGTGCTTGTGTGTTTAATGTGTTACCTGGAAGGGACATTTATATCCCTCCGTCCGTCAATTTCTCTATCTTTCTCCCCACTCTCCATGTTTAGATCGTGGGTTCACCTTAACCTTCATTCTCCTTGAGATTAGTCCAAGCTTCCATGTTCTTTTCTTCCTTTCTCGGTGTTGGGGAATATTTTACCCGGATCTATTCGGGATGAATATTTAAATACAAATTTAATTCTAACAATTATTACTAGCATGAATTAACCCATATTAATTCAAATAATAATTTCAACAACAAATCATGCATATAAATAATTCACGTAAATCCTACGCATGCGGAAATACTACGAGTTTATGTGAACGTACCTCTTGGAATGACAATGGTCTTGTATATGAAAACACACCAAAAGTCCTTCCCAAGTATTCCCTGTTGGGGAATGAGTTGCACAGATTTATTCGGGGTGAATATTTAAATACAAATTTAATTCATTAATTATTACTAGCATGAATTAATCCTATATTAATTCAAATAATAATTGCAACAACATATCATGCATATAAAAAGCCACATAAAACCTACGCATGCGGAATCTACGGGCTTACGTGAACGTACCTCTCGGGATGGCAGTGACTTCGGTCGGACGGACTAACCAAAAGGACTTCCCAAGTATTCCCTTAGCCCCTGCTCGACAATCCGGTGGAAGGATACTCGCGAACAATTAACAAAAGGAAAAAAAATAAACTTTGTTGCACCACTTATGTGGATTTGCTAATATTTCCAGCACATGGAATTGTACTTGGGAATGAACTAATCATCCCCTATTTATAGGAGGGAGGGTGGTCGAATTTTATGTGATATTTCAATGTGGGAAAAGACTTTTCTTGGTCACCAAGAAATCTTGAATATATCTTCTATATTATTTTTCCCATAATTAAAATATTCCACAAAAAATCCCACCTCCTTTATTATGGTGATTTTTGAAAATTTTGTGTTACAAGAATCCAAGATTTGGATCTTCTTGAATTTATGAGATATTCTTGTATTTCAAGAAATACATATCTTCCATAATATCTTTTCAAGAAAATCAAGAAAATCTTTCTTGCCCACTATATTTTCAAAATTTCGAAATTTACTATATAGATAACCAAGTGGGAGATTTCTTGAATTTAATGAGATAATCTTGTATTCCAAGAATACATATCTTCATTCCATAACAAAATTCAAAGAAAATCTTTCTCCCTCTTTTATCCATAATTTTCAAAAATTTTAGAGGAAATATAAGCAACAATATTTATTTTATTTTAATCACATTTTCAGTTATTGGACTATATGTTGGGCTACTCAGGGGGCCTTTAGGAGAATTAAGATTGGACCTTCTAATGGATCTTGAATATCTAATATTGAGCCACAATATAATTCAAGCCCATAAATATTAATTAATCCCACTACATAATTAATATTGCACCATCCATCTTAACCCATATTACAAAATATGGCTCCCGGTCATTATTTCCGTGTTTAAGATTATCTAGCCCATTAATTAATTCAAGCCAATGAAATAGCTTTCCGTTAATTAATATCTTTTTGTCGGTCGAGAAGCGGTTCAACATTATTATCCATACAGGAAACTAATTCCAACTTGCAAGATTTGGTATGATAAAACTTATGAACCTCAAACCCAATAAGACACGCGATTCTTCTATTAAATCTTAGCAATCAATGACCAAAACATTGCCCAAGATAAAAAGTATTGAATCTCTCCCGATTCGCTACCCATGATAAGTCAAAGCAATAGTTACCAATCCCACGTGATCCTATTTAGGGCGAAGGTTAAGAAACAACGAACCACCGAGGTCTAATTCTTCCTTGTTCGGGATTCAAGAATTTATCCTCCCTCAGAGGTCCTATGGTGTTGATTGTCATGCACTAGTGTAATCTCTTGGTCAAGACAAACCAATGAGCCTTACACCTCAACCTTTCGCGATGGTTGTTCATTTCCATCTAGGTCATGAATGGCGACTTTTTAGTTACAAAGGATATTAATTTAATCTTCGTGATCCGGTATCACTAAATTAAGTACAATGTAACACGCATTTAATTATTGAGCAGTTATCAAAGAAATATATATAACATTCAATCATATTTAAAGCATCGATATAAACAATTTATTTCAAATAAATAAGTCCGAAAAAAAGGTTTCGATTATACAAAGTAAAAAGCATACTTTTCAAGATAATCCCAACAATCTCCCACTTATACTCAAAGTGTGCTTTTAAGTATACTACAACACGTCTCGAGTAGTCCGTGACATCTAATGTCACCTACACGAACCTAATAATTTCTCCCACTTATACTCAAAGCAGTTAATAATCGGTCTTGACACCCATTCCACCCACATGTCTTCGAATGTATTCAGAGCTAGACTCTTTGTGAATGGATCGCTAGGGTTGTCCTCAGACGCTATCTTCGCCACATCTATATCTCCTCTTAACGATTTCTCATTATAAGATGTCTTTTCCTTTAATGTGTTTGTTTGACTTCGTGGACTCTTGGTTCTCTTGAATTTGCAATCGCCCCAGCGGATATTGCTAGATAAATTGAGAACACCATCCAAGTCCACTAAGAAGATCTAGAGCCCAATCGGTTTTTTCACCGCTTCACACAAGCATACTACTTACCCGAGTCCCATGGTTTGATGCATTTCTACTTCACACTCGTCCATTTGATGGCTACACTTCCCAAATTGAAACACACTAATCGAGGCGGATATTTCGAATCTATATCGATTGGAACCGAGTCCATGTAGCGGATGGGATTGGATATCGATCGATAAATCAACATTCTATCCCGAGTTCTTTTTCGGACACTTGAATGTTTTTAATCGTCATTCAATGCGCTTTTCTCTGGGTTACTTTGATATTGCTATCATGCCTACGCAAAAAAGAGATATCCGGTCTCGTACACAATGAATGCATACATAAGGTTTCCGACAACCAAGAACAAGGAATACCTTTCATGTCATCTATCTTCTTATCGTTTTAGGGAACATTTTCTTGGATAGATGGATTCCAAGTCTGAAAGGTACGAATCCTTTCTTGGAATCTTGCATGCTGAAGCATTTCAAGACAGTGTCTATGTATGAAACTTGCGATAACCCGATCATCCTTATCTTGCGATCTCGGTGATCTTGATCCCAAGGATTTGTCCGGCTTTCCCTAAGTCTTTCATATCAAACTGCTTTTGAAAAACATGCCCTTAAATCGATCACATCTTCACATCGTTCCCGATGATCACAATGTTATCTTAAATAAAGATCTTAAGAATACCAATGCGATTCCGACAAGCTTTTATATACACAACTTTTAAAATCGTTTGATCAAACTCATAAGACTTTATTACATGATCAAAACTTTGGTTCCAAGCTCACGGATGCCTGTTTGAGTCCGTAAATGGACCTCTTGAGCTTATAAACTAGGTGCGTTTGGGCCTGTTTCAATGAAACCTTGGTGTTGTTGCACATAGATCTCTTTATCAAGACTTAGTTAAGGTTCGTCTTGACATCTATTTGCCATGATTTCAAGGTCGGAAGTCTAAAGCAATCGATAAGAGAAGAGTGATGGATGGACTTAAGCATTGCTACTGGTAATTTTTTTTCTTATAATCGATCCTTTTCTTTTCGAGTATAACCTTTTCGCCATTAGTCTTGCTTTAAAGGTTTCAACCTTCCCGTCCGATCCTCTTTTCCTCTTACATACCCACTTGCATCTAATGGGTTTGATCTCATTAAGTGGTTCGACTAGCTCACACTCTATTATGAAATATAGAACCCACGGCTTTCATTCTTTGTTTGCCAAGAATCAGATCCTTATCTTGGAGTGCCTCGTCATATGTCCCCGATTCCGGGGGAATCAAGTCCGAGGACTCTCCTATTCCCATGAATCTCTCGAGGTCGTCTAACAACCCTCCCACTATAACGGGCTCGGTGCCAGAAAACGTATCATTTGGTATATCATCTAATCACAATTGAGGTTTGCCCTCTAAGCTCATTTAAGGTAATCTCATGGGGGTTTTCTTTGGTTCATATAGTTTTCTTCCAAAATCTAAAAGTGGAGTGCGGATGTCCACCTTTTGATCTTTGGAACTATAGAACATACACCCTTTTTGTTCCTTGGGGTATCTACAAAACAACCTTAATTCTCGATCGAGGATCCAATTTCTGGTTTCCTTGTCCAACACGTAGGGCGGACACCCCAAAGTTCTCATGTGTCTCATACTAGGCTTTGCGCCGGTCCACAATTCTTTGGGGTTTTGGGAACCGATTTGGATAGCACCAAGTTCGAGAATGTAAGTCATTTGTTTTCAGGTATGACCCACGAAGCGACTCTGGGAAGATCCGCGATAACTCATCATTGATCTAACAATTTCCAAAAGAATTATGTTTCTTTGCTCTGCAACCCCGTTTTGGTGAGGGGTTTCGGGTGCAGTGAGCTGGGATACAATCCCTTCATCTAGTAAGCAGTTCAAAAACTCATCGCTGAGGTATTTGCCTCCACGATCAGATCGTAGAGACTTGATACGTTTTTCCTTGTGATTCTCTGTTTGAGCCTTAAATTCTTAGAATTTCTCAAAAGTCTCAGATTCATACTTCATAAGGAAAATGTACCTTGAGTAATCATCAATAAAATTACTCATAACCTCCTCTTGCTTTGGTTGACATTGAACTACGCACATCTGTGTGAACGATCTCTAACACTTCTTTGACACTATTCCCCTTTGGCTCCAAATGCCCTCTCGGTCATATTACTCTCCAAACATGATTCGCAGGTTGGAATCGGTTCAACTTGGAGAAGCCCTAGTGAACCGTCTTTTACCAACCTTTGAATCCTATTTGGATTTATATGACCCAATTTATAGATGCCAAAGAAGTGTCTCGTTCACGTCTGATGAACGCCTTCTTTTATTGGAAACAGTTGATGTGTTATAGGATACATTTCGTGAGTGGTGTGCACAGTTAATTGTATAGAGATCATTCAACAACGTTCCATGACAGATAAATTTATCAAAAAATAAAATTGGTAACAACTTTATTAAAAAGTAACCAAAATATCCATCATAAAAGTTTAGAAACTGAAAATGAATTCTTTCTAAAAAAAATTGGAACGTAAAGAATGTCTCAAAAATTAAAGCAACTTTGTTTTCAAAAAGACAGTGCACTTCTCCCATCGCTTCACCGCCACTCAGAAGACGCCCGGTGTGATGAGGACCTCACTCCCACTAAGTTGCCGGGTCCGCTTGAACCCTTGTAATGTGAAACAAACATGATTAGTGGATCCCGTATCCACCACCCACAAAATGGGAGGCATACGCCGCTAAACAAGTTTCAACAACTAGTGCATGAGAATTACCTTTCTTTCCATCCCTCTTAGGTCTGGAACAGGCTGACCTCCAATGTCTTTTCTCACCGCATAGCTTGAAGCACTTCCCCTTAGTCGGGCTTGTTCACTCCACCACCCTTCTTCACCTTATCTTTGCCATTGGCAACACTTGAGTTCACTTGCTTGTGGCCTTTGTTCTTTTTCTTGTTCTTACCACCCCTTGGTCTAGAAGAAGAAGAAGGTCCGATTGCCACCAAGGCTTGGCTTTTACGCCCTCCAATATCGCCTCTGCCGAGACTAAAGCTTGCAAATGATCGCATCGAGAACTTCGATTATTCATCCGTAGTTCAACCTGAATTGTTCAAAGCTTTTTGGCAGAGAATGGAGCATGAAATCGATTTGGGTCTCGATATCGTATTCAGCAAGACCAAGTACCTCAAGTTTATTAAGGTGAGCCATCATCCGGAGAACGTGCTCTTACGGGCGTTCCCTCCACCATTTTCATAGAGAGCAAGTCCCTCATGATGATCGGACGAGCCACACGATTCGATGTTGAAACATCACTTTAAGACTAGTCATGATTTCGCGGCCGGTCTCAACGCTCGGTGTTGGTGTTGCAACACATCCGACATAAAGCCAAGATGGTACAATTAGCCATTTCGTTAGAGACCGCTCCCAACCAAAGATACTCTTTCTTAACCGCTTTTAGTGGACTCATCGATGGTTTATCCGGTTTAGGTGTGGTCGAACCCGGTTATGGCTTTTGCAAAGGGTGAGGACAATAGTGAGTTTTCGATTCCAATCAACAAAATTTTTCCGGTGAGCAAATTGTCTTTTCAAATATATTGAGCAATGGATTAAAAAGTCATGACATGATGAACTGAAATAAACAATAATATGCATAAGCACAAATATATCACAAGGTTTGATCACATGCATCATATTAAAATCTCAAAAAATATGAACACGATCGCCCAACATCTCAAAAACAGTTTAAATAAGCCACGTTGGGTGGGTCATTATTTAAACACATTCAAGCGGGTTACAAACAAGAACAATTACAAACCCTTAATATCCAGTTAATAGTTGGCTCCCACTTGACCAATATAAAAATCGACGAGGACTTGGAGAAGTATATGCATATCAATTTTATACCTAAGTAACAACCATGATTAAATCTGGGATTACTATTTCGCTTTTGATCGAGCCTCGTTGGGGAGGGTCATCGTAAATCACTAGTAATAACCCACAATCATCCGTTTTTGGAATTCATTCATGTGAAATATATCTTTTGACCGTCTCCGTTGGGGAATTTCTCCAAAAGAATTCACAAATAAATAAATCATGGAGGTCAAAATTAATTCAATTTTATTATCCGGAATAAAATTGTCAATTAATTATTTAAACATACTTAGTAATTTTGAAGTTGAGATTTTTCAATTTGGCAACCCTCATGCAAACACATTTAAACAAATTAAATAAAGCATAAGATAACACAAATAAATCAACCAAAACAGAAAAATAAACATATTGGGCACAAATTATCCAATTGTCATGGTTTGATTTTTCTTAGCTTGATCTTGAAGAAACACGTCTCAAATTTCTCCCACTCGTTCGTCTCGAAAAAATACTTCTCGAACCGCCGCCACGCGGTTGCAAAGCAGGGATGCTGCGCCGCATCCCAGGCCCAGGCCACTTAACTGGGGCGGCTAAACGACCTCTCAACCCTTTGGCGGCGGAATTAGGTGCCGCCCGGTGCTCGGCACGCCTCGGTAGATCGCGGCGAATTAAATTTGTTCTCGATAGCAACGATGCGCTCCGTAGCAGCAGCGCTCTCGCCCTCCGCCTCATGCGTCCTCGGCCCGGCGCCCGCGTCTCAGCGTCTTGGCAGCATCGCCCCGGCAAGCTCGGCACAGGCGACGTGCGACCATCTCATCTTGGCGCTAAACCGCCCGGCCTAAACCTAACGCCCAGCGTGCAGCTAACGGCGCCCGTCTTGCCTCACCTTTGGTTACGGATTTCATCATAATTCTTCGTCTCTTTGTTCCGTCGGGTTACAATTTATTTACAAAAAATAAATAAACCTAGATCTGAAGCCCCGATACAATACATTGATCAAATCAAACAAATCCTAGTCTACTCGTGGATTTTTCTCACGAGGCAAAACAAACCGAAACGAATCAAATTAAAAAAAAACCACGTTTATATGCATGCAAAATAAAACATTAAAATCCATGACAATTGGATACCAAAAAAACAGATCTAACAGTTCTACTATCCAATTTCAAAATTAATGTCCATTTAATTAAATTACAATTTAAAAAATTTGAGGCAAAACAAAGGGTGGCTCGATGCGCTTGTTGGGGAATGAGTTGCATGAGATCTATTCGGGGTGAATATTTAAATACAAATTTAATTCATTAATTATTACTAGCATGAATTAATCCTATATTAATTCAAATAATAATTGCAACAACATAGCATGCATATAAAAAGCCATAAAAACCCACGACGCGGAATCTACGGGCTTACGTGAACGTACCTCTCGGGATGGCAGTGACTTCGGTCGGACGGACTAACCAAAAGGACTTCCCAAGTATTCCCTTAGCCCCTGCTCGACAATCCGGTGGAAGGATACTCACGAACAATTAACAAAAGGAAAAAAAATAAACTTTGTTGCACCACTTATGTGGATTTGCTAATATTTCCAGCACATGGAATTGTACTTGGGAATGAACTAATCATCCCCTATTTATAGGAGGGAGGGTGGTCGAATTTTATGTGATATTTCAATGTGGGAAAAAACTTTTCTTGGTCACCAAGAAATCTTGAATATATCTTCTATATTCTTTTTCCCATAATTAAAATATTCCACAAAAAATCCCACCTCCTTTGTTATGGTGATTTTTGAAAATTTTGTGTTACAAGAATCCAAGATTTGGATCTTCTTGAATTTATGAGATATTCTTGTATTTCAAGAAATAAATATCTTCCATAATATATTTTCAAGAAAATCAAGAAAATCTTTCTTGCCCACTATATTTTCAAAATTTCGAAATTTACTATATAGATAACCAAGTGGGAGATTTCTTGAATTTAATGAGATAATCTTGTATTCCAAGAATACATTTTTTCATTCCATAACAAAATTCAAAGAAAATCTTTCTCCCTCTTTTATCCATAATTTTTGAAAATTTTAGAGGAAATATAAGCAACAATATTTATTTTATTTTAATCACCTTTTTAGTTATTGGACTATATGTTGGGCTACTCAGGGGGCCTTTAGGAGAATTAAGATTGGACCTTCTAATGGATCTTGAATATCTAATATTGAGCCACAATATAATTCAAGCCCATAAATATTAATTAATCCCACTACATAATTAATATTGCACCATCCATCTTAACCCATATTACAGTCAATATGGCTCCCGGTCATTATTTCCCGTGTTTAAGATTATCTAGCCCATTAATTAATTCAAGCCACTGAAATAGCTTTCCATTAATTAATATCTTTTATCATTGGTAAAGGAACGGTTCAACATTATTATCCATACCGGAAACTAGTTCCACTTGCAAGATTTGGTATGATAAAACTTATGAACCTCCCAAGGGGGAAAATCGAACAAGCGTACTTGCACACGATTCTCCTTATTAAATCTTAGCAATCGCATGTGACCAATAATATTACCCAATATATAGGGTATTGAATCTCACTGATTCTCTTCCCTTAATAAGTCAAAGCAATAGTTATTAACCACACTCAATCCTATTTAAGGGACGAAGATTAAGAAACAACTAACCACTGAGGTCCAATTCTTCCTAGTTCAGTTCTGAAGAATTTATCCTCCTGTAGGTCCTCTTCAATGCATCAGTCATGCACTAGTGTAATCTCTTGGTCAAGACAAACCAATCTGAGCCTTACACTACAACCTTTCACGATGGATTGTTCATTTCCATCTAGGTCGTGAATGGTGTACTTTTAGTTACAAGGAATTGTTAATTTAATCTTCAGTGATCTTGGTATCACTAAATTAACTACAATGTAACACGTACTATTTAATGAACAGTTATGCAGTAAATATATGTAACATTCAATCATATTTAAAGCATCAGTGATAAACAATTTATTTCAGTAAATAAGTCTGAAAATTCAGTTTCGATTATACAAAGTAAAAAACATACTTTTCAGTATAATCCCAACATTCCCACGTCCTTGCTCGACAATCCGGTGGAATGATACTAGCGAACAATTAACAAAAGGAAAAAATAAACTTTGTTGCACCACTTTCGTGGATTTGCTAATTTTTTCAGCACATGAAATTGTACTTGGGAATGAAAGAATCATCCCCTATTTATAGATGGGTGTTGCTCGAAAATTTGGGAAGAAAAACAATGTGGGAAAATCTTTTCTTGATCTCCAAGAAATCTTGAATATATCTCCTATATTCTTTTCCCCATAATTAAAATATTCCACAAAAATCCCACCACATCATATTATGGATTATTTTCGAAAAATAGAGGGTCCAAGATTCCAAGATTTGGATCTTCTTGAATTTATGAGATATTCTTGTATTTCAAGAAATACATATCTTCCATAATATCTTTTCAAGAAAATCAAGAAAATCTTTCTTGCCCTTTATTCTTCAAAATTTCGAAACACACTATATGAATAACCAAGTGGAAGATTTCTTGAATTTAATGAG
The DNA here is from genome assembly GCA_037126765.1 of Stenogyne calaminthoides. Classification (NCBI taxonomy): domain Eukaryota; kingdom Viridiplantae; phylum Streptophyta; class Magnoliopsida; order Lamiales; family Lamiaceae; genus Stenogyne; species Stenogyne calaminthoides. Next base: position 9,479,655 of record JBBCBC010000005.1, on the reverse strand, counting down.
ATAATCTTGTATTCCAAGAATACATATCTTCATTCCATAACAAAATTCAAAGAAAATCTTTCTCCCCTTTTATCCATAAACTTCGAAAATTACAAGGAAAAATAGGCAACAAATTTATTTTATTTTTAAACACTTTTTTCAGTTATTGGACTTTATCTTGGGCTACTTGGGGGGCCTTTAGGAGAATTAAGATTTGACCTTCCAATGGACCTTGAATTATCAATATTGAGCCACAATATTATCCAAGCCCATAAATATTAATTAATCCCACTACATAATTAATATTGCACTATCCATCTTAACCCATATTACTGTTAATATGGCTACCGGTTATTATTTCCCGTGTATAAGATTATCTAGCCCATTAATTAATTCAAGCCACTGAAATAGCTTTCCATTAATTAATATCTTTTATCATTGGTAAAGGAACGGTTCAACATTATTATCCATACCGGAAACTAGTTCCACTTGCAAGATTTGGTATGATAAAACTTATGAACCTCCCAAGGGGGAAAATCGAACAAGCGTACTTGCACACGATTCTCCGTATTAAATCTTAGCAATCGCATGTGACCAATAATATTACCCAATATATAGGGTATTGAATCTCACTGATTCTCTTCCCTTAATAAGTCAAAGCAATAGTTATTAACCACACCCAATCCTATTTAAGGGACGAAGATTAAGAAACAACTAACCACTGAGGTCCAATTCTTCCTAGTTCAGTTCTGAAGAATTTATCCTCCTGTAGGTCCTCTTCAATGCATCAGTCATGCACTAGTGTAATCTCTTGGTCAAGACAAACCAATCTGAGACTTACACTACAACCTTTCACGATGGATTGTTCATTTCCACCTAGGTCGTGAATGGTGTACTTTTAGTTACAAGGAATTGTTAATTTAATCTTCAGTGATCTTGGTATCACTAAGTTAACTACAATGTAACACGTACTATTTAATGAACAGTTATGCAGTAAATATATGTAACATTCAATCATATTTAAAGCATCAGTGATAAACAATTTATTTCAGTAAATAAGTTCGAAATTCAGTTAGTCAGATTATACAAAGTAAAAGCATACTTTCCAGTATAATCCCAACACTCGGGTCATTAAATGAATTTTAGATCATAATTCCCCCAGCTCCACTTTCCTCGCAACCTCCAACGTCTTGCACTCAGTTCCCCTGAATATCGGAACTAACCCCTTGAATCTGCTATCTGATTCACACGGATCGAAGCCCTCCTACCTTTGATATCCTCTCCTTTCACAGCCTAGATTAGTCTTGCTTCCCATGGGCCATTATTCCTTATGCCCATTAAGGTATTTCCTCGATCCAGGGTCTTGTATCCAGCTTCCCCGGGCCCAATCTTCTTAGATTTATTAGTCCAGTTCGGCCCAGCTCCCTGGAGCTTTAGTTGCTTGAGCCCAGCTTATCTGATGGGCCTTTTTCATTGATCTTCGTTTTCTTCCAGGCCCCTTAGTTTGGGGCCTCTTCAGTCTGTTCAAATATCAGGATCTTGGGCCCTCCTTATAAGTCCAACTCGTCTTTTTGGTACATATAATTATTCTCCAATTCTTCTAATATATAGTCAAACTACCACGTGTTTTATTCCCATTGGACGACACAAATATTCCCCATAAAACTCTATTTTTTAATATAACTATTATGTATAAAACTATCATTGTTAAGTAAAAAAACTAGGCTAGGTCTTGTATGCACCAGGGTACACCGTGCACTCATAGTGCATTTTAGAAGCGTGAAACTTTTTATGTTGAAAAATGTGACTTATTTACACAGAAAAGTGCAATTATTAATATGGTAATATAGTTGCACGTTTCTGTTTTTAATAGTTGCACGCTTCTAAAATACACTATGAGTGCATGGTGCACCCGGGTGGACATGAGACCCACTCAAAAAACTATCTCCATCTTGAATCGATCCATTAATATTGTTTAATTTTGCACTAAAAGAACAAAATCATAACATGTACTATGTTTAAATGTTATGGTATTTTTTCATAAGGGTAAGAATATTAATGAATAAATATTATGATATTAATATGTATTCAATTTTATATGGGGAAGAAAATTTTATAGGAGAATCGGTGAATTTTATATTTCAAAATTAATCTCTTTTTTTATATTTCAAATTGAAAAATTCGCACCTCTTGAGGGAATGAGATCACTTATTCTATAATTGGTGTTTCACTTTATATTTCATAACTAGTTTAATGCCCGCATGTTACGCTGGGTCTTTTATTAAAAAATATAACATTCTCATTAAATGATAATTTAAAAATAATATATATATATATATAAATATATTAAATATGAATTACTAATTATTTAAAGTGTATATTAACAACCTTGCTTAAATCTTAGAATAACATTATTATGTCAAATATTAATCATTCCTTTTAATATGAAGTTGAAACCTGAAAATTAAAAAAAAAAATCTATTAAGAAAAAAAAATAAAAAAATAAAATAAAGCAACGTTTAAAAAATACTAATATATTAATAATATGCATTAATAAAAAAAAGTAAATAAATTATAATATAAAATATTTTGTTACATAAAATAAATTAAGATATACATAAGAACAATAATAAAATAAAATTAATCATTAAAGAATTAATAATTAAATATAATTCAAATTAACATAATATACATTTAGATTGAATATTTTACTTATATTAAATTAAGTCAAAATAAAAATTAACTAAACAAAAATAAATGAAGTATATAATAAAGTTAAATAAATAAAATATAAAATAATATATATTAATTACACATTTTATAACATTCACACATACTTTAAATACCTAAATATATAATTAAAAAATAATTATATTGTGACATGTCATCATTATCTATGAATCAAATTTATTATTTACTTTTAACATAATTATCATTTCTTAATTAGGTGACACATCATTGAAATTCACAATAATGCGACACATAAGCAGTAGAAATTTCATATTAGTTGGTTGAGGGATGTTTTCAAAATCGATGTATGGTAAAATATTAAATATAAAAAATATTCAACAGACCACCATACCCTGGATCCATGTGTTAAAAATTCAGAAGGGTGAAATATTAGTAGAATACGAAAAATAGAATAGGGGAATCGAACCGTCTCTTGAGACGAAATCGTGGACCGATCCCTGATTTTTCCAATAATTGTATAATATGTTAATTAAATGGAGTGCCCTTTCAGAAAATGAGATTTAGACGGTTTTACACATATTTTTTCCAAATCTGTAATAAGCCAGTGCTGTTAGCCAATTCTACACGTGCTATAAAATTCATAAAGCAAACAACCCCAAAATCATGAACAGACGCATCAATATGATACTCTATCCACCTACTTAACATATATGATCCAAATTTAGCAGACCTATAATAAATAGACACACATTTTTTACATATATATATTTATATATTATGATCATAATTTGGCGCAGACCTATAGACATTGGCGGATCCATTATTATATATTGGCGCACTCTTTTTTGGCAAATAATTCTCTTATATATATTATAGTATTTAACTTGCACAGTTTTACTTCCATTATTTAATCATATATCAAGCTACATTTCTATGCAATTTTTCACCAATTCATATATATATATATATATCCATTAATCCATGTATATATTTGATAGGAGTGATTATAATGAAATTTTAATAAATTATGCACCACTCAAATTTTTTGCAATACGAAACAAAATTTCTCATATCTATGTTACATAACATGGTGGTGTAGAAACTGATGTATGTTATCAAATTGAGCTATGAAAACGCTGGCAAAATGAGCAACAATAACATGATTTTGAACCATTTTCAAAATATGAGAATTCGTCGAGAACAATTGTAATATTTCTTTTGATAAAAAAAATTTCGTTTGCAACTTTTAATATCATATGTTTTCAAATTATATATTGTCTATGTGTTTTTTATGTTACTCTTTTTTTAGGAACTTGCTTTTGCATTTTGAATTGTATAAATTTCGATTTAAAAAAAAATATATTTTTAATAATTATATATGCATATGCTATTTAGAATTTTTGGATTCGCCACTGCAACAAAAGGTAGGATAACAATCAATTTAGCTAATCGACATTCTAATGGGTCTGGTAACATAGGTTCTAGATTAATTATTATTTTGGTAGTAATTACAATATCAATATATTTTTTTTACTATTTAATTTTTAATTCATCTAATATGGGAACGAAACAACTAACAGGTTCAAATAATTTTTTTCCTGAGGAATGGAATTTTGTATTTATGAAATCTCAGTTAAATCCAATTCAATTTTACAAATGACGACTTAAATTTTTTATGCGTTTTAATTTTTTTTAACACAACTAAAATATATATATATATATATATATATATATATATATTTACAAAAAAAATTGTGAACTTAGTTCACAAAAGTTTTATGATGAATTTGGTATAATTATTTATTATACCAAGTAATATTTTTTAGTATATAAAATGTCATTATTTAATAATTTTTTGATATGTTAAATATTTCATATGTTAAAAGATGATACTTCGTAATCACTACTTTATGAAGGCAAATTTTTATATGCAATATTTCATGGATTTAGAATTCGTGAAATATGACCCACGGGTCAAAATTAACACAAAAACAAAAGATTTGTATATTTAATGCTGGTCGAACTGGGTCAAATGAATATTTTATAAAAATCCGCGTAAAGATAGAACAATAAACTCGCTTCAAAATCTATGTTACTATAAGGGTAAACATGTGTTACGTATGTGTTACTGAAAGAAAGGATTCTTAAAACATGACTTGTGGGTCACAAGGAGAAGCGCATAAACACAAAGTGAAAAATTCACAGATTCTATGGGGGTCAAATTGGGTCAAAAATATTTTTCTATAGAAATTCGTGCAAGTGAAAAACAACAGATGTCGAGATATGTGTTACTATAAAGACAACAATTTGTTATTGTACGTACATATATGTGTTACAACAATGACAAATAACACATACTTATTTCTCAGTACATATATATGTCAGTAAGGTATTAAAAATTATGTTACTATATGATCAAAATATGTTAATGTGAAGAGAAAGGTGTGTTATTGCACAAACAAAACGACATTCCCTCTATTTTCATCCGCTTCCCCTTCTATTTTTTATCTGCTTCTCCTTCTGATTTGTGACCAACTGTCGTAAGTAAAAGCTCAAACAACCAGATTACACTATTGAATTAGTAAAAGTATTTTTTTTTATCATCACGTAGTAACAAATAATTGCCCTTACAGTAACACATACGTATCCTTATAGTAATAGAAAAAATCCATTTAACCCGATTCTTTCCACATAGGATCTGTAAATTTTCAACTTCTTATTTTAATTAATATTTCACAGAGAAACTTTTTTTTACAGGAAAATCCCCTTATAAATTGACCAAAATTACTCTAATCTACCTATTGGAAACCCTAATCTAAATGATTTTTAATTGCATAAGCACCAATAGAGTTTAGTACACACTGACTTCCAATTTTTTTTCATAATTGGCTATAAATATCATCCCTATTTGTGTGGTTTGCATATCCACGGATTAATTAATCATAAGTTATCACAATGCTCCTAGCTCAGAATTCATTTTTTAGCTCTCAACTATTATCTTCTTTCACAAATCATAACCACAAAATTAAAGTTCCAACTTTGTGTATTCATGGAAAGAAAAGGTTAAACTCAAGAAATACAAAATTGGGTGGTAATTACTATGATGGCGGTTATGCTCACTCGACTGCTTCCCACCACAGTCAAGAATTTAAACCCCCGTCGCAGGCGGAGTATGGTGGTGGGATCGTAATCGATAAATTCTTTCAAGAAAAGAACATTTTCATTACTGGAGCAACCGGCTTTCTTGGAAAAGGTATATATGTGCATATATAGAGGACAAATTTGAAAAATTAAAAGTCAAAATGATGAAAATCAAAATTTGAAAAAATTAAAGAACGAAAAATATATTTTTCTAAAAAATTCTTATACTTTATAAATGTATATCTTTCAATTTTAAAGTCATTTATTTCTAATGTTCAAAATAAAATTAAGAAACCCTCTACTAACGTGGGTGTGGGCCTTTTGGTTCTCGTACTAAAAAAAATTCATCTCATCTAAAAGTCTGAACTTATAAAAAAGTGTGTAATCAATTTGTTTATATTATTTTCTTAACATGTCTTAATTTGAAATATTTTGCAGCACTAGTCGAAAAGTTACTGAGATCCACACCTGTGGGCAGAATCTACGTACTTGTGAGGGCTAGTGATGCGGAGGCTGCTGTCGATAGGCTCTTAAAAGAGGTAAAATTTTCCATTTTCCTCATCTTAACTTTCACAATAAATTATTCAGGAAATTTTTTTTAAGGACAGTAACTTTAGGGGGTGGCAAAACAAGGAACGTAACTTTCCGGGCTAGCAAAACAAGGAACATAACTTTAAAAAGTAGAAATGTCAGGCCAAATTAGTTTGTGTTATTTTAATTAAAAAAATTACATTGTTCACATTTTATTGTTATTTTTTGATTAATTAATATATTATAAAAATTAGATTTTTTTAAATATAAATTTTATGATTTTTTAAAACTTTGTGGATATATTTTATTAGATAAATTTATAGAATATTAAATATATTTTTTTTAGGACCGTAACTATAAGGGCGAAGCAAAACAAAGACTGTAACTTTTTCGGACAAGCAAAAAAAGAACTGCAACTTTAAACAGTAGTGATTTCAGGACAAATTAGCCCAAATGATCCTAATTTGCCTTAAATTGCTACATTTTAAAGTTACGGTTTTTGTTTTGCCATCCCGAAAAGTTACGGTCCTTGTTTTGCCACGCCCTTAAAGTTAGGTCCTTAAAAAAAAAAATCCCAATTATTCACCCAAAATTTTGTTCCTTTTTCTGTGGTTTGATTGCAGATTATAGGGTCGGAGTTGTTTGAATGTTTACGCGAAAAGCATGGGAGCTCTTACGAAGAGTTTGTGCGAACAAAGTTGATACCAGTTGTTGGAAATATATGCGAACCAAATATGGGAATGGACGCACATTCCGCACACATCATCATGGAAGAAGTAGATGTCATAATAGAATCTGCTGCTAACACAACCTTCATTGACAGGTTACTTTAGAAATTAAAACCTCCAATTTTATTAAATATTATACTAATTACTCGATCGTGCTAATTGCCTACAGGTATGACGTGCTACTTGATGTAAATGTAAACGCCCCTCAACGGCTGATGAGGTTTGCTAAAAGATGCAAGAACCTCCAGTTGTTCGTACATATTTCAACTGGTATATAATATATATTTATTTAAAATATCTGTATGTATATACTCTCTCCTATTCAAAATCCATGTCATTTTAGATCAATGTACATATATATATTAAGAAAATTATTGACTCCTTATTATATCCTTAATTAATTGCTTTGAAATTTTGAAATTCTATATACGACTTTAAAAGTTATTACTGTTTAAAATATTTTTAATGACTTTAAGGGTAAGTTAGGAAAAAAGATAATTAATTGAACTTGAAAATTGCAAAATGATCACCTATATTACAAATTATGAGAAAAATAAAAAATTACATCTAAAAAGAATTTGAGGGAGATATACTAGCTAGTAAAAATAATTGTAATTATAATTGATTGATTAACTTGATGCATGCATGCAGCATATGTTAATGGACAAAGAGAAGGGATAATCTATGAAGAACCTTTGATCATGGGACAACACGGGAGAAACGATAACAAAGAGCAATCATTTCCTTTGGATTTAAGTTATGAGATGAGCCTGGCTATGAAACAATGCTTAGCTTCAACAAATTCCGATGCAAACAAAGATTTGATAAAGCTAGGCATGGAAAGGTTTGTGCTTGCATATATATACTCCTCCCAATATATAAATATATAGAGAAATATGTATTTTTTGTCTAGTAACTTTGCCACTCTTTGGTTTTGATCCTATTGACTTTTACATTTTGATTTTCGTCCTGTAACTTACACAAACCCAAACCAACATGTGGTAAATTAAAGTGCAAAACTTACAGGAACAAAAAAAAAAATTAAAAGCCAGTAGAACCAAAAAGTTGAAAGTATATAAGTTACATGGCGATAATCAAAATTTAAAAGTTAATAGGACCAAAACTAAAAATGGTAAAGATACATGATGAAAAAAATTCAGAGAAGATACTCTGAATTATATTGCATTTATTAACAATTGTAAACCATTTAAAGTAACCGGTCTAAAAGTGACCTGAACACAACCAATATGTAAGAACTTATGAGTTCTTTTGTAAGGTAAAATATCATTTTTACTAAGCAATTTAATAACCATCTCTTCTTCATAAAGAGGTATTGAGGATTCAGTAGTTTTAACAATTTGTCTAAAACCTATTTTTTCAAAAGCTCCTAATTTGTAAACCATTTTAGGTTCAATTTTAGGAATAGTCCATTTATTCAATAAATCAAGATTTTCAGGAATATCATATTCCTGAGTCATACTGTTCTTAACAATATCCTTTAATCGGAACAGATTCATTAGAATCAAGATGTATTGAATCATGAAACCATATAACTTATATATACCCTACTTCTCATGGCTCTGATACCATATTAACATAAGGATCGTGCAAATATCTATATCAATAGTATCTTGTGGATCTTTTACAAACACATATAGGAAATTACTGAGAAATTCCATAGTCCATGAGTTAACCTGAAAAAAACTTTTACACCCAGAAACGTCTGCGCCTATTCATCGGCAAAACGGCAAAAAGGACTTGCCCACATGGTTAACTCATGAATATCACTAGAAAGCTCAAACCTACCGGTTAAACCAACTCTACCTTTGATATATCAAATTACAGATCAATATAGGAATATAATTCCAAATGCACATGATAGTAGAGTATAGTTAAGTCAGGTCATGATTCAATTCAAGTAATTTAGCCGACCATTGAGGCGGCAATCATTAGAAATAAAAATTTAAAATACAGAATTTAAATAACAATATACCTTTAAAAGCCACAAAAAAAACCAGGTTTATGAACAATAATATTACAAGGTTACAAGGTTGCACACTAGAGAGGGATTTAGAGAGAGAGAAAGGGGGCGGGCCTAAACTCGAACCTCACGAAAAAGAAAATATGTTTATTTATAGATGAAAGAGCCGGACATCAAACCTCGGATTTCAAAATAAAAAAGAAATAGTGCAGAAAAAAACAAAGCCACAAAAAGACAAAAAAAGTTTGAATAGTAATTACTATTCATGAACAATACTTTTTGTCTGGCCGATGCAAGCAATGATTTAAATTTGATTTTGTTCGACATCAGAGCTACATCTTTCTTTGGAATGTGCAAAATCAAAGTCTTTCTAAATCGCCATTAATGAAGCTTGTTTCTTCGTAAGAATTAGAGTCTTCTTAAATCCTTTTAAGGAATGAGGATAATGTCTTCCTTCATTAATATCATTCCTCAGTATCTCATTTTCTCCAAAGACAGAATACATATTTCAAGAATCTTAATTTTCTTCTTGTAACTTTGAGATAATTTTTATCTCGGATTTCATTATTATTTTCATAAAAAATAACATGAAAATGGACCTTCCAGATATTAGAAACTGGCATTAGTTTGGAGCTATTTAGATATAATCTCCAATCTTCCATTAACACTTTCTTTCTTTAAGTTTCTCTTTAAGAGAATTTTCAAAAGATCAAAACTTTCTTGAAGAGAAAAGTCTTGATAGTCTTCATTTGGGTCCCCGAGCATCTTGTAATTCGTAACCGGAAATCATAGAGACATCGATTTTGAATCGTAAAAAATCAATATCATTGAATAAATCTTTCTTGATATGATCCATATAAAGATCCATAATTTTTTCCTTGGGAAATAAACCAACATATTTCTTAGAATATTCGAGAAAATGAAGAAAGACTATTTGAAGTCTTTTCACCGTAAGACTTTTTTATATTCTTCTATTTTGGATTTAATCCTATTGATATTTTCTCGCAAAGGTGGCTCATGGGAGCCGGGAGTAATAACATTTAAGTTATTCCAAAATCTCGTAGAGTATGGATCCTCCATAAACTTGATATACCATCTTGGCCTAATCAATTGGGTCTCCATTTCCAGACCCATGGGATTCAGGAATTAACAAAAAACATACAAATAGTTTTACTACTTGTATTATGAGTTTTTAATGAAGAAAAATTAATAGAATATTCTTCCAATAGAGATTTAATCTCTTCGGTGCAAAATATCCGCTTATAGTACCAAAATTTCTCCACCAGGAGAAAAGCCAATTAGAAATTTGATTCCTACTGATATTATCACAAATTTTTATCAGCCAAGTGTGAGAATGCTTAGCATTCTGATAAAATAAAGTTTTATAAAAACTTTGTAGATAATCCCAATAATTGTATTGATAAATTGTTTTAGTGACTTCATTAATCATGCTTCTCTCAGGAAAAGGAGAAGTACCCCATTCTTGGATGGAGATGATTTTTTTAATGATAAATTTAGAGTAATTTATCACTTTACTTTTAGGAGGAAAATGTTGAATATCTACACTTCCAAGGCTGATGAGGATATTCTCATAAAATCCTCTAGTCTTATAAGTTTCCACATTCCAACTATTAGTTGAAAATACCTATCCATAAAGAATCCATGGGGCCTCTTTGAATTTTTCATCATCATCTTCGATGACAAGAATCAATTCTCTCTTAGGAGAATCAAAGAATTTATATTCTTTTCGAAGGATCGAAGAGTATGACTCATCATCATCGTGTTTTGAGGATTGTCCCGAACCGAATATTCTCGCTTTCCGTTGTTTGAGGAATTCTTGAAATTCCTTATCAAAATTTTCTCCTTTTGACGAAGAACCAATACCGTAAATGTTATGGTTGTAAAGGGATTTCTTCCTTTGTTGTAAAATAGGAGATCCTGCCTCCTTCCTTCCTCTATAAGAGGAATAACTTCTTCCGCATCGACTCATAACTCGTCATGAAAAAATAAATTCACGAAGTTAAAAAATATGGGAGATGATTATCTTTCCTTGCTTATAAACAATATCAAAATCAAAATAAGCAAGATGAGATTGCCATCGGGCAAACATTTGTTTAGAAACATTATGTTCAAAATCTTTGAAGAGCATAAAAGTAGCGACGCAATCCGGTTTTAATAGTAAATTTTTGATTATATAAATCATCTAGAAATTTAAGGACACATTTGACAATAGCAAGAATTTCTTTTTAGTGGCGTAATAATTTTTTTCGACTATTATTCCATTTACCGTAATAAAATCTAATGATATAATCCTTTTTTTATTATCAGGATTAATTTGTTTTAAAATACCTCCATACCCCAAACCGAGGCATCGGTTTCAACATTTTTTTTTCCCAAGAGGGATTAGCCAAAGATAAGACAAGTAATATTTTTAACCTTTTTTTTTTATCTTGATAATGACTTTAGTATGATCATCATTCCAAGGAGAAGGATTCTTTTTAAGTCTATCATATAAGATAGCGGAATCCTCAGCAAGATTCTTAATATAAGAAGACACATAATTAAGGCTTCCTAAGAATCTCTCAGAATCGAAGTTTTATCGGTTATAACATCGTGGAATTTATTACCAAATTCAATACTTTTTGAATTTGAATAATATTACCTTTATCAATAATATGATCAAGAAATTTTACTTTAGTCCGAATAAAACCATTTTAGGTTTTGAAATAACTAAACCATTTTTAATGACTAAGTTTTTTAAACATATCAAGATGTTTAAAATGTATTCCAATATCTTTAGAAAATACAAGGATGTCATCAATATAGACAATAATAAAATCACTATAAGGATTAAAAATATCATTCATAATTTGTTGAAATTTCGGAAGGAGCATTTTTAAGACCAAAAAGGCATAATAGTTCATTCATAATGACCAAATGGAACATTAAAGACAGTTTTATACCTATCAAGGTTGATTAATGAATTTGCCAAAAACCTGATTTTAAATCAAATTTAGAGAAAATAAGAGCATTGACTAACTGTCAAGAAGATTTTTTTTTTTTATTAGGAATAGGATGTCTAATCCATTTTAAAACCTTATTGAGAGGTTTATAATTAATAACCAATCGAGGAAACTCCGTTCCTCGCCGTAATGTTTATTAACTTAGAAAGCAAAGACAAGACCAAGGAGATTTAGAAGGAGTTATGCTTTTTTTTCCGTAATAAGGAAGATATTTCATTTTTTACATAACTCTAAGTATTCGAGTTCATTTGACAAGGTCTAGACTTAGTCGGAATTTTATTTTCTTTTAAAATCTTCTTCTTCATAAGGAAGAGAAACTATATGTTTCTTTCTGTCCCAAAAAGCATTAGGAAAATCATTACAAATTTCAATAGAAAATTTATTTATTAAAAATTTGATTTTATCCTGTAGTTTAGGATTATTTAATCTATCACTTATAGTAATAGAATTAAGCTCATCTTTAAGAAAATTGATTTGACAATTTTTATTATTAATTTGATCTTGAATCAAATTAAGAACCTTATGAATAGGTTTAGTGATAAACTTGAAAGTAATAGGTTTACCATTATAAGTACCTGTAATACCTTTTTCACCAACAAAGGTAAGAGGATATATTTTAAATAGAAAAAGAAGACCAATAATCATTTGACTGGTGATGTCTTCAGCAATATGAAAGTCGTTAGAAATACAACAACCATCTACACAAACATAAACATTTTTAAGCTTATAATTAATCGTTAAAGATCCTCCACCTGCATGAGAAAGTGAATGAGTAGTTTTTTCAAAAAACTTAGTAGGGATTATTCCTAACTGTATGACACTTAAATCAGCACCACTATCAATCATAGCAATAGAATCTTTCTTATAAGAATTATTTATAAAAAGAGAAATCTTAGTATACCATTTCTGTGATATAATCATATTGATGGTAGATAAATGATTTCTCTCAATATTAACATTGTCATCAATTTCAAAGTATTGTGAAAGAGCTTTATAGTTAGTTTCACTATCTTCAATTTTTTCTTTACCTTTCTCAATAAAAGAAAGACGAACAGAAAGATCTGTATTCTGTTTTTGAAGAATCTTCACATCAATTTTGAGATTATTAATCTCATGAACTAAATCATTTATAGTCACTGGATTATTCTTTATATTTTTAGGCTTAAGAAGTCTTTCTAATTCACCCATATTATAATAATTACCATCAATCTTTTTAGAAAGACTAGTTTTATCATTGTCTTCATTCTTAGAAGAATCATGAAATTGTTCAATGATTTTATCTCTTAAACTAGAATTTTTTATATGTTTAAGAAATTCTAAAATATTATTATTAGTTAAGACACTAATATTCATATCTTGAAATTGACTCATGAGTTTATAAAACTCATTATCAATATTATTAGTATTATCAGTATTACTCAATGTGAAAGCAGATCTGCATACAACGGATGGTACAATTCATATACAATCAGCAAGGCTTTTGGAGAAATGGCTCTCAACGAAATAAGAGAAGACATACCACTGCTCATTATCAGGCCTTCTATTATTGAGAGCACTTACAAAGAGCCTTCTCCTGGATGGATATTAGGAAATAGGTTTCTAATTTAATTTCTTGCTTAATCTTCCTTAATTAATTAATTATATATCCTGTTTTCTTACTTAATGATTTTTTTAATTAATATCGGATGTTAGGATGTCTGATCCGGTGATTATTTCTTATGGTAAAGGGCAACTTCCAGCCTTTTTCGGAAATCCAGAAGTGATTTTGGATATCGTAAGTGGAAATAATATATTATCATGCATTCTTCTAATGAATCCAGCTGTACTTTCCTGAATATCAATGCTAGAGAATGAAAAGTGAAGATAGAAAAATCGAGAAAAAAAGTTTGTTGATACCATAACTATCCTGTAAACTGTTTTCGTTCTAAAAAAAATTTAACTATCCAATTTTGATCCCAATTTACCGAAAAATGAAAATTTTGTCGTTTTCAGTCATGCAAAAGTCAAGTGCCGATTAAAGTTGAGAATTTTCGAGTTCGTAGCTGACGTAGAGGCTGCCTATTATAATAAAAATTCATTTTAAAAGAAATTAGAAAGAGCAAGAATATTATTCCTAAGTTGTTGAAATAATACATTTTTTTGTAACAGTCAGCGTCCATATCAGCTACAAGCTTGAAAATCCAATATTTTAATTGGCATGTGACTTGTGCATAAATGAAACAACATAATTTTTCCATTTTCGTTGAAAAATAGGATCAAAATTGAACAATGAAAATAATTATGAGACCAAAATTGAATAGTTAAATTTTTTGGAATGAAAAATTGATTACAGGAAACTTACGAGACCAATAAACTTTTTTTCTCTAGAAAAACCAGAATAGCTTACACTATTTTCTCAGGGAAAAATACATCCTGTAATTTTATCATTTTTAGTTTTGGTCTTATTCAATTTTAAAATATTTGATTTTCGACACATTCAAATTTTTATCCAATTGACTTTTAAATTTTGATTTTCGTCCAATAACTTACATAAATCAAATCAAAAAGTGGTAAAAATGTGTGAGTTACAGGAAGAGAATCAAAATTTAAAAGTTTAAAGGACATGAAAATCGAAAGTGTGCAAGTTACAGAAGAAAAATGAAATTATAAAAGTCAATATATATAGGACCAAAACTAAAAAGTGGCAAAGTTACCTAGACGAAAAAATATTTTTCCTTTATTTTTTTTATGTGTGTCGTTCTCTCTTGGATCAAGGTTCATTGAATTGAAATGCAGACGATGTAGACTCATCAATTGCCAAACCAAATTTGGAATTGAATTAAATTCACTTATTTGTGGTATGCATGTATGATCAGATACCCGTGGATATGGTAGTAAATACAATTATTGCAGCAACCGCGAAGCATGGAAATCTGCAGAAGTCGCGTGAAGTGAATGTGTACAGTGCGTCATCCAGCTCTGTGAATCCTCTATTATTTTGTGACGTTTTTGAGCATCTTTATGCGTACTTCAAACTAACGCCTTTAGTTGAGTCCCAAACTGTCACCAAAATTAAATTTTTCGACAATTTCAACGATTTCTCCAAGTATACAAGAGAAGAATTTTTTCCGCGCAATGCACTAGCTGCATATGCTGAGCAAATGTGCAAAATCTATGAATTTGTGGGATTCTTCCTTGCAAGGTACGTAATCTATATAGAGTAAGTCACTGGTGAAATTTGTTCGTAATATGAAATTTATATCATTACATTTATAAACTTATACTATAATATTTATCAATTAATATCACTGCACTTATAAACTAATATAATATCATTAAATATTTTGGGTATTAGTTTATAAGAGTGTGGTATCAGTTTATAAGTATAATTAATTGTATTAATTTAATGCTATGAACATGTTTCACAATAGAGTTTGTGTCGATCAAATCATTAGATAAATTATAGTTAGTTGATGCTAATTAGATATTACTAATCCACATATATAAAATGAACCTAAGATGCAATTGAAATATAAAACTCATTAACAGAAAAAACGAAAGAGTTAAATGTATATGTACACAACATAATTTTGAAATCAATCATAAAACTGTCATATGATTAAATATTTGTCGTTTTACTAATATTATATATCGAAATACTATTTTAATTGTTATTTTGATTAGTATGATAACATTTTAAATTGTTGGTTCAAAGGAATCGTTTGCTAGTTACTAATTCTTTTTTAATATATTATATTATATTCAGGTTTGACTCAAGCAATACTCTGAAGTTAACAGCAGAAATGTCAAAAGAAGAGCAACTTAACTTCGAACTGGATGCAAGAAAAATAAACTGGGCGGAGTATTTTCAAAATCACATTTCTGGCCTGAGAAAATATATAATTAAGTAATAACCGCAAGACAGCGTAAGGAATATCTGCGTAGGTCTTTTTGCAAGTATAATTGCATGTTATTTTCCTACTCTTGTAATAAGTCTACCGAGTTAAAAAAATATTTTTTTTTACTCCTGTAACATAAGTCTATTTCAGAATATGTTCTTTATTTATCTTTAACAATTGAAGTCCCAAAGTGGCAACTTTTTTTAATCAATTTTGGTTTTTTTACTGAAAAATTAAATTTCCCCCCGAATGGCACACCTGCTATTCACACGTGTGAATCAAAATGGGCTTTTGGTCAAATATGCAATTTTGGACCTCTCCTATATATACATACTAAAAGTTATATTAATTCAAAATTATATATGGTTGTTGTGTGGCCAAAAAATACACCCAAATATAAAATTTAGATTGCAATCGATCAATTTCATATAATTTAAATTGCAATTGAATAAAAAAAAAAATTTGTATATGTTGGAAGTTGAAAATATAGCTGTCGTACAAATTAAATTGACAAATTAATATTAACCCTTACAAAAATGGTGAACGTAGTTGTGAACGTCAAGGAGACTGCCTTCATAACTAATCAGTGTTTTTATAACAAGATTCAATCCCCCAATTCTCTTAAATCACGGGTCTGTAAATTGAGGCTGAAAACTATTGTTCTTCGTTAAATTGAGTTCTCGCGGATTTAGGGTTGAATATTGGGGAAGTACGCGATTGCAGAGAATTTGGGGTATTTAATCCCGTACCCTTTTTTTAGATTAGTTAGTTTCAATAATTTTTTTAATTAATTAATAATGTATATTTCATTAATTGACAAGTGTATTAAATTACGTCAACTTAGCATCTCAAATACAAGCCTCGTCGGAATTTCCAATTTATATTGGCACGTAACCGGCACGCTGATGAAACAATGTTGTCTTGAGTGATTTTCAGCAATATAAACGAAATGTGAGCCGTTCTACTAGGTATAAGACGATAATTCAGCAATTTTAGCAGTTATGAGACTAAATAATTCCAACAAATAATTATGAGACGAATATTGAGCAATTATAATATTTGAGAGGTACGTAATGAATGTTAGGCCTTGATTTGATTGTGGCTGTATTTTTGTGATATTGTTGTATCTGATGTATCCCTCTTAGGGACATGTCTTATGTTCCTATGAGTGGGTGCAACTTTCTTTTGTCTTCTCTAATAAAAAAAAAAAACAGAGAGAGACAGAAATTTCCAAAATATAGTTATGGGAGTAAATAAAAAAAAAGTGTAAAAATTATGGGACCGAGATTTAATCCCCATTTATACATATACATATATATATTACGATCATAATTTGGCACACATACATATACGTACATATATATAGCCACACAAGATAAGAGAATAACCATCCCAGTGCATGCATGGATCGAGCACGTTAGAATTAGATTGGGAATAATATTTTTTAAGGACAAGAACTTAGAGAGGGTTGTGTTTTAAGGACAATAATTTTATGGGCTTGGAAATGTAGGACAATATGCTTTAAAATGTGTAAATATAGGGCAATATGTTTTAAAATTTGTAAATATACGACAATATGTTTTAGAATCTGTAAATGTAGGACAATCGAACCCGAATAAGCCCTAAACTTCACGTGACATTTCAACCCGATTTGGGCTTATTCGGTTCAATTGTCCTACATTTACATATTTTAAAAACATATTGTCCTATATTTACATATTTTAGAACATATTGTCCTGCATTTCCAAGGTCATAAAATTATTGTCCTTAAAACACAACCCCCAAAGTTACTGTCTTGAAAAAAAATATTTTTTCCAGAATTCGTTAGACAAGTAACTACTAACTTATAAATTAACTAAAGCTAACCAAACTAATTGAAACCCTGATCTAACTGATTTTTTATTGTATATAGTACATAAACATTATATGCAGCAATATAATTTATTAAACACTGACTGCCAAATTATTTTTATAATTGGCTATAGATATCATCCCTAATATTTGTATGGTATGCATATCCACTAACTAAAAATTCATATTTTAGGTCCCCACTATTAAGTTCTTTCAAAAATAATAACCACAAAATAAAAGGTTTAAAGTCAAGAAGTACAAAATATACATATAGGGGATGGGAGTTAGGCGGGCGAATGGCCACCCTTGGCTAATAATTTCCTGGTTGAAGTAAATCGCAAACTTTAAATCCAATAATTAATGCGGACTAAATTGATAAGTTAAAAAGCGGTCTACTTGCACTGACACATATGAACTGGAAAATAAATGGATTTTTGTGATACTTGTGCCTGTACTAATTCTTCTATGGGGATGCTTCCATCTCCTCAAGACGGCGAGGGAAGATTCCGCCGGGCCATACAAGTTTCCGATTATTGGAAACGCTTTTCAAAATGGGGGTTAATTGTAGGAAGTGGTCCAATGAGAATGAGTCTTTCATGAAAATGATCTTTTTTAAACAAAAATAGTCGCATACCAATTTTCCGTCCAATAACTAATGGTTATAAGTGCGTGATTGACACGTGCTGTTAAATCCTTATTTCAATTAATAATTTAAAGTTTAAAAGAAACAAATGATAATAAAAGAATAGATACTCTCATATATATATTAACTTGCGTTTTATATATGTCACCCTGTCTTTCCCTGCCCGGCGTTGCCTGCACGCCGCCGCCACTGACGCTTCACCGCAATCGCCACCCCTACCCTGTCTTCACCCTCCTCGACCAGCCATCATTCCACCGCCACTACAGAACCGCCACATTCTTCCAAACAACCTCACGAAAGATTTGAGTTCGAAATCTGATTCTGGCCATGAAATACGTCGAGGCTCTGCACTCTATCCTCGTATCAGCGCGAGGAATCAAAGCCCCTTGTCAATTTTAGATTTTAATCCCTCATTCATCTCCAATTTCTGATTTTTCTTAGAGTGTATTTTTGCGATTTTTAGATCCGATTTTGGTGCAATTTTTGTTGAACGTGGTGCGCTTATTGAAAGGTTTGCGACTTTGGTCTTGAATCGATCAAATTCGGGTTTTTTTGCCACATCAGGTTATTTTACATTTTAAAATATCACTACAAAAAAATGAAGAATTGCCTACGAAAATTTTCAAATGGCTACAAAAATAATTTGGTTTCTAAAAAATGAGGATTGACTACGATTGCCTACCAATTTTTAGAATAATCTTTGAAAAAAATACATAAAAAAATAATTCCCTAGGCAAACAAATTAATTACCTATGAGCAATCTACCTACACATTCGTAATTTCCATAGGCAAAGTTACCTACACAAATAATTTTCTAGGCAATTTACATTTTCGTAGGCAATTATATTTTAGTTTAAAAATAGCCTATATAATTAGAAAATTTTGTAGACATGGCGTAGGTAAGTCTTACTATTTAAGGACGAAATTACTTTCGTTGAAAATTTCATAGGCATATTGAAAAATTTCGTAGGCAATGCACTATTTTCTTGTAGTGTTATATTAAAAAAATCTGAAATACTATTTTATATTAATAAAACTATAAAAATAATTCAAATAAATTAAAAAAACATAAATATAAAACTTAATACTTATTATTTTTAATTAAACCAAAACTATTTAAAAAGCTATATTAATAAAATTTTAATTAAATACTTAAATAATTTAAATAAATTAAAAAATATATATTATATTTTTTCCACCCTCTATAAGTTAATGTACTAAAAAAAATCTTGCAAGAGTGTTTCACGGGGGAGGGGAGTGGAAGAGATAGTGAGTAGTCTCTGATGAGAACCGCGATTTGTGATACGATAAATTGGCCTCAGAGCAAAGCTAGAGGAGAATGAATATAAAATCGGCATACCGGCTCAAAAAATAAGGAGAGAACGATTGGTTTTGACAAAGTTGCCAAGAGAAAAGTTATTATTATTCATCATATTCTCAAAAGAAAAACGTCGGCCACATATAAATAGGAAAAAAGGACTAAAAATCTACCTAAAAGGACTGAATCAAATCTAATCTAAAAGATATCCTAAAATAAAATAAATAACCAAAAAATAAAGGAAAAAGAAGTAAATCTTGAGATTCTTGCCAATCTTGTGTAATCTTGCGAATCTTGCTATATCTTGTGAAATATGGGACAATATCTTTGATAAATATGGAACAATTTTGCATGAATCAAAACTGGGATAATATCTTTTCTCGCAAGGCTCATTCTCGCAAGGCTAATTGGGCCTAAAATTCTCGTTCGCATCATTCCCGTCCCCTTCAAGATCGTCCTTGTCCTCAAGGACCAACTATGGGAACGCTCTCTTATCGAGCCTAAGTGATCCCCTTCATCTAATCGCCGTTTGCCTGCCACCAAATAATTGAGCTCTTTTTTTTTGTGAATTATACCATTTTATTAAATTCGCTGGAATTGATGAAATGACGTCGTTTTTGGTCTTGCATTTCAGCCGGAAATCTCCAAATTGAACGCTCACATGTAAAGCGCATGACGAAAAATGACGTTGTTTCGTCAATTACAGCGAATTTGGGACGAAAATGGTAAGATTCGCGTAAAATTGGGACCAATTTCGTACATCAAATTTTCTGGGACCATTTTGAAAAAGTGAAAAGTTAATAAACTATTATGGGTTGGCATAATGCATCAAAAGACCCCTGAACTGTCAACTTTTATTTCAAAGGACCCCTGAACTCTATTTTGTTTTAAAAAGCCCTTAAACTATATAATTTTATTTCATAAAATCCATAAACTATTTTTTTTTTGTTTTAAAAAATCCTTAAACTATATAATTCTGAGAAAAAAAAAAATTGGTTCCATAACTTTCCTGCAATCCCTTTTTGATCCCAAAAAAATTAACTTTTCAATTTTGATCCCATAAATATCTCGATTATCCAATTTTGGTCTCATTTTCGCCGAAAAATATAAAAATTTGTCCTTTTTTTTATCACTCAAAAGTCACATGCCGGTTAAAATTGGGGTTTTTTCGAGCTCGTAGTTGACGTGGACGTTAAAAAATCATTTTTTTAGCAGTTCTTTCTAATTTTTTTTAAAAATGAACTTTTCTTTTTAACATCAAGGTTCACATCAGATCTGAGCTAAAAAACCCCATTTTTAATCGATATGTGATTTGTGCATGACCTAAAAAATGATAAAATTTTCTATTTTTTCGATAAAAATGTGACCAAAATTGGACAATCGAGATAGTTAGGGACCTAAAATTGAATAGTTAAAATTTTGGACCAAAACTTTTTTTTTCTCATATAATTCTTGTTTCATAAGATCCTTTTTTAGATTGGTCGTAGAGAATTTTTTTTGTTATATGAACATAAAATTGAAATTAAGTTGATGTGTCATATTTTGACGGAAAACATTAAAGAGAGAAAAAATTCCACTACAAAGTCACCTAAAACATTACAACCAGGTACAAAGTATAGAAAATTTCTCGTAACTAAGTACAAATTCACAACCTAGATGGAAATGAACAATCCATCGTGAAAGGTTGAAGTGTAAGGCTCAGATTGACTTGTCTTGACCAAGAGATTACACTAGTGCATTATGATGCGCTAAATAGGACCTACAGGAGGATAAATTCTTCAGTATTGAATATGGAAGAATTTGACCTCAGTGGTTAGTTATTTCTTAATCTCCGTTCCTTAAATAGGATCGTGTGAAATTAATAACTATTGCTTTGACTTATGATGGGAAGAGAATCAACGTAATTCGATACCTTATATCTTATTATTAGTTACACGACGATTGCTAAGATTTAATACGGAGAATTGTGTGCAAGCACGTCTTGCTTGATTTGTCCCCTTGGTGGGCTCAAAAGATTTGCCCCCTTAGCTTGTAGTTTTTAGAGTTATTAGGTAAAATCATGTAGCGTTGTCAAAAAAAAAAAAAAAAAAAAAAAGGTAAAATCATGTATCTACTAGTAATAATCCCATTAAATTAAAGCTAAGTAAAATCTGAAAAATATAAATAAAAACTCAATTAAATCTTCAAAAATAATTAAATGAAAAATATATAATTATGAATAAATCAATTAAATCTAAATATAATATTTTTAAAAAAAAAGTTAATTAAATCTTAAAAAAAAATTAAGCTAAAACTAAAAAAAATCCGAAAATGATCAATTAAAGCTAAATAAAATCTGAAAAATATTACAAAAATTAACTAAATCTTTAAAAATAATCAAAATTAAATAAAAATAAAAATTCACAGAAATCTGAAAAAAATTAAATAAAATCTGAAAATATTAAGACAATTAATTTAATTTTAAAAAGTAGTTAAAGTAAAAAATAAATTATTAAAAAAACATTTAGTTTATATATTTTTCAAAATTTATTTAACTGTAATTGATTTTTTATTGAATTTACTTTTTTAATTGATTTTCTTTTCAAATTTTATTTAGCTTTCATTGATTTTTTTTTTCAATTTTTTAAATTAATTATTTAATTAGAGATGTGAACGGGTTGGAGATGAGGGTGGGGATATATTTTTCCCCTTTCATTATTTTGGGAAAGGGAGTGAGGATTGTCTACCCTCCCCATCCCATTCACATCCCTAGCTAATTCAGCAACTAATGCTGTCTAAATCGATAATTTAAAGAGCATTTACTAGTCGATCTACCTATACATATTAATTGATTTGGGCCAAGCTGGAGTCCGTAGAGACTAGAGAGGAAAATAAATGGATTTTGCGAGACTTGTATCTGTACTAGCTCTGGACCTCTTGTTGAATTAAATCACACACCATAATTATGTTAAATAAATTGATAACTTTGAAAAGCATACAATAGTCTATCAACTTGCATATTATATGAGTTAAATCACAAATGGTCTCATAACTTTGGCCTCAAATATATTTAGTCTCATAAGTTTTTTTATCGTCGATTTAGTCCTAATAACTTTGACAATGTCAAATTTTAGTCTTAAATCAGTCGGAACAACGACGTTTTGTCGTTTCAATTTGGAGCTTTCCGACGGATATTGTGACTGGACTGCCACATATATTTTTAAGTGTGTTTGACTAATTTTTGCCTTCAATTCTATTTTAATTAAAAAAAAAATTATATGCCTGAAATTCCAGCTGTTAAAAAAAATACATGTGACAACCTAGTCACAGCATCCGCAGGAAAGCCCCTAATTGAAACGAAAAAACGACGTTGTTTCAACTGATTCGAGACTAAAATTGGACATTGTCAAAGTTATTGGAACTAAATCGACGATAAAAAAACTTATGGGACAAAATGCATTTGAGGTCAGCTATGAGACTATTTGTAATTCAAAGAAAAAATTACAACTAGATACAAGATTGAGTAAACCATTACAACCAGATACAAAGTGCAGAAATTTGAACTAAAGTACGCCGTACTATAGTTCAAATTTGAACTAAAGTGCAGAAATTTTCTACACTTTGTACCTGGTTGTAATGTTTTTGATGAATTTGTAGTGAAATGTTTTTCTCCCTAATTCAAACTCCATATTATATATATGAATTGGGCCAAGTTGAAATCTGGGAAAAGTAAAATAAATGGATTTTGCAACACTTGTGCCTATAGTAGTTCTGCTATTGGGATGCTTTCATCTCCTGAGGTCAGGTCACCGGCGACGGCAAGAGAAGCTTCCGCCCGGGCCATACCAGTTTCCGATCATCGGAAATGCTTTCCAAATGGGCAAGAACCCCCACTAATCACTCGCGGACCTCTCCAAAACATACGGCCCCTTAATGTCCCTTAAGCTCGGAAGCATATACACAGTAGTTGCATCATCACCCGAAATGGCAAAAGAAATACTACAGACCAAGGACCGGATCTTTTCCGGCCACCCTATCCCCGTCGCCATGCACTCCTTCGACCACCACAAGGTCTCGGTAGGCTATTTGCCGATAGGCGACAAATGGCGAATGCTACGGAAAATAATGCAAGAACAGATGTTCTCGAGCCATCAGCTTGACGTTGGCCGTGGCATTCGACAGGAGAAGATGCAGAAACTGTACAACTATGTGCAGGAATGCTGCACGCGTGGCAAAGTTGTTGATGTGGGCGATGTTGCCTTCGTAACCTCTCTCAATCTCATCACGGTCACACTTTTTTCGGTTGATTTTATGGACTTCGATTCGGATGTTAATCAGGAACTGAAGCAGTGTCTTAAGGGTGTGGTGAAGATTGCCGGGGTTCCAAATTTAGCCGACTTTTTTCCGGTTCTTCGGAGGCTCTACCCGCAAGGGATTAAGAAGGAGTCAGAGTTTTATATTGGGAAAGTGTTTTCTATAATTGAAGGTACAGTCAATCAAAGATTGGAATGGAGAGGGGCATCATCTCATGAGAAGAAGAGTGACATGTTAGAAGCACTTCTTGATCTCAGAGAGGGAAGCAAGTACAAGCTGAGTTTGGAGGATATAAAACATCTACTCGGAGTGAGACTACTCTCTCTTTCTGTCTTTCTTTTTTCCCATCCCTCGTCACACGAGTTTGAATCACAAATGGTCTCATAAGTTTAGCATCAAATAGATTTAGTCCTATTGTTTTTTTGTCGTCGGTTTAGTCTCAATAACTTTTACAATGTCCAATTTTAGTCCAGTCGAAAACTCAAAATGGCGTTGTTTTGAGTTTTTCGATTGATATGGGACTAAAATTGGACATTGTCAATGTTATTGGGACTAAATCGACGATAAAAAACTTATGGGACTAAATCTATTTGAGGCTAAAGTTATGAGATTATTTTGTGATCCAAACTCCCCATCACACTCTTTTAACACACACAATGACACAGCCCATAGGGATTAAATTTTTCTAGGACACTAATTTTAGGGGTGACAATTTAAGGACATATTCGTTTTGGACTGGCGAATTAAGGACACTAACTTTTAAGTTGTGTCAATATAGGCTAATTTGGCCCGAATTATCCAACTTCGGGCTGCTCCACACGTTTGGGCCAATTTCGGCCTGAAATATTTAAATCTGGTTCAAACTCATTAAATATATTTTTTTTAATTTTAATATTAAAACTATAAAATTAATTCCAAAATCTAATAAATTAAATTAAGTTAAAAGTGAATTCAGATCATCTTTCCCTGCAAGCCATTGTCGTTTGTGCCTCCATCGGCTTCGATTTTCGGACAATCTTCTCCAACGTGTCAATAGCTTCGTCTTCACCCTGTTATCATTTCCCCCAATATATTTTCCATTATGTTACTTCTAGATTCATCAATTTAAATTTATAGATTTTTTTATTTTCACAATATTTATAATTTTTTTAAACTTTATTTATGTTTTTTTTTTTAAAATTTTAAACTAAATAATTTTGAAAATTATTCAAATATATTTAGTTTTTTGAGAATTTGTTTTGAATATTTTTAGTCATTCTAAATTCTGTTATTTGCGGAGTTTGAATGTAAATGGTTCCATAACTTTGGCCTCAAATAAATTTAGTCGCATAAATTTTTTTATCTTTGATTTAGTCCCAATAATTTTGACAATGTTCAATTTTAGTCTCAAATCGGTCGGAACAACATAAATTTTGTCGCGTTTCAATTTGGGGTTTTCCGGACGGATGTTGCAGACCGGACCGCCATATGTCTTCGCCACGCCAGTATTTTTAAGTGTGTTTGACTAATTCATGTTGTCAATTTTGTTTTAATTTTAAGTTTTTTTATATGCCTGAAATTCCCGCTGTTAAAAAAAAATACACATGGTAGTCTAGTCATAGCATCCTTCGGAAAGCCCCAAATTGAAAAGGCAAAACCACGTTGTTCCGACCGATTTGGAATTAAAAGTAGACATTATCAAAATTGTTGGGACTAAAACGACAACAAAAAAATTTATGGGACTAAATCTATTTGAGGCCAAAATTATGAGATCATTTGCGATTCAAACTCTGTCAACGAGAGATACTAACAAGTTCTTCTTCATGTTAGGACTTACTTTTTGCAGGAGCAGAAACATCTTCAATAACGGTAGACTGGACAATGACGGAATTACTAAAGAACCCCGAGAAGATGAACAAAGCTAAATATGAGGTGAGAAAAGTGATCGGAAAAAATAAACAAGTCGAGGAATCAGACATATCGAGACTTCCATACCTGCAAGCTTTGATCAAAGAAACCTTTCGGTGCCACCCGCCTGCTCCACTCTTAGTTCCGCACAAGGCGGAAGAAGAAGGCAAAATCAACGGCTATACAATTCCCAAAAACACGCAGATTCTTGTCAACATTTGGGCTATAGGGAGAGATCCAAGCATATGGGAGAATCCAAACATGTACGAACCGGAGAGATTCTTGAAAAACTAACTAGACTACAAAGGCCAAGATTTGAGCTTCTTCCTTTCGAAAAAGGACGAAGAATCTGCCCCGGTATGTCACTCGCTGACCCGAATGGTGCATCTAACGATGGCTACTTTGCTTAATGATTTTGACTGGAAACTTGAAGCAGGG